>JACSYO010001685.1:0-135000 GCA_016806645.1 Ophiodon elongatus | reverse complement strand
GTATTTGATTCGTGCAATATTGTTTTCATGTGTGATGATTAATGATTTTGTACCAACTGGTTTCCATGCGGTTTGGAAACAATGTTAACAAGCCCATGTTTATGAGACTGAGAAACCTTTTTCTGTCAGTGGTGTCACATTTAGTTTTGGTCACGTTAAGTGTTGTAATAATGATCAATCAATATTAAGTTATTTTCTGCTTCTGTTTTCCATCCCTGTTGGAATGTATTTCATGTCAAGGGATATTTCAATATATTTAACAGGGGAAGTAATATGATTGTTTTTAATTAAGATAAAGTTGGAATGAATATAGCCCTCTGCATGTGAAATACGCACGACAGATCAGTAAAACTGCATAAACTTAAAGAAATAATTTAGAGATTTGGTGAAATACCCTGATGTGCTTCTTGGTGGAGAGTTAGATGAGAAGATGGGCCATAGGAACAGACGGGGCTGTATCCAGGTCTCTCTATGTCCTTAGAAGGGCTCATAGAAAACATGGTTCTTAGTTCACCCATGAAAGCATTATTATATATATTATATTATATTCCATTTCTGCCAATACATTCCACTAAATCCTACACACTGGTCCTTTAAAGTATAATGCACTTTTACCTTGTGATGTTAAGTGATTTAGGATAAGTAGCCTATCTTAAGATATTCTCCTTTCCTATATGAACTGCAGTCTGCTTTAAACTCGCCGCGGTCCAGTCTGCAGGAGACCCTTCACTGAAGAGCTCCTGCTCCACATGCAGTAACATGAGACCTCCATGTATACAAACACACACCAGCCGCTCTGTCAAACTATTTGGGGAGTGTGACCATTATAGGAGCCACCAGTCTTGTGGTGGTGATGATGTGGAAACTCCGGGGGAAAAGGAACGAGGACGGCTTTGATTGCATTATTGTCTTTTGTTGAAAGTACTTGAAGTCCCCACAGCGTCTTTACCGAGCATGAGGTCTCTCTGTGGGGTAAGATTAGACTTGGTGGCTTCCTCTGGTTGCGGCGGTGCTCCCTGTCTCTCCTCCCGGGCTGAGTTAGTATTGGATTACAGGTTCACACGCTCGCTCGCAGACCGCCCGTCGCCCCGACCAATTGCTCCATTCATTCCAGCGCCGGAGACGGCCGTCGGCCTGTGATTGGTTATCAGCGCCGGTTAGGGAACTTTCCCACGGCCAGCGCGTGCTGACAGCCGGCCAGCCACTCCTCATCACCACCGGGACGCACACGGGGGAGGAGGGAGCGGGCATGGGTGGGGGCAGTCACGGACCGAGAGTCCATTGGCCCGCTGTCAAAGTTCCTCCAAAGATCCTCTATTTTAGGAAGATGAAGTACTCCAACGTCTCGTGTCGCAGAAACCCTCGAAGCGTCACTTTTCAAGAAAAGGGCAAGGCCAAGATGACACGTGGAAGGAGGAAATTATGTTATGCTTATGAATTTCAAAAAAGTCTGAAGGCATGAAAATAATTACAATTTGAGAATCACAATCGTGTATACAGATTAAATCGATTTGGCTTGACTTAACAAATACAGACATGGCTTCCATCTACAGCAAGTAGACCAATAGGCTCCAACAAAAACAACACATGTTACCATGCATAAGTCTTGTTTGTGTTGGCTGTACTCTATTTGAGTTGTTAGAGGGGGGAAAAAAAGATGGTCGGTGTAAAACAGCTGCTCGTCAAAAGCCATTAGCTCGACTTCAAAGGTCAGTTTCAAAGGAGAACTGCTCAAGAAACAATGGTCGGTGGCACCACATTTTTCTTGTACTTTGTTCAGGTCTTGAGTTACTAAATAGTTAAGATTTTTGGCAAAACAATCTTATCACAAGCTCCATTTGGAGCTTGTGATAATATCGCACCATCTTCCTGAGCGGACAGAAAAGTCTAACTGCTGTTTCCAAGGTCAACAACAAACTTAATCTTAAAGTTGAAATCACCCTGGGAAAGAGGTGCTCAGAAATTGCATATCTGTTCAATATGGAAAGTTTTAAGATGCATTCATAACCTAAGAACTTACCTGCAGTTTTCTTTTTACATTTAAACTTCCCAACAGTATTAGGTTAGGATGACAGGAATAGTTTTGGTGTTTTCACGAAAAGAGACTTGAGGCCAGACCTCAGCCAGTAAACGTTGAACTACCACAGCCTCCAATAATACCAACAGAGTGAGATGTCTTCACTTTTTTTTTATCCTCTCTGACTTGGCAAAGCGCACTCGGACGTGCTTGGGCCAACTGCGCTGTCACTCAAACCCACGGCCGCTTTGTGATTGGCTGGGTTGTCCCGAGGCCCCGCCCCGGCTGGCCGGCAGCAGCGTTGAAATGACACCGTGGGAAAGCTGAGCGCTTCAAACGGAGGCACTCCGGGCAAACTTAGGCAGACGCACGTCTGGAAGACACAGCAGGAACACTGGAGGACTATTGTGGACGCATCAACATGAAGAGGAATCATGATTTCAGCTCCTCGGACAGCGAGTTGGATGAGACTATTGAGGTGGAGAAGGAGAGCGCGGACGAGAATGGGTACGTTTGGCTCTGAAGTGTGGTTTATCTTTTAAAGTGGGTCAGATTAGTGGGTAGCCCAGATGATAAAAACGCCCGTAACACTAAAACTCTTAAATATTTAAGAATCATGTCTAAAAAAAAAAAACAATGGGATATTGATTGATCCTTTCTGTTTGGTCTCTTTTTAGGAACATGAGCTCTCCTCTCGGGTCCATGTCTCCCGCAACATCCACTCAGGTGCAGGCGAGGAAAAGGCGTCGAGGAGTAAGTACATATATTTGATATATTATAGAAAATCCGTTTGTGCAGTTGGAAACCCTGCGCACGAAGTCCATACTTTTTGTCAAATGCACATATTCTGAAAATAACCGATGATTTGTATTTTGTCTTCCCTCAGATAATTGAGAAACGGCGCCGGGACAGGATCAACAACAGCCTCAGCGAGCTCCGCCGGCTGGTTCCCAGCGCTTTTGAGAAACAGGTAAGCAACAGGCTTTAACACCACCGACACAGATATACACATGCACTCTGATATGAAACCACTCGGTTCATTTGCGCTCTGTTTAATTATTATTTTTGATCTAATTGGCTTCTTTTTTTGTCTCCCTTGCACTGAAGGGCTCGGCCAAACTGGAGAAAGCAGAGATTTTACAGATGACCGTTGACCATCTAAAGATGCTTCACGCTGCTGGAGGCAAAGGTATGGCTGGGATTCACTCATTGTGACGGAAAAACACCTCACAACCATATGCGTAAGAGGGCAAACTGGAGGTGGAATGCTTTTGTGCTCACTTAGTTATCATTCTTTAGAAGAAGAAAATAAAATAGATAGAATCAAATAAATAATGAAACTTCAACTAGTCTCTCTTGTTTTGACTGATAATTTACACTTCCACGCTCTCAAAGCCGGCGGCATATTGATTGATGTCAGACAAAGAGCTGGACAAACTTGATTTGTAGCAGCTCAGATGACTTATTTAAAAGTAATCGTCTGTCTCCTTCTTGTCCCCTCAGGTTATTTTGACGCCCATGCCCTGGCGATGGACTACCGTGGTCTGGGCTTCAGGGAGTGCCTGGCGGAGACGGCCCGCTATCTGAGCATAATCGAAGGCTTGGACAGCGCGGACCCTCTGCGGATCCGTCTGGTCTCCCACCTCAACAACTACGCCAGTCAGAGAGAGGCTCACTCCGGCCTGAGTCACCTGGCGTGGGGCTCTGCGTTTGGATCCCCTCCCGCGCACCTGACGCACCCCCTCCTCCTCCAGCACCAGCAGGGGGCACCGTTGGCGGCTTTAACCCGCAGCACCACCAGCAGCCCCCAAACTCCTCTGTCATCTACATCCAACTCTTCCTCCTCCTCCTCTTCTTCATCGTCCTCGTCGGTTGCAGAGAGTCACGTCCCAGGCAGGCGCAGCGGCAGCGCCACCCCCCACTCAGACCAAGGCCCGATCCGGGTGCCCCCCACCACTGCGGCTCCCACCAGCGTACCACACCCGGCCCTGGTCTCCTCATCAGTGGCGAAGCTGTCAGCTCCTCTCCTCTCCTCCCTCTCGGCGTTCCCCTTCCCCTTCAGTGCCTTCCCCATCATCTCCCCCACCCTCAGTGCCCCGGTCCCCACATCCAGTGTGGGCAAACCCTACAGACCCTGGGGAATGGAGATAGGAGCTTTCTGACTGAGATGAAAACCTCATCTCAGTCTACTCAAAGACTCAAGCTGAGCTGGACTTTCAAGGACAAGACTTTTTCATTTTCCCAGCTAAGAAAGTACAATTTTTTCTATGACGTTGACATCCCACAGAGGGTACACCTATAGATATAGGATTTTTACTTCGTTGCTAATGTATTGTGTTTTGTACAGAAGAGAAAAACAGTGAGGAGGGAGACCGCGTCTCAAAGCAACAAGAGTGATTTATTGTGACTGATCTCTGTTCCTGCCCACCCCTTTAGAAGTTTCACCCACTGTTGTCAGCCTATCAGGAATGGCTTTTCCAGATGGTCAACCAGTCGCCGCCCGTCAAGTTCCTGGCTGAAACTGTCCCCCCTTTGTTTTCCCTCTGCGCTGAAGCACCCAGTGTTGGTGCCCTGGTTACATACAGAGAGAGGGGTGTGAAAGGAGGACTTGAAGTGGTGGAGCATCACCCCCTTTTTACAGCATTTTATGGGGTGGAATAACCGAAACCAGGTGTTTGTTTGACTAAATACTGGGAACATAATTTAGCTACCAGCTTGGTTGAAATAAACATGATTTACCCACAACCTCTGAGGTTCATAGTGCTGCATTGTTTAGGCTCACTTCCATAAGTTATGTTCCCTCTCTACAGTAAATTTAACAACGGAGGCTTCACATATGTTTTACCAGTTGTCTACCAGCTGTTCCACATTTCTTTTTGATTTGATTTGATGTGTAACTGATGCTTGGTCGATTTTTTTTTTTCACCTTCTTTACAAGTTATTTTCTTGTACCTGTTCAAAGTAGCAGCATTATTGCTCTGTAATTATCAAGCGGGAGCTCATTTGTATCTGCCACAGTATTTGCTGTAAAACAAGGCAAAACAATTCAGTTTCCTGCTGTCCTCCTGGTATGTTGGTGTCTACTGGTGAACCTCACTGTTTGAGTTTGTATATTTTATGGTTGTACAAAGCATAAGCAAGCACTGACGAATCAGATTTCTCCGCTTTTCAGAGTTGTCGCCAGTGGCAGTGACAACTTCCCTGTAATAAAAGAGTTCTTTTAAATCACCTGAGGCGTTATCTGCATCGTGTTATGTGTGTGAGTGTTCATTTGAATGTCTGTTTGTCCAAGTGTGCGAGTGTGATGTGTGATGTGTGATGTGTGATGTGTGATGTGTGATGTGCGCGTGTGTGCGTGCGTGTGTGTGTGTACGTGCGCATGTGTGCGTGTGCGTGTGCGTGTGTGTGTGCGTGTGTGTGTGTGTGTGTGTGTGTGTGTGTGATGGCGACGACGCTTGCTATCAGATGAGGCTGCTTGTTTCTCTCAGCGGCCCTCTGTGTGTGCACAGGAAACCATTAACAAGGAGGGGATATCCTGGACAATAGCAGCCCGGCTGGCCCCATGTGCTGCGTGGGAACTAGAGGAGGAGGAAAGAAGGAGGGAGGGAAGGTTGGAAGAGGTTGAAGAAGGAAAGGAAGGATGGATGGAGCATAGAGCGGGGAATGGAGGGAAAAGGGTGAAGAAAGAAACGGGGCAGAGGAATCAAAAGGGAGAGAAGAAGAAAGGGACTGAAAAGCTGCGAGAAAGGAAGTGTGCGCACAGTTTTGTCCCTCTGCCATCATTTCAGCTCGCACCAGCTGCACCTTCTGTTCTCAGCTCCTGCATGCCGTCACCTCTCTTGCTGCACCAAAAGTTTACTCACTCGCCAAAATACCCCCTGGCTCTTTCATCTATTTCTCCAAAATGTACGCTCTGTCTTTTCCCTCTGATCCCTCTCATCATTCTCCTTAACCTTTTTATTTTATTACTGAGCATGATGCAGAGCCAGGTGGTGATGTAAGCTCCACTGCAGCCAAAACCACAAGGTCAATGAGACGTTTGGTTGAGAAAGCCTGTCTTTTGTCTCCCCCAGCTGGTCATGAATGGTATTTCATCAACTGAGACCTTGGAACAGGGAGAGGACATTGGGAACCCTACTGACATTCATTCTTATGTAAAAGTAGCAATAACACAATGTCAGTAAATGTTACAAGTAAAAGCACTGCTTAAAAAATACTTAAATAAATGTACATAAATTACCAAAAGCACTAATAATGCAGAATGACAATAATATGACCCTGGAAGTGTTACATTTGTATGTATATTGAATTATTCTTGACGCATTAACTTTTACTTCACTGTTGAAGCGTATCAATGTGGAGCTGCTTTGTCTTAACTTGTACACTGGTGTGTAATTTAATAAATTATATAAATGATTCACTATGATCAGATCCTCTTTATAGTCCCCTTGTATATAATGAAGTTGGTAAATAAAAGAAAAAAGCTTTTATGATTGGAATAACTTACCTTATAATATCTGTTTTCTGTCAACATTTTGCTCATTTAAAAATACTTGTTTTTCTCATCTTAAAACAGATTAAAAAAATGTTGTCACTATATCTTAATATAAAATGTGATGAACTGGACTGGTTGTGACCTGGTTGTTTAGGTATGTTACTCTAAAAGAATCCACTAGATGTTGCTGTGTCTTTAAATTATACACCTTCTCAGTTCTCCTTACGGGAAGTTGGCAACAACAAAAACACTCCAAACACAATGAGCTCTTTGTTCGGTCAAGTTTTCAAAGGTAAGCATATTTATTATATATATTATAGTTATCAGAAATATGTAATTTGATACAATAAAGTCTACGAAGGGGCGAATCGTTTTCTAAAAAAACTTGCTCTACCAAACGGTTCAATAGTCCTTTTATGGTCAAGGTAGTAAAACTAATGATGTAATTTAAATGACTTGCTTTCATTATTATTTCATTCATTTTCAATCATTCTTTGTTGTTAATATGTTAGGCTTACATTTAATGTCATTCCATTATATCTATGCTAAAATCAGCAGTATGATATTTTTTACTGAACATGTTTGACCCAACAGTTGAATTGTCATTTAGTGATAAAGTTAATGATGTTAAGATGATGCATTTACAATTTTTGTTGAGTAGAAAACATTTCTGAGATGTTTTCAAAGTAGCCTTATGTCTAGAATAAATACATGAACATAGTACTATTACTAGTAGTCCTACTAACTGACACGTTTGAATACAGTATTACTACCATAATAACAGCACATGATTTGTATTTTGCTTTTACCATGACGCCCCATCTCAACCATTTGGTCAAGGCCTATATTAATAAAGACTGTGGGGTCTGTTTAAAAAAACATTGATTGTTCTCATTATTGCCCCAAGGAAATAAAAAATGCAAAGTCAATAGCTTTTTTCTTAGTGAGGACATTAAAGGGTAACTTAATATAAACATACTTTTTTTTAATTTATTTAAGTTAATTCAGCTTGTATTTTCAGACCACTTACAAGCACAAGTTCACATGCCTTGGAGTCTTGTGGATTGCAGCCCAGACTAATGATATTATTTGCTTATCGTGTTTGTGCTGTGAAATGTGAAATTGAAACTTTGGAAAAAACATCTATTTAAACAAGTGAATTGGTCCCAACAGGGTTATTGTTATGGCCATTTTCTATTGTTTTCTGATTTTATAGACATTCACAGACAATGGAAATCTACATGGCAATGTGTGTCTCAACACAGTGTTGTAATCTAATATATTGTTCGAGCAGCACTACCTGAATGCTACACTGGAAACACGACTGATCACACTATCTGAAAGAAGTCACCCTCAAAGCCACTTTCATTCACTGAACCCCAAATCTTTATTAACCACTGCTTGCTCACAAAGATATACGTGGAGAGGAGGGATACACACAAATGGACAGAGGAGAGAAAGAGAGAGGCAGGTAGGATCGTCTGTCTGTGATGTACTTGTTGTTACAGACTGTAATGGCGTTGCTTTTACTTCACCGGGTCAATATCACGTGGCACAAACATTCCGGTATCTACCTGCCATTTCTGCAAAACACACGCACACACTCACACACATCTATTGGCCTACCGTGCGTGTGTGACCGACATTCCTTTAATACACTCATGTACACCTTTACAGATGGCAATACTTTGTTTCAATCGTTGTTCCAGCTATACCTGCTATGGCTTAAATATCTTTCTTGTGCCGACCTTTCGGTGGCGTCGACAGTGTCTTAGAGTGAAGTGTGATGATTACAGCCGGAGCTGATGAGATGTTGGGCACTACTCTAGCCTCTATGAAATGGAGAGAGCTGGAGTTTATCTGTTTTTTCTCCAATTTAAGATTCACAGTAATACGTCTGGTGAAGTTATTATTTTATTTGCACCCCAGCGTTCTTGAGATGCCCTTTAATCTCATTTGTGTTGTATAGTACAGTAACTTGTGTTTGGAAGCTTGTTTCTGAGGAATATAAGAGGCCCGCGATTGGTCAAGGATGTTATGTGAGCTTTCCGGTGCCAGATGGACAGAATTCAGCGAGCTCCTCCTGAGCTCTGTGCTATGATTGGCTAAATGCCTGCCCATGTGGAGAGCGTGTGAGTGAGTGCTTCTACGGTATGTACCTATGTGGACAGATGAAGAGGTTGCAGACGGAGGGAAGGAGGATTGGGATGGGCTCATTAAATGCTATAGTGTTCTCCTGTGGTACAATCACCATCTACCTCACAGGAGTGGATGTGCAGCGACAAATTGCAGTCCCCAAAGAAAGCAAGCTGTCCCCGTCCCTTCTGGCAACTCTCCCGCCCATGTCCCTCGCTAATTGGAACATTGGCACACACTGGATGGAAAATCCCTCCAACCAAACACAGATCCAATTCTGTTTCCAGATCTGCGGGGTCAAATGAGTAAGTGCCCATTCGCAGGGACGAGGGAACAGAGCCAGCATGCCGGCCTTGTGAGGACGCAACTAGTCGCAGCGAACATCAGCTAGCTGGCAAAATCACAACAAACACCTATGCCTGAAATGATTCTCAGGCTGAAATGAACCAAACAAAAGCATAAAATTAACAAATAATTACATCCATATTTAAGCAGGAGAGAGGAAACTTATATAGAAAAAAATGGCACACTGCAATCAATACTTTTGCTGCTTGTATCGTACTGTATATAACAAAAAAAGAAGTATTTACAAAAACCAATACCCACTGTCACTTGTCAATTAGATTTTTTTCTTCTTATTTGAAACGGGGCAAAAACATTCTTTTTTGGGAAGAGTGGGTGGGAGACATTAATTTTTCTTTATTCGCCCAAATTATTTTTGCTGTTTTGTTTTCCACCCCCACCCCCATTTGAACCTCCCACTGTCTCGGGGTGGCGTCTCAGGCTGTGGTAGTTTCATAGTAGAATGGGGGAGTATGGCAGAGGGGTGGAGAAGGTGGGGACATGTGGGATAAGGTGGGGAGAGGGGTGTTCCTCAGGGTAGGGGTGGTGTTGGGGTTGGGGGTTTGGAGGCGGGACGTAGAACCTGTTGGGGCTTCTCACGCTGTCACTTCTTCTCTCAACCCCTTGTTCCGGCGCACCTCCTGAGCATGCTTCTCCTAGAAAAAACACAGATTGAGCATGTCATGTATTTACTTCCTGCTCACTTCACCATTCCTCGTCTTTGACCTTTGTAGTGAGAACTTACTTCATTTATTTTTTCTACCACATGTCCCCCACTCATTTCATTATTTATCTCCCACCTTACAAGCACAAGACTCCATCTTTGTTTTTATCAAACCTAAATCTTCTCTGAAAGGTGCTCCATTATAGACATCAAGCAAGTGTACCAGTCTTCCTTAGCTTTTTCTTCCTCTTGTCTCCACCTGCATGTCTTTTTATCATTCTCCTGTCACTTTATACATTTTCCTCACTCTTTCATCCCACTCGTCAGCAGGAGCCAGTTGTACCAGCACTGCCTTACTTCAGATTCATAGCTGGAAATTCACGCGTCATTAAGTTAAAACTACTCTCACCACAAATATAGCTGATTCTTGCATAGTTGTTATCGAGTTTATACATCCAGTAACTGCCTGGAGTAAATATTACGTGGCTAACTGAGGCAACTGACAAAGCTAATATTAGCCTGCTAACATATACTCATTCATAGTGAAGAGTAAAAGAGGTGGCTAATGGAATAAGGCTGACACTTGCTCAAAATACTGTTTAATAATTATGTAATCTATAAATATAATACCATTATATACCTCTTACAAAACAGCATACTAAATGAGGAGCTAAATAGCTTCAGTTACATTCGCCTCATAAGAAATTTCCCATCCACTCTAAACTTTATGAATATCACTAAACCTGTTATGTTAAAGCTTTTGATGCTATAGTGACTTCCTGTTTACATAGTCGGCTGCTTTTGATTGGACGACGCTAAATATTGTTTTCTAGTCACAAGTTTTTACATTACTTGAGACATTTTTTTAAGTTTTAATTGTGCAACCTAATTTACTGTAAATCACTCATTTGAAATAAGTAAATAGGAACTCACTGTTTATATTATTAAAACTTACAGTACAGACAATATAATATGACAGTTAAATGTATATACAGAAGATAGAAAATCTAAATAATCAGAATAATTCAGATACTTTTTTTCTCCTTTTTTGTGATTTTATGACCCCAGCATATCTACGTCTCTGCTCCTCACCCTCTCCTGCAGGCGCTCCATGATGGCAGACAGGTAAGCCTGCCGGTTCTCCTCGTTGTGCTCCATCTTCACCTGGAGCTTCTCCTCGGCCATGCGGCTGAAGTTGCTGTTCTCCTCCATGGCCTTCAGCAGCACGTCACGCTCGTGGTCCCGCTTCTCAGCCAGGGCCCGGAGTACCTGTGCCTCCTGGGACTGGAAGGAATAGAGACGGTTAGCAGAGGGAATGAGTCCGAGAGCAAGGGGTCGATAGGGATACTGTGATTTACTGAAAACCACCCATCGATTTTTCCAGAAATTTAAGCATGAGTCAGCGCTGCTGCAACTAATCAGACTTATTAATGCTGACTATAAAAATGTCTGGAGGTGAAAGAATTTCTCTACTTGATACCTTCATCCTCTCTTGGCATTTACTATGATTTAAATAATATACTGTATGTTTGACTTACAGTATTGGACATCTGGTGTTAAAACAATGTGAAACTGTGCAGTTGATTTTAATGATTGATTTGTTGGTGGGCTGCTGGATTTGCCAGCTGCTTGTATTGACTGTATTGACATTCAAATCCATGAGATGCATGAATTAGCCAATGTTGGATTGGACCAAAAATCCAGCCATCAAATTAGATGTCAAGTGAAGTGGTCGTCATTACAGCATCACCATACCAGAACTTATCCTCTTGTTTCTGGGTCATAAATGATTTTGTTTGGGTATCACAAAAAGATTTATGTGGATTATTAAAGCAAAGTGATGCGTGGCAGCTGGGTGCAATGAAAATAATTGGAAGCATCCTTACTCTCCTCCGATCCTCAGCTGCCTCCAGTTTCTTCTGGATGTCCTCCAGGGAAACGTCCCTCTTTGGGGGGGTGGTGACGCAGTGGGCGGCATCAGACACAGGGGAGGTCGGCTTCAGGATGACCTCAAAGGCCTGGCCTGAGGCTCGCTTGTTAATGGGCTTGATGTCCATGTCTGCATGCACGTGTATTAACGTGTAAGAAAGACAGACAAAAAACACTCTTTGTTGACTTTTATTCAAGCATGTTTTATAAAGAAGATAAAAGTATCTGTCTGATTACCACGTACCTTCAAAGACACCCATGAGGTTTTTGTGGGTCTCCGGGTACAGACAAGAGCAGATGAATGAGAGAACTGAGATCTCCTTCATCTTCTCTTTGTAAGCTGCAGAGGAAACATGAAACATGACTGTGTTTTAACGGACTGTGTGTATGTAAACTGAGTTCACACATACGTGCACATACACAAAATATCATTAGCCTACTAACATACAAACAGATGAAATATCATTAACCCACTTCTACCTCCACAGGAGGTCCTTGATGTAAATAATTATTCATCAAGTCTTCCAAAAAGAAAACCTCATCAAAGGATGTCTCATGGAGCTGCCCTGGGTTTTGGAAGCATTTTGTGGCCTTTGTTTTCACCGAGCTGCGAGGGTAGCAGGATGGATGTGTCCTTACTTGGCCTAATTTCCCCAACAGCCAAGATGCTGCCGTCCCCGCAGGATTCCTCACGCATTATTAGCTATGCATTATTATTTATTAACAAAGTCAGACCAACGCCCCATTGCCTCTCAGCCGTTCTGCGACTAACACCAAAAAAAACCATACTATTCTGTGTTTACGATGGATGTTTGGATAATGTTTGGGTTGTTTCTTATCTTCTTTGTCTGTGGCTTGTGGATAGAGGCTAAGGGTTTAGCTTATCAATTCAACACAGCAATATGAATGTCCACCCCATGTCCATTTATGGTCCAAAAAGTTAATAACACTGAAGCAAAGCTGGCATCAAATCATACTGGTTGTATTTGGCAACCTGCTTCTGCTCAATAGGGAGGACAAAGGGCAGATGGTGAAAAAACAGAAAATAAAAGAACACCCAACCTTGTCTAACCTTGATTTTTATTTTATTGGCATCTACTACTTTGTAATGTGAGCCCAGAGTTTAGCAGCAGTCCCTGTAGGGAAAACGGCAAAAATATCTGCAATGCACAGCAGCTTGTGAAATATTCTGCTTTTGCTCATGGCTGCTGTGTTCTGTCAAGGTACACTGTCTAATGGAGGAGATTTGCATGCAGACTGTCATAATATAGCATAATCCATCACCCGCAGCACAGGGCCTGCAGGGCTGAAATGTGTCACGTTGATTCATGATTTGCAGAGAGCTACAGTAGCAAAGCCCAAAATGAGATTCGCTGTGAAAGAGCTTCTCCGTGGTGGGGTACGGTGTACAGTATGATTAAAGCAAATCCTCTTCACTCATATTCTCTGCTCACTCTCTCTTCTTCTCCTTCTTCTCTCTGTGTCTCACTTTCTGCCCTGCAGACTGGCAGACGCCACATTAATGTGATCAACTCTCAGATGTAGCTCTCACTATTCTCTCATGGCCTTGTTAACCCCTTCCCTGAGGAGGAAGTGAGCATGGGGTGGGAGCATGGCAGGGTTTGAAAAACAAGGAGAGGGGTTGAGCAGGAATGAAGATAAAGGTGGGGTATAGTAGGAAAACAGAAAATAATCAGGTTTCTGTCAGATGAAAGGAAAGAGAGGGTGGAGGAAGATGGAGAAAATGTTTGACTGTTTCACCGTCATGGTAACACCTTTCTGATATAAACAAAAATCACAGACGGGAGGATTAAAATCCTGTAAAGGGGGCAGCTCCCAGTGGGACTTGCAGTCACCATCAACTGCCCCGAGGACAGCCTAATGGAAGCAGCCACTGCAGGTGGATAGCGCTTTAATTTGTAATTAGCGGGCCGCACCATTTCTGCTGCCAAAGGGGGGGGACAGAGCTTTTGGAGGGTTGTCACGGGCTCATTAAGTGCGTGTATATGTCAAGACCCCAGTAGCCATTTTCTCCCACACACAACTCCACTTGACTGCTGAAGACTCAAGCAGTTAACCATTCAGTGGAGCAGGTAATTTGAGTTAAGTGCATATGGAGCACATCATCAGAGATTCTTCTTCAGTGGTTGACACGTTCTGGGTGATGCCTTTTCTGTGTTCAATAATGTTTTCATTTAGATCTCGATTTTTAGTTTTGGTGTTTAATTTTTTATAAACGATTGATGGTTAGTTGATTATTTTCTCAATTAATTGGTTATTGGTTATTTCATTTATAATTATATCAAACAGATAAAAGCAGCAAACCCTCACTGGAACCATCAAATGTTTACTTAAAAATGACTAGGGATTAATCAATTTTCAAAATAGTTACAGATTTATTTTCTGTTGATTGATTGTTTGTCAAAGCGTTGCATCTTTATTCTGGTTTGTTTAGTTTTCCTTGAGGTGGTTTTTACTATAACTATCCGAGTTTCTTGGAAGATAAGCACTCACTGTAAATTGAAACTGCTCTCTATCTCCTGCACATTTTTTTAATATCCCTAATCAAAAATATATGAGATTCTTCATTGTGCAAAAATATGAAATTGCCTCTCTATTTCTCCTGAGAGAAAAGATCTTTTCCTTCTGTAATTGCTGTAGTAATAAGCTCATTCCCAGTGGGTCAGGCACATAAAAATGGCAAATGATCCAGAATGAAGTTCCACAGCAGGAAGTGTCCAAACACCAGCGTCTGTTCAAATATATCGGCTGAGTTACAGACATGCTGGGTCAGGCAAAATCATTTCAGACAGACATGACACCACACTAATGCTCCCACTCCACTCCGGCAGGCTGGTTTCAACCAGCCAGCTCTGCATCCTCTCAGGGAGCTGCTCCTCCTGCCCCGCCGCAGACACACAGCATTAAAACTGCACTACATCTTCCAATCCATCAGCCAAAAAGTGTAGATCATTGATATCTACTGTGCCTCCTCCCCCGCAAGCGTCCCTCTTCCCCAGCACCTTATGCATCCCTAAGCCTCCGTTTCATCTGTTGCTGATGTATTCACCCTCTCTCTCTCTCTCTATCCCAATTTTCTCTTTCTTAGTCTCTCCATCCGTGCATCTCCTGGGAGCTTTAATTCTGCAGTAGCACAAGCCACCACACCTTTGTTTGTTGTCTTTATTTCTCTCTACCACACTCTTCCTCTCAGCTTTCTTCCTCTTCTAAATACCCAACCCCCACTATACAAAATGAAACAGGCAATAGAGCCACTTTGAGCAAAAAGGCACAAAGTGAGAAACACAAGTAAGATACTGTTGACAAGGCTGCAAGCAAACTGTGTCCGTGTGTATCATAGCGTTTACTGCCTTCCTGGGTCCTGTAACCCGGCAGCAATATGGGCTTGGCGTCTGCATTCGACATATACGGGCCCTTTACAGCTGTGCCACCCAGCAACAATATGATCGCAAAATTATGAAGATATTACCACGGCAAAATTGGCTATTAAATGAAACAATACGGCACCCAGATGATCATGGGTAAGTCAAGTAATTTGATGTAGGAGGGATGTAGGAGGGATGGGCTGATGGGCCGCACCCTGCGTCCACCAGATCAGTGCACTAGCCTGCGACTAAGGATATTTTTCAATGAATCAATAATCTTTTGGTTTATATAATTTCCAATAATTGCAAAAATACACATCTCAGTTTCCTAAAGCCCAGGGTGATGGCTTTAAATGACTTGTGTTGTCTGACCATCAGACCAAAACCCTGATATATTCAGTTTTTTATCACACAAAACCAAGAAAAGTAGAAGCTGTAACAAGTCAATTTGTTTGGAATTTTTGCTGGGAAAATTATTTAAATGATAGATAGATTATCATGATAGTTGCCTATAAAATTTTTGTCAGTCGACTAATTTATTAATCAACCATTAGTTACACCTCCAGATCAGTGCACTAAAAGTGCAGACCAAAGAGGGAGCTGTGTGTAATGTCAAGAATCTACTGTTTAAAACACCTGAGAATGACATAAAATTTGTCGAAATAGGATGCTAAAATCTCTAAACTGTCTCATCGTGATGTTGATTTTCATAAGTGATGGACAAATTGTGATTGTATGGCGTACCATCACCACCGGATTGATGTCACCTCTTCCTCGCAGCCTCGTTTTAAAGAGCAGCAGTCATCTGAACCAGTAATGGGAGTGTGCTGCGGTGATCGATGAGATAAATCAGCATGAATTATGAGTCCAGGAGTCTTTTGAGCTTTACATGGACCATTAAGACAATAGTGATGCAGATGATAAAATGAAGAATGTAGCTGGATTTGGACGTGACTAGTTAATTTAAAGTTGATGACGCCTGAAAAGCCTCTGTTTCTGCACACAAAGGAATTGATTTATAGGGCAACCAGCTGAATGACCACACCTAATTGGATATGACAAGTGTGCGTGATAGGGATCAGGAAAAGGGCTGAAGAGGCCTTAATGCGCACAGAGGTGGCACGAGTTTGTTTGTGGGATAGTTGATACATCTTATTATGTCGAGGCTTTAGGATGTCTCTATCCTCAGTTCTCAGCTCCAAGGAAGGAAAAAAACACACATTCACATATATACAGGCGTATTTATCCTGCCTTATATAGTCCTACAGTTGTCAATGTCACTTGACCCATGAAGCCTAAGGTGTTTTTGCTCGTCCATCTCAGATTTATCTGTAGCCGACATGAACTCAATGACCTGCCGGGTGCTGACTGGCATGATGACTGCTTTCTCCCAGAGTGTCTACTCCCTGCCCATCCCCTGTGTGCCTGTCCACCTCTCGATTCACGAAGGAAGGAGGAGGAGGAGGAGGAGGAGGAGGAGGAGGAGGAGGAGGAGGAACAGGAGGAGGAGGAGGAGGAGGAGGAGGAGGAGAGGGGAATGAATATAAGAGTCAGGGCTTGATTTCTGGTGTCCCTCAGCGCAGACACCATGCAGGACCCCTTACCGCTGTCTGTCTGCATGCCCCTCCATCCGTCAAGTGCTTAGTCAAGCATAAAACAAACAGACTATCCCCTCGACTGTCCACACGCACGTTGCACTTTTCAGCCTATGCACCCCATAAAGCAAACACACTATCTTTAATGTCAAATATGGTTATAGGCTTCTTTTCGATGAAGCCTGCAGGTCACATGCAGTGTTTATAGGCCTCCCAAAGTGATATATTAAAATAATCTAATTAACACATGAATAAAAAATATATAAAGCCTTTCTGTGGAAATTCATAGGACGACACACATACAAGGCCTACCACCTGCCATACCATGCAATCTAATTTTATTTCTATACCAAGTACTGTAACATTATGGCTACTAAAGCCTCGATAATAATACTGTTATCCAACATAATAGGCCACATTTACAGTCTCCCATCCTAATAGGATTGGGCTCTGATATTCCTGAGACGACATTAATTTTCAGCGCCAGTCGTAAATTCTTCCCTCGACTGCAAAGCAATTCTGGAAAAGGATGCTCTTTTTCTCTCTCTCTCTCTCTTTCTCTCCCTCTCTCTGTCTCTCGCTCTTATTCATGCCTTTAGCGGTCACCCACAAAATTGGTTGAGCAGGCTTTCCAGTTCAGCTACATACTGTAGGATGGCCCAGTTTTCATAAGGAGATTTGTCACGGTAAAATATTTCCCACCCTGGAGAGAGCGGCTCGCTTTGAAGGGACCGGAGATGTTGGGTGGGGTCGCTGGCGCTGCATTATGCTGCACGGCTCTGAGTCAGGTGCGGCAGGCGGGCATCGACAAAATGCTGCTGTGTGGGGAAATAAAATCGCCTTCCTTGTATTGATGCGGATTCATTCTCTTTAATTCGCTTGCTTTAAAAGTGAATTTAAAAAATATGCGTCACTGATTTGGCAAACTGAATCTGGTACCAGCTCGTATTGATCGACACTAATTTGGATTTTGGATCAAGCAATAACCCCCCAAAAATTACTCTTCAAACAAAGGTTGAAAAACACAATAATTCTGCTTCAATTTTGCAACTTAATTTTAAAGGAGTGACTTGCAGTGGAGTTTGGCCGCTCCCTCTAATCAACCAACCCTCAGCATCCTTTTGTGCCATGGGTGTCGCCACAGCGTCTCAGCATCCTCAAACCTGCGAAACCGCTGTTATCTCCAAAAAATAAAAATAAAAGTGAATGTGCAAAACTCACCGATTGCGGTCTTAGCCATTTCTGTACGGTGGTGGTGGTGCCGGGGCCGGTTGAGCGGAGAAAGGTGCGTCGGTTGCTGGATGCGGTATCTCGGGGCGAGGTGACTGCTGGTAAGGCACTGAGTCAGCAGAGAGGACTGCCGGTGCGCCTGGTGGTCTGTTATGAGCTGCGTCAGGTCAGCGGGAAATAACTAGAACGGCACCGGAAGTGCGTTGATTGGGCCTTCAGAATAAATAGCACGGTCCTGTGTCCCTTATGAACGTGGATTGACACCGTTGGATGTGGATAATACGACCACAGACTACACTAATATGATGTTCAGAGGCAACGGTTAGTCAATTTATCAATTGGCAGAAAATTAATTGGCTGCTATTGTCACAGAGTTGATTTGTTTAAGTCGACAACAAAAAAAAAACAGAAAAATAAAAACAATTCCCTGTTTCTGTCTTTTCTTTTATGAGGATTTGATGTGTATTATGTCAGAGCTTAGCTATGTAATAGTAAACTGAATCTTTTGTCAAATAAAAAAAGGCTATATGAATGCATCATCATTTCGTGCTGTGGGAAAATATAATGGGTACCCTAAATATTTCACTGTTATTTTACATTTTCTAGCCTAGAACAACGGCTTAATCGAGAAAATAAGTGACAGATTAATTGATAATTAAATAAATTGTGAAGCTAGTTGCAGACCTAGCATGTTGCACAATATCATGTTGCACAATATGCATGGAAGATAAACACTTAACTTACAAAGTTAATGGTAACTGTTTCTTTTTGCAACTTCCACCAGAGGGAGAAGGAACATGTTTTGGTAAGGCTTGGTTAGGTTGAGTTAAGGTTTGTTTTTTCTCATCCAGAGAGAGATTTAGCATTGATAAACACAGTCCCTCTTTATTAAATCCTATATTAATGTGGACCAAACCTTGACCCACATTAAGATGAGCCATATTTTAAAAAGCTTTATTTTGAAATGAACGGCAGGAAGTCTCGACATATCACAATCTGATGGGTTTTACACTGGGTCACTAATGAGCGTTTATGTGCTTCCTCGAGCTATCATGCTCCTCATGACGAGCCTCCCCTTTCTCAAAGGCCTGGCAAACCCCATGTCCCCTTTTGGAGCATGCAGGTCCTCAACAGGGTGGGTGTTTCCCTCTTTGTTTCTGTGTTGATGAGCAGGTAGGAGACAGTTACGCTTTCTGTGCTGCAAGCAAGAATGACTCTTCGCAAGAGAGCATTAAGATTTAGATTTGTTTGATAAAAACATTTTCAGAAAATTTGGATTTTAGGTTTTGTGAGCCTAAACATGCATGTCATTCTGGGAGAATCAGGCTGAAGGACAGTTACAGTTTTTTTTTTTATATATCTCATATTAAGTAATACAAGCGGCTTAACGCATCGTATAATAATGCATGCCGACAGTCAAAAGGCCAAATCATACCAGTGATCACCTCTATGTAACCGCAGAAAATACTGATGGTCAAATCATAACCTGCCAAATGGGTGGGTAGAATTATTAAAACAACAATCACTAGGTGGCAGCATATCTCAGATTATATGAGCATGAGGAATGTATGGTTTGAAATAAACTATTTTACAAGACACCGCCTCCAAAATTATGCAATGTATAGGCTAGCCTGTAGACCAAGCTCCATTCACACTTTTGTTTGTGCGAGTTTTATTGTCAACTAAATCTAGCATTAAACACAGAGTGTGCTACCACCACGTTCATTGACCAACTGCAACGCCGTGCTCCTTATCTAAAGGCATGTGTTTGTAGAGCAGTTCATAGGCCAGGCCCACTGTTTATTTAAAACGATACGCAAGAAATAACTATATTAATGGTCACTAATTAACCAGAACAGAGTTTTTAGTTGTGGTTTGTATTATGCTGTATATAAGCTATGAACAGTTTATGAACATAACATCATTCAAGTTGGAGTACAAGAAAAAGAAGAAGAAAAAAAGAAGCTTTCAAAAATATAAAATGCTTGCAAGAATCAGATCAGGCTGTGCAAAATATAAGTGCAGTTTAACAAACCAAAAATAAAACATAAAATAAGCACAGGAAACAAACGGCATAAGAAAAACGAGACAGGTGTGGCCGCATCCAGGCTTAAATATTAATCAATGTGCTGCTGACATCACGTGCGTCTGTGTTAGTTAGGTAAAGTTGGAAAGATATTCACAGATTTGGATTTCCCGGATCAATAACTCGTTAGCGAAACGGTGTAAAAATACAACCAACACCTCTCTGTAACCGTAGTGATGTAGACAACAGGCTACAACCTTAATTAACCTTAATTTCACCAAAACGGGCCGTTCTGCGAGCTGGATGAATGGCATTGGTCTCAATGAGCGGCGGCTGTGAGACGAGTGCTCAGGGACCGTCTACAAAGTGCAATGCGGAAAACACAGACTACAAACATATTCAATAACTTCACTGTTATGAAGTGTAGCATGACCAAACTTATTTCATACACCAATGGGCTCCTCCTTGTTATACTACACCAGTTATTTTGATGAAATGTGTTTTTTGATTAATTATGAATAATTATATTGTATATTTATTGGAAGAAATATTCAATAGCTTCACTGTTATGAATAGTAGCATGCCCAAACTTCTTTCATACACCAATGGGCTCCTCCTTGTTATACTACACCAGTTATTTTGATGAAATGTGCTTTATGATTAATTATGAATAATTATATTGAATATGTATTGGAAGAAATATTCAATAACTCCACTGTTATAAATAGTAGCATGCCCAAACCTCTTTCATACACAAATGGGCTCCTCCTTGTTATACTACAGCAGTTATTCTGATGAAATGTGCTTTATGATTAATTATGAATAATTATATTGTATATTTATTGGAAGAAATATTCAATAGCTTCACTGTTATGAATAGCAGCATGCCCAAACTTCTTTCATACACCAATGGGCTCCTCCTTGTTATACTACACCAGTTATTTTGATGAAATGTGCTTTATGATTAATTATGAATAATTATATTGAATATGTATTGGAAGAAATATTCAATAACTCCACTGTTATAAATAGTAGCATGCCCAAACCTCTTTCATACACAAATGGGCTCCTCCTTGTTATACTACAGCAGTTATTCTGATGAAATGTGCTTTATGATTAATTATGAATAATTATATTGTATATTTATTGGAAGAAATATTCAATAGCTTCACTGTTATGAATAGCAGCATGCCCAAACTTCTTTCATACACCAATGGGCTCATCCTTGTTATACTACAGCAGTTATTTTGCTAAAATGTTCTTTATGATTAATTATGAATAATTATATTGAATATTTATTGGAAGAAATATTCAATAACTTCACTGTTATGAAGTGAAGCATGACCAACCTTATTTCATACACCAATGGGCTCCTCCTTGTTATACTACAGCAGTTATTTTGATGAAATGTGCTTTTGCTGAATTTTTTATAATTTAATTCTAATGCAGTGTAACACCATCAAATTCTGTTCAACCAGGAATCCTGTGTTGGTAAAGCTACAATACTTTGTTCGGAAAATCTCTTTTAATGGTCTCAATTTTGTCTTTAGGACAAAGTGTAGTGGCACCAATTTCTCGTCAGTCACCAAGATATCTGATGATTATGCAAAACCACCAGGTTTTTAAAATTGTTTGCTCAATTTGGAATAATTTGAACCAAAATGTATTTAGCATCGACACTATGTAAAACGGTGTCCTATTTGCTTTCCAGAAACCAGAATATTGGTTAAGGTCTTTTGAGACATAAACAGATAATCTGAGTTGTGGATAATCTGTAGATAACCTGGAGTGAGATTCAAGGGATAACATTGAAGTAATCAAATATTGTTAACTTTTATGCATTATGCAGGATCACCCTCACTCCTCATCCTCCTGGACCTGACTGCTGCATTTGACACAGTGGATCACACTATCCTCCTAGAGCGCCTCCACACCACCATCGGACTATCAGACTCTGCACTCAAGTGGTTTCAGTCCTACCTTTCTGGCAGAACTGAATATGTCTCACTGGGAAGATGCAAGTCCAGACTACTTCCTGTCTCCTGTGGTGTTCCGCAAGGGTCGGTCCTCGGCCCCATCCTCTTCATTATTTATATGCTACCCCTCGGTCGTGTCATCAGCAGACATAGGATGCCCTTCCACTGTTATGCTGATGACACACAGCTCTACATAAAAACTGCCCCAAGCCCCTCTGCAGCCATGTCATGTCTCACCGCCTGTCTTGGGGAGATAAAGGCGTGGATGAGCAACAACTTTCTACAGTTAAACAATAACAAAACCAAAGCCCTCCTTGTTGGCACTCCACACCAGGTTCAGTCATCCTCCTCATCTCACCTTTGACAGTCAGGTCATACCCCTCTCCTCCACAGTTACCAATCTGGGAGTTAGGTTTGACCCTCACCTGACCTTTAATGACCACATAAAATACATATGCAAAACCTCCTTTTATCATCTTAAAAACATCTCCAAACTCCGCCCAACTTTAACCCTGTCAGATGCAGAGAAGCTCGTCCACGCCTTTATCTCCTCAAGACTGGACTACTGTAATTCAATTTTCACCGGGGTCGCTGCCAAGAACATCAAAAAACTACAATACATTCAAAACAGCGCTGCCAGGATCCTGATGAGAGTCCGTAAACATGAGCACATAACACCCATCCTACACTCACTACACTGGCTCCCTGTCTCATTCCGGATTGACTACAAAGTCCTACTACTCACCCATAAATGCATAAACGGACATGCACCTCCCTACCTACAGGAACTCATCACTCCCCAAACCTCCACCCGCACCCTCAGGTCCACAAACAGATCGCTACTTCGGGTCCCCAACACCAAGCTATACACCATGGGGGACCGGGCCTTTTGCTCGGCAGCACCACGGCTTTGGAACAGTCTCCCTGAACACATAAGGGCAACACAGACACTGGACTCTTTTAAGACTGGCCTAAAAACCTTTTTATTCAGGAAGGCGTTTTTTTACTCTGTGTTAAATCTGTCAGCTATTTCTTTCTTTCTTATAGTCTGTTTTAACTATGTTTTTAACTATAGTCTGTTTTAACTATGTTTTTAAATATAGTCTGTTTTTTTAACTATGTTTTTAACTATAGTCTGTTTTAACTATGTTTTTAAATATAGTCTGTTTTAATTATGTTTTAACTATGTACTATGTACTGGCTCTGTGCACTCTGAGATTCTTATGAATGAAGAGTGCGTTATAAATTAAATTTATTATTATTATTATTATTATTAGAGGTTTCCTAAACTTGTCATTTTCTTAATATGTTTAATGTATTTATCCCCATGTAGATTCCGTGTGGAACTTGTACAAGATGGTTTCACACGCAGTGCCTTGGAACGACAGCAGCAGGGCAGCGGGCCCCCTTGCTCTAAGTGGGTGGCGCCAACCATCCTTTGGCGGTTGATGATGATGATGATGATGGTGATGGGGAGGAGGAGGAGCTAACTGCAGATGTTGAACGCTTTAGGACTTACTAGCTAAAGTTGGTCACACAATTCTGTCGCACGGCACATGAGCTGCTGCCTGCTTCATTGGAGGAGAAGAAGAGGGAAAAGAGAGAGAGACAGCGCTACAAATGTAACTAGTTCCTTCTTTATTCTCAGGTGGATTCACTATCTCCACTTTTAAACCCTGCCCGGGGCTCGTGGAGGCACGCAGGCGAAGCGTTTCCTCTCACACCGACGTCAACCATTGTTTCCGTCAAGTCGCTGTAATGTGAGCTCACGTTACATCACCAACTAACGTTCGCTGACGTCACACCGCGTTCTAACGTTCGCGTCGGCGACCTCAGGTATGTGGTGTCAGTTGGGTCACCGGGCTCGCGGTGTCGCCGGTTTGAGACGTGTTTCGTTGAGATGGAGACCGGAGTAACGTCGTTACCGTCGTTAACGGAGTGAAACACGGTTTTAATTGGTCCCGTAGTCTCCTGAGCGTGTGTGCTAACAGGCTACCAGTCCACCTGGCGCTAGTTGTTAACGAGCAGATGTTTTGGGGACTGATTTGATTAATTTAAACATTTTACGTCCCACGTGTTCAGTTGACGTTGAGAGACTGTGAGGGCAGTCTGAGTCCACGTTTCACATCCCCATCCTGTGTGCTATGAGCTCAGTTGTAAACTTGTGTTTGACCCTTGAGAGGAAGAGGATTCCTTTTTATTTAGATGTAGCTTCCCCAATAACATTTAATAACTCAGCGACAGTTTAACAGTCTTCTACCTGTGTTTCCTTGTTAACAGGAAATTAAGTTGTGAAAGTGGAGGTTACAATCATTGGCTCCACAGAGATGATTTTTTTTTTTTAGTTAGTGAACCAGAGCAGTGGACTGCAGCAGCCATATTGCAGACCAGATCATACCTAATTTAATTAGTCAAGTACTGGGACACATGGCGCTTGTCCCTCACAGACTCATTATTACTGTTTTTTCTTATTGTCTGGCAAATATGGAACAGGGAAAAGCATTCATTTTAGCAGATGTGAATTTGAAACCAGGTCTTTTTTACTTGTTGATTGAAAGTACATTTTAAAGAATTTTTTTTGGTGTCAGATGATTATTGTGCAGTGTGTGTGTCACTGAATGACTGGAAGGTGTACACCTTTCTTTCTTTTTTTTTAAATTACTATCTAGGCCTTACACTGCAAAAGAGTTGGATTATGTGAGATAATCCCACAGTTACAATTAAAATTGTGATTGTGAAAGAGCGTGTGTGATGGGTGGGATATGAAAGCAGATTCTATGCTGAATGTTTGTTTTAACACACACCTGTAAGGTTGTTTCAACCAAAGGTGAGTTGCATACATTTTACGAGTGAAGTCTCAACATAAGGAGCTCCTTATGTTTCTGGGTTATCAGTTTGGCTCCAAACACTTTAGTTGTTGATTTTAGGCCTAAAGTGTGTACTGCTCATCGTCACACTACCTAATGTAAGCTTTAAATGATTCCCAGTTTACGCTTGCACTAGTCTGATCCGTGTTTGTACGGAAACAATCTCTTTGGTTGTAAAAAAGGGCTTCTGTTTTACAGCAGTTTAGTCGTAGGATTGTGGTTTCTGTGGTCTTGTGTCTTACTTACTGCTTCTTATTTGCAAAGCACCTCATGAATCTAGGAAGGCATTAATTAAATCCATCCGTTGTTTTTCTTACAGATTATCCCAGTGGAGAATTACCCCTCGGATTCAACAATGGCTGTTTTAAAACGTCCATACGTCTCAGCCTTCCAGTGACACCCTCTCCTCCCTCCTTCCCTCCCTCCCTCTCCTCACTTTCTCTCCTCTCGGTCTACACCCTCATTCTATTTCCATTCCAATATATTATTTCTCTGCTCTTTCACCTCGTATCAGTTTTTGGTGTTTTGACCAACTGGTCCGACTTCTTTATCACTTCCGTGTTACTTCATCTGAGTTGACAATGGTTGCTGAGGTAGACTCGGTGTCTCAGGACAGTGGTGTGCGGCTGAAGCAGGAGATTTCCCTCCTCCACGGGGTTTGTCTGATCGTGGGAAATATGATAGGCTCCGGTATCTTCGTCTCACCTAAGGTAAGAGTCTGTGCTTTGTTAGTCCGATTTATTTATTGGCACGGATTAAAATATTTTTTTGTATCGTAAAAAGGACATCGTTTCTTGCGCTTTGATTGTTAAAATAACATACTGATTGTAACATACTAGTTTTCATTGTCAAGTAGATTTAGTAATTCATGTTCAGGGTTTGTTTTTTTTAGTATTTGTGTCAGTTCAACTCACAGCTTTCACGCATTCTAAATACTGAAATCAACACGGAAACAAACGGGGAAATGCACTCGAGTTATTTTGAGACACACCAACCGACCCATGAAAGTGTACTTTCTTGTATATCTTATACATATTTTATGTCATATGCTCTGTATTCTCTGCTCTCATTTGTTGCCATGCAGGGGGTTCTTATATACACAGGCTCATTTGGCCTTTCCCTGGTCGTGTGGGCAATTGGAGGGATATTTTCAGTGTTTGGAGCGTTGTGCTATGCTGAGCTGGGTACTACCATCCGTAAATCGGGAGCCTCCTATGCCTACATCCTGGAGGCCTTTGGTGGTTTCTTGGCTTTTATACGGTATGTATTTATTTTACTATTTCTCCCTGCAGACATTCCTTTTAACATATTGTCCTGAAAACGTCACACAATAGAAACTCAGAACTTGTTCAATCATATGTTCTTTTTTCAACAATACCAAACATGAAGTATAGTGTGGCTAACAAGCATTTTGGACTATATGGCTTGTACATATGGCATAATAAGTACAGGGTTCAGCACACTGTTGTCCTTTCTATTGTATGTCTGATCCCTTTTTGACAGCTGTTATTAAGTACAGATGTGATTATATCTCATAAATTGTCATTTATTTCTGACACTAGTACCTGCAGTGTCACAACAATATTTTGCATATATATTCTTAACTTATAAAGTAAAAGTTCACATATACAGCACAGTATAGTAGATTTAGTTTCCCTCAGCAATTGGTTCGTCTTATGCAGCCAATATTGTTGCAAAACTATTTTCAAATGTGCGCGGAGATTTGTGTAACTCTCTCAATCTGTGTGCGTAATCAGATTTGTAACTTTGATTTGTAGATTTAAAAAAAAAATCTCCAAATCTGTATTGAGATTTGCAAATGTGTAGACAAACTTTTACATGTGACTTCTGCTGCCCTTTTGCCATGGCAGAGATCTGCAAATGCGTGTGTGGAGATTTGTCTGTAGCCTACCACTCTGTCTTCACTGTGCTTCAGTAGCAATACAGCCTACATACTCTACATACTCTTTGTTAGAAAAATTGTTACTCGACACCAGGTGTAAAATCATTAATCAGGAATGTATTCTTGCAAAAAGGAGGCAGCATTGAAGTCATAACATGTCATGCTTCCAAGGCCGCTCGCCGAACAATAATGACAGCGCTGTTTAAATACCTGAAATGACATGCATGAAATGGGCGTGTTCTATTATATCATTTGCATATCTTCAGCCGTCTATCTTCTGCATGCCTAAGCACAGGCTGATTTACAGCTATTTTGGACATCATGTCTTCACAGCCAAAGCAAGGACAAGATGTTTTTTTCTGTTAACACTCAATCAGTATGTCGTAAGACGACAGACTTGGAGGCGCACCTACTTCTGTTTGTACGTAGGAGCACACACACCAGATCTGTGCCATTATCAATGTAAACAGAAGACTATAAAGATTTTCCTATCACTCATCATCATGCACATGTGCCTGTTTTACACCGCAGCTGGCCATAAATGATGGATTTAACCTGTTTGTGTATCGGTTATCGTGGCAGCTGGGAGGCTTGTCGGGCCCTTCAACCACAGCACCCTGCATGCAAGGCACTTATCTTGTTGGTTAATGATCAGTCAACAAAGGTCGGCTCTTGTTTAGAAATAATTCTAAATAAGCATCCCCTAGCACACCTAGATTCTGAATACATATTTGCAGATTCCTGTACATATTCACAAATCTGATTACGCAGACATGGTTGAGATACAGTTCCACAGCTCTCCACACACATTTAAAGATAGTTTTGCCCCATATCGTCTCCCCTCTAGGTCTACCATATCCTAACAGCATCTCATCCTTTCAATTAAGTAAGGATTCAAACAGTAGCTTCACACATTACACTGTGTCCTTTGCTATATATAAAATTGGGAAAGCCATTTTCCTAATGGTAGAGATATAGAAAATGTCTATTAATTGTTATCTTAATACAGTTTAACAAACGATATGTTGTATGTATGTCTTATAATGAAGATCTATTAATTCTCTAGACTGTGGACGTCCTTGTTGATAGTCGAGCCAGCTTGTCAGGCAGTGATAGCTCTGACCTTCTCCAACTACCTGGTCCAGCCCTTCTACACCACCTGTCCAGCCCCATATGTTGCTGTCCGCCTCATCGCTGCTGTCATCATATGTAAGGCTCTCCCTGTACTAAACACACCTACATGCTCTACATAACCTGTTGTATATATGTTCATATTGGTGGGGAAAGAGGGTGGGTGTGCCGGCATGTGCGTTTGTTTGACATCTGTGTCGTATAGTATGCATAGTGAGAGGAGCTGTTGTTGTAGGAACCAGAACTGGGTCTGCCTCTCTTCATCCCTAACATAATACTGATCTTCAAAGACCATTTTAACCAACAACATAACTTCAAATGGCTCAGTGCACCAAATAGATGCAATACAACTGTTTAATTGTACTGTTGTCTGTCACTGTCAAGTCCAGTACAGTCAGTGCTTTAAGATGCCACAGGTTCAAATAAAATCCCAGTTAATCGGTTAATGTGTGGAACTGTATTTGGAATGTGTTACTAAATTGCCATTTATTTTGCCCCCTGCACTTGTGCAATCCTGTGTTTACAGTGATAGTTTAATTAGAGGTTTTTTTATGTTTCTCCTGTTAAGTCAGTTTACTGGTACATGTTAAACCATGCATGCTGCATTTAATTAGATGAAACACCTTTATGTTGTATGAACTTTTCCAAACAAAGCTGCTACACTTAAGTCTTTGTTGCCATTGCACTTCGAGGGATATGTGTGTAACTACACTTAATACTTGTGGATTTCCTCTCAACTCTGCCTTAAATCTACTGTGCTCACTTCGTTGATGGCAACCCTAAATCTTTGTTATGCATCTAGATAAAGGGCCCTTAAGAAGAATAATGGCAATGTAAATGAGGCTGTTCAACCTAAATATCGATAAGGCCTGAAATTAAATCACATCAAATTTAAAGATTTATTTTTCATAAAAACAAACTGGGCCTACAAAAGACAAAATATATTATTAACTTTCATGAATCTTCACTTTTAAAAAAATACATAAAGTTACCTCTTGAAAAAATGTGTTGTATCCCTGAAGAAAATACACTAAAGACCGTCTCTAACGAGGCACTTGCAATGAAGTGGTATTTCTTGGCCAGGTTACAGTGGATGTGTTTTGGCATGTTTAATACCGTTTAATACCGTTTTAATACCGTTCAACTAGGGCTGCAACGCCGACACAATGTCCTCGTCTTATACACAACTCTCTCCGTTGCTGTTGTAGTTGATGGGGAACCAGCAAGCGGTTTAGCCAGCAGTTTTTTATACATTCTAACATGTGGGAAACTATGAGAAAATGATTCCGCTAATATTACCTGCGTTCTTTGCAGGTGTTTTAGGGCTGCAGCCGTTTCAAGCAACTCACAGTACAACGCTTTTCTCCCACTTGGCTACATGCTTCTGTTTGAAATGCTTGAATATATTAGTCGTGCTGCTACCTTTAGTTGCCACAGACTTAAGACAATAGTGTTTTGTTATTTGTTTACCGCTGTTTTCTTCCTCTTTTTCTCTTATCAGGTCTGCTGACTTATGTGAACTGTATGAAAGTGAAATGGGGTGCTATTCTTCAGGTCATCTCCACCGTAGCTAAGGTCCTAGCTCTCATTGTCATCATCATTACTGGCCTGGTTAAGCTTGGACAAGGTAGGATTTCATAAATAAACTCTGTATGACTCCAACACTACTGCTCTGACTTGGCTGAAATTTGAAGGGATGAAGCACTACTACGCTATTTAAGATTAAATCCGTCTCATTGAATCCGGTAATTGAATGCTGTAAATGGGTTAAAGTGTTAGTTAAAATTAGCCAATATCAGTTTCTTGAAAACAGTGTGAAAGTAAATATTGTACCTGCTGTACCTCTGCTCCAACTTAAATATTAATTTCTTTATAGACACATTCTGCATTCTTTTACTGATTAATCTATAGATACATTTTTGACATTGGACCAGCTCACTAAGAAAACTATCCATATTAAATGTGTTAGTTATGAGTGAATTGATTCATTTTATTAGAGATGGACCGATTTGCAGTTTTCTTTCTGACCGATTCCGAGTAATAAGAACTATAAAACACAAAACATTTTGTAACTTTTATAAATTGTATATTCATAATGAAATGTTGGCAATTAAATAACTTGAATAACATTTTCTCTAAAACTGCAATAAGTTACAGGACCTTATTGTTTTCAAGTTTGTTCCTACACAGCTTATTTTAGACTTTCAAATTGCGAGTTTTATGTCTTCTTTACTCACACTGACAAAATTTAGAAAAGATTAACTTTATTGAAATTCTCATTTCATGATTGTTTTTTATGTTGTGGATTGTGTTTGGCACTTGTTATTGATGATTGGCATCTATGATTTTTGTCCTTTTTTTCTTTTACTAAATTGTTTCAACCACGTATCCACTTATAGTGTATATAAACTGCAGGGTATTATACTAGTTATCTGAATATTACAATAAAAAAATAACGAAGGCATCAGCTGGATTAAATATTCAGGAATTATTTTGCCTTCGATGATGAAAGCAAAACATGCGAAAACATCCTTATGTACTGGGCTCATTTAGCAACCCTGTGTTGGTGTAGGTTTTGACCAGAACTTTAAGGACTCATTCAAAGGCTCCAAACTGGACCCTGGGAACCTGGCCCTGGCCCTCTATTCAGCACTCTATTCCTACTCTGGCTGGGACACACTGAACTTCATCACAGAGGAGATCAAAAACCCAGAGAGGTACGAGGTCTGTTATTTCAGAAAGGTTTTACCACAAGCGCGATTGATTTTCATTCCTAATGGCATTGCTTTTACTTAAACTCATATCTTAACACATTATAAACCTGTAAATCTAGTATTTCATAAATCTGACTTCAAACTAAGTAATCTGACTTGTGAATTTCACATGACTGAGATCTTTGAGTTAATGAAATCCACTTTTCTCTTTTTCAGGAATCTGCCCTTGTCCATCGGCATTTCCATGCCCATTGTGACTGTGATCTACATCTTGACCAACATCGCTTACTACGTCGTCATGGATGTAGAAGAAGTGCTCACCAGTGACGCTGTCGCTGTGGTGAGTAACTTAGTGCATTCTCCTTGCGCACAAAAGAAGCTGTATATGAGCACTAACCAAATCCGACAGTCGACCGTGTGCATACTAATGCCTACCTATAAACTCTATTAGTAAATAACAGAACATCTGCTCAGCCTCGTAGGGACAGCAGGGTTTGCTTCCTGTCTTCTGCTGTCATCTCTTTCAGTCTGGCTGGCAGCCACGAGCACTAGTGTCTGGCTCGGTTATCTGTGGCTGTAGGATCGAGATGATGGCAGGAACCTCGTTTAGCTAAAGAGGTTAGCGCCCCACACAGGAACATGGGGCCACGATGATGTGATTACAGTGATATCACTGTGACCTCACAAATTACATTTTTAGCCACAACTCAAGAATTCATGACCATTTCTCACACACACGTCTAATAGTTTTAAAATGATATAATTCTGACATCTTGGACAGACATGGATGTAAATTGCAACTTGACTGGTTGGCGAAGGCAAACAAACGTGAGGCGGTAATTCTAGCATGGGGATTAAGGTCAGAGGACTCGATCACCTCCCATAGCAGATCAACCAGCTAGACCTGTCGGACGAAATATCACCAAACTAACCCGGGTGGAGAGCTGAGATGGAAGCTTAGCGAAACCAGCTAAGACCTGAGGCTACTCCATTACCCAGCCTTCTGCTGGCTGTCTGATGCCTAGTTGCAGAAAAATATGATGGATGAAAATGGGAGGTCGATGTCCACATCTTTACAGACACCTGGCTCCATCGTGGCGTCCTAGTTTAAGCTGCGGGACAGAGCGCAGGACTCTGGTGGGACGAGAGGACATGGACTTTCTGTTAAGATGTCGGCTATATTATCTGCCCAGATAAAAAAAATGTATTGCTGCTGTTTAAATTTTTTTTATGATGCAAATTTATGAAATGCACTACAGCAATTCATCACCGTTTTTGTTTTGTTTGTCATGTTTCTCTTGTGTTGCAAATGGGCTACAATTGCATTTCGTTGTGCATGCCTGTGTTGCATACTGACAATGAATTATCCTTGAATGTTGCGTTTCACAGATTTGAATATGTAACATCAGAGTAATCGGCTGTTTTTTTTTACTTTTATTTGCTAACACTAATCATTTTAACGTTGTGGGCCACTGATCTTACCAATACATTTATGTGAGCAGTAAGAAACTTTGTTGTCTCCTCAGACATTTGCAGATGAGGTGCTGGGCTGGGCTCGATGGCTGATCCCTCTGTCTGTGGCCATATCCTGCTACGGAGGCCTCAACTCCTCCATTATTGCTGCCTCCAGGTCAGTACCCATGAGCACACCTGAATGTAAATTTACCTTGCTATTCTACAAAATCCTACTTCTGCCCATAATACAGGTTTATAAGCAAACATGGTGACATGTTTTCAACATTTTGTTTCTCCTGCAGGTTGTTTTTTGTTGGATCCAGAGAAGGCCACCTGCCCAATGTGCTGTGCATGATCCACATTAAGCGTTTCACCCCAATTCCTGCCCTGCTTTTCAATGTAGGTATCGCATATGTTTGTGGGTTTTAGTATTGAACTGTGTGTATTTGGTTGTTTTGATGCCGGTGTCCCTGATGCTTGCTTCTTACCAAACTCCAACAATCTTCTTTTCAGGGTGGCATGTCTCTGATCTACCTGTCTGTGCCTGACGTTTTCCAGTTAATCAACTACTTTAGTTTCAACTACTGGTTGTTCATCGGCTTGTCAATCGCCAGCCAGATCTACCTGCGCATCAAAGCTCCTGATATGCACCGGCCTATTAAGGTAAAAAATTGATGCAGCTTGAATGCTGACGTGCCTGTTTAAGGATCATAATAACTCTGACTTCCAGGAACATATCACTTCCCCTCTCAGTGTGGCATTAAGTGAATGTGGCATATGCAGAGACAGGAAATTAAAGTCAGACAGGTAGCCACAGTGAAAAGGAAAGAAATAAAATAAATGTTCATTAAGTGACACATTTGTGGTAATGCAGTTTTGACTGTGGGGAAACGTGGATCTCTTGAAACTTCTCATCAAATTTCCTAGCTGTGTTTTTTTTAATCACATGGTTCTGGGTTGTGATTTTAATGAATACAGTAGTCCTCCACTTGCATGCACATACTGTGTATTCATAATATGTTTGCATTAAATCTGTTCAGAAAATATGTGTCTAGCCTTGTGGCAGAAGAGGCTCTAGACACCTAGAAAAATAGACTACGGTGTGTCTTTCCCATTGCCTTCCCCCTGTTAGAAAGACGTATGCCGGCTAAAAGTGTCACATCATGACGTCTTAAACTTAAAGGTTTCCTGGTGATTTATCCATCACATCATTGACAGTCCACAACCTTTATTAGATGCTGCGGCTGAAAAGAAAACTAAATAAACAGTAAGTAAGAAGATACAAAAAGCTGTGATCTGTCCTCTAAACGGACACGGTCAGAAAGACAACGTGCTACTGTATCTATAATCCTTCAAACATTTTAGACCTGTATTTACGCTCGTTTACCCATCAACAGTGCCTCCATTGCGGGCCTGACCCCCCCACAATGGCTTTGAGTTATGATGACGATGTTAAAAGCCCATGATGTTTTGAATCTAATTACGTAGTTTATTTGGTTGTCCTAGTAACCATAAAAGTGACTGCACTGCGGACTGAATGAACAATCGAAGGGCAATTTAAAGCCACAATTAAATAATCAGACTAATGTGACTATAATGTTTGTTAATGTCATTTTTTAAAAGTTTTCAACATTTCTTCTCCCCAACTTTTTGCTTCCCCTTTACCTCTTGTCTACTTCCACTTTCTTACTCAACCCTTGTAATCCTGTCTGTCCTCCCTCCCGTCCCCTGCAGCTCTCTTTGTTCTTTCCCATTGTCTACTGCTTGTGCAGCGTATTTCTGGTTGTGGTTCCCCTCTACAGCGACACCATCAACTCTTTGGTGGGAATTGCTGTGGCGTTGTCTGGAGTACCAGTCTACTACATTTGCATCCACTTGCCACCTAGCTCTCGACCAGCCTTCCTCAGAAAAATGCTCGGTAAGAGGCTTCAACTGACGTTGATGTGAAAGTCATCGCAGTGGTGATGTTTGTGTTGGGAGACCCTCATACTCCTTAGCTGCTTTTAAAAAAAATATATATTTTGCTAGGATCACTTCATTTTTAATTTAGATGCATATTATAGAATTAATGACGATTCAACCATTATACAAATATGCCTGGGTGCCAACATGCCTGAAAAAACATGACCGGTTAATCCCAAGCAGCAGACTGGAGGGTGAGTTTGTGTTGGAAAGGAGCCTTTTCCAATATTAAATTACATACATTTGTACTAAAGTAACATTGAGGTAAAAGCCTGACAGATGAGATGGACTGGATTTTTGAGACTGATACTGATATTTGGGACTTTAAAAAAGTCTGTACCCTATAAATGGGCTCATGGTAATTCATTTTAAATCTAACTCATGATGTTAAAAATGTTGATACAGATCTTTTAGATTTTTTTCATTTTTTCTTCTTTGTGTGACCAGGATGCATAATGAGTGTCCAACATTTTAGAATTGAAAAATCAATGTCAGTGCTCTCTGTTGGAAAAACTGTAAGAGTTACACTGTTTCTAAATTACCTGAAACCTTATTTGGCATTTCTGTACTGTAATTTCTTGTTCGGGTGTATCGGATACATAACACATCTAGAATAGGCCAATATCGGTCAATATTTTTGGCTTGGCTAATTATTACCATTCAAAGTCCGGGTACATAAGCTGTAAAAAAATCCCTGTGCATGAGTGTTTGATGTTATTATGGATAACCTCTTAAAGTAGCTTACAGGTCTTACTGTAAGTTGCATGTAGACCAGCTACCTTGTCTTAGTGTTAAGAGCTGAAGAGTGATTGAGATTACTGTTTCAAAGTTCAGTGTACTATTGAGCCCACATACTGTGAAGGGTTCTGTAGTGCAACTATAAAACCTGCAGTTGAAGAATATCCCCTCCAAAATGTTTAAACTAGTAATCCTTTTAAGTTGTTTGTTCTAAAAGACTATTGTTGTTTTTGTTATCATTATCTCCACTAGGAGAATCATGCATGTGTCAGTCAACGACTGATCTCACATGCTGGTGCAGCAAATTGCATAATAATCTTTGTCCCGTTATGTCTGCATGCTCAAACAACTTGTGGTTGCAGTTTCTCTAAGCCTTGCTGTGCCCTTTCTTTATTTGGCATCAACCCCACGTTTACACACCTATTGTCAAAAAACTAGACTTGGAGGCTAAATAAACACTTTAAGTTGCGGTAACGTTAGACAATCACATAATACAATAGTGGAGCTCTTCGCTCAACTGAGTGAACCTTTCTTGTTGACTGTATTTTCAAAGCTAATCTCTTCAGTGCAACCTTTGATTTTTATTTATTTATTTCTTCTTTTTGTCTATCACTACAGATCAGATCTCTCTGTACACCCAGAAACTGTGCGTGTGTTGTGTGACCTCGCCCGATATCGACCTGGACAATTTAGACACAGAGAAGATCGAATGATGGAGCAACAAAACCCTTGTGTGAAATGCTGTATGGAGGGATGGAAGAGGAAGAATGAACACAAAGGAGGCTGAGAGCTGCAGACAATCAGGATTTAGATGAGTATAGCTGGATTGATTTAACAGAGGATGGAGAAACTGGAGAGGTGTGCTCAACACACCACTTCCTTTCCTCCTCTCTCATGCACAAGCTCTGTATGTATGTATGTATGTATGTATGTATGTATGTATGTATGTATGTATGTATGTATGTATAGATTTTACTCAGCATTATTAAAAATGATGCTCAGAATAACCCTCCAAACGGCACTCTATAGATTAACTCAGTGGAACTTGAGCACATTCACATGCTTTTACACAATGGGGTGTTGGCTGTGTAATTCCCTCCACACATGTGCTCATACAACTGCAACTCACGCGCACATAAGCTGACAGAAAGCTTGAGGGTGACCGTAAGACAAAAGAAAAGTAACGGCCTGATCTACAAGGAATTGACTCTGCAAATATGCTCCAGAGGACTTGTTCACAAATAGGAGGTTAAGGACAGAAAGATTTTAAATATATTTATACCTTGCATGTGTTGCATCACATATGTTCACAGATTGAGTTACTGTAGCTCATCTGAATGTGTGAAAGATGAGCATGGATGGTTCAAACCATGTGACCCCTTTTTAAAAAAAACAAAAAAAACAACGGTGGTGACCCCTTATCACAGGTTACAAATATCACACGGTGATGGCTAATCAAACCATTTTAGGTTCCTTAAGATCATAGAAAGACTGATTCACAAGCAGAACGCAGTGAAAAGTAAGAAAAATAAACATTTTCCATGTCTGATTACACAGGACCCCTCATATTTATCTTGACCCAATGAGGTGGGTCCCAACCACTGGTTTAAATGCTTAAAGTTGCAGACTTAAAGACCCTCCAACTGCTTGTGTGTGAATGTTTTGATTGGCCAATAACCTGTCTGATGTTGCTCAAACCAGTGTGTAGTTGTCATTAATGTGTTACAGGTCTTAGCTAGTTAGTTTTAAACATCACCTGACTTGGTGTGGCAGCCAGACGATGTCTATAAACATTGTTCTTGGGCTTTTTGACAGACCTCTGAAAACTGCGGCAAATTTGCACATGACATTTGCATTTTTCTGTTTTGTCGTATAACTACCTTGATTATAGAAACGTTTTATTCTAATCTATGTCTGTATTGGATGACCAAATGGACAGATCTGTAATAATTAGCTTGGTTAGAAGAGGGAAGAGATTTTTTTACAAAAGTGCGGTTATTTTTTGCAAGCTTGTTAAAATGTGTTAGTTGACTGATTATTATGATGTATCCATCTCTATGTGCATGCTGTTTCTTTTACACTGAATCATTTGAATGCATCTTCAGGGCTGTATTTGATTTCTGGTGCCTCCTAGTGGTAGCTAATATTTACTTCCAGGGACAACTTAGGATATTTTTCCATCCGTCACTCACGAGGCCATCTATAATTTCCACATTTTTGTTTATGCCGTTTCTGTCACCTTGTTCTCTCTTCAAACACAAACCAGTGAGAGTAATGTAACAAAAAGCTAAGGCATATGAAACAAATGTACATTCCTATGTTGGATTAAGCTAACGTACCTGCCAGACTCCGCTGGTTAATGTTTGTCTTCAGAATGAGGTCGTATTAGACAAACAGAAGCCGATGTGCACACGTTGTAGCTTTCTATTTTTACCCACTCTTGTCTTAAGAGTTTGTAACACAAATAGTATATTTAATGTAACGTTGCCTTGTGACTATATCACCAACTTGGGCCATTTATTCAGCGTGCATAGCCAAAGGTCTTCCACAGGCTGGTAGTCGGACCATCTTTCTGCTCCGAGGGCTGTGAGCACGTAGCAAAGTGTCTCTGCTTTCTAGTGAGGAAAATTACAGCTATAGTGAGTTGAACTACAGCAAGAAGTCAAACGTTGATGTTTTATGCTGTCGTCCTTATTAAATAGATGTGCCTTCTGTGAGTGTGGTCTGCCAAAGGCCCTGTCTATTTTTGATGAAGCTCAGTTAATTCTCAGCTGGAAATAATCAGGACCTGGATTGAACCATATTTAATGTCTTTACTTGAGCACTTCCAGAACACCAGCCAGATATCTGTTTTAATGTTGCCTCCTCGGGAGTCGGTGTCATCATTTTATACCAAACTAGTCGGTTTTGCGTGCGTGTGTTTGTGTGTTGTTGTTGTTGTTGTTGTTAAGAAGAAAACCACCTTATATCTGCTGTGAACATAGGATATTTTCACGTATAGCTATGTTATAAATTTATTCTATACTCAGAAGTCACAGGACTTGAATGTTGCAGTATTTTTGATGTTTCATCGGGTACCAAATACTGAATCTGTGTGTTCTGGTTGGGTCGCGTTTGACAAAGTTGTGATTTGTAGAATTGTGTCTTAAGTGCTTTCTTTTTAACGCCTGTTTTTATTTATTATTTGTCGGACAAACCAAAGAGCAAGACATGCTTTTCAGTGGAGGAAGTCTTGTTTGTCCAGACTGACGTATGGAGGTGCTGTGTTTTTATTTGAATAAAGGCAAGTTCAAAATGTGTGTTTCAGTTACTTTGACCGTTCTAGTCCACTGTCCTCTACCTGAACTGGAAACATGGCAGCTGATGGCCACTAGAGGTCATGGTCCTCTAACGCTTCATGAAATCCTTTCTAACTTACTGTTGATTTAGCTCGAGTGGGTACCTTTTTTGTTCATAAATAGTTTAAAGCTAGGCTGAAAAAATGTCATCTTTTTTTTATGTGTAGCAAACCAGCTTTTTCATAACATTTTGAGGTTTGGGAACTTTTGTGATGACAAACTGAAAGGCAGCACTCTTTTAATGTTTTCTTATTATTCTTCTTCTCATTATTATTATCATTATTATTATTATTATTATTATTACATTATACATTTAGATTTGCCCCTAAAAAAACTGCACAGAGGTATGCAACAGCAGATTAAGATTATTGCAGTACAAACTCTCATGTTCGGATAGTAATGTAGCAGTTCTCCAGTGAAAGATGAGCAGACTACACAATGTATTTCAGTAGGAAGAGTAGGACAGAGAATTAAAGACCAACATAGCTGTGAGATTAGGTTCAGTAGGCTGATCTTCATGATGCTGTGTATTTCTGTATGTACACACTCGGAAGCTGTCCCCATGTCTTGGTGTCTCTGACTGACCGTCTTCCTTCCAGCCTCCTCAGGTGGCTGGCCAAGCCCCACCTTCTGTCCGTCCGCCTCCCCTCCGAGGGATCGGTGCAGAGGCATCACATTTCAGCAGGATGATCACTCTTTGCTTCAGAAGCTGCCTGTCGATAGGCGCCCGTTCCTGGGGAGAGTTCTGCCTCTGTGCCTCCCCAGCAGTGGAGGGAGTTGGGTTCCACTGAGTCATGCATAAAAGATAAAGCGGTGTTGAGGAAATGCAGCCGAGCACCACAAAGGCTACAGTGACGGCTCTCACTCAGAGTGGAAGGGCTAAAAGATAAAGTAAATTCTTAGCTTTAAAAGATCCAGGCTGCTTATGGTGGTACTTGGCACCACTAATGCTGATGAGGGAGACGCTGTCCTACGGGCAGAAGCACCGGGGTGCTGCTCTTTGATGGATGAGTGGCGATCGCACACTGGCCCCAGCTTGGCATCATGGAGCTGCCTCGACGTCTGAACTGGATACGAAGGCGACCCCGGAGGCCCCGTGTCTGCCGCAGGGAGTTCAACCGTGAGTGTCTGTGTATCGCATGATAGGATTGTAGTCCTGATTTGTACCAGTTTGGCTTTTCTCTGTATTTTGTGTTTCTTTCAAAAATGTCTGTCCTCTGGGTCTACCTTAATTGTTGTAAGTGCTGCCGTGAACCTGAGAAGCTCCCAGTGAATCCATCTGTGTCTTGACAAATGAAGTGTTGATAGTGACTCCTCCAGACTTGTGTGTGTGTGTGTGTGTGTGTGTGTGTGTTCCTGCTCCACTATCCTTTATGAGCTTCATGCTGTGGATAATAGACGGTTATCTTTCGTTTCTGATGCTACTCGGAGATTTTAAGCATGTAAATGATATACTGCACAATCCTCCATGTTTAGTGCTTTGAATTAGTAATGTGACTCAGTAAGTGCAACTCTCTCTTTTTTTCCAACAAGTAGGCGCCATAACAAATTATAGTTTCAGGACATGAACTCCCTCTAATAGCTTCCGCATTAATCATAACATTCCACCAACATCGATTTTGCAAACCCCTCATCACACCTGGTTGGTGGCGTCAGGGTCAAATACGATGAAAGTGTCTCTAGTTGTGATACACGTTTTACTGAAGCACTTCTGGATGATTGAAGACTTATCCTTAAATGTTACCTTCACATGAAACGTTTAAATTAAATCCCATCAGCACACACAAATGGTCTCTTTGGTCAGACTTGAAATAGCATCTGTGTTGGTTGTGATCAGATTGACTGCAGCACATGCCCAGTGGGTCTAGTGGGGTCATATTTTGGTCTGGTGTTGCTTACAAACTATTGTCCCAAAAAAAGAAATTACTTTTGTGTCTTTTTAAAATGTTTGCCAAACTATAAGCTAAGGATGCATACGCACAGTGAGAACATGTGGAGAACGTGGTGCACGCGGTGCACGCTGGCTGCTGTTGGCTGAATGTTGCTGAGCTGGAAAGATTTAGTCCCGACAACTTCTGTCTTGAGCAAAGTGCAGTTTTGTCCTCACCCCACATCCTGTCGGCACTGTTTTGAGAGAGTTTTGGTGTGTGTGTGTGTGTGTGTGTGTGTGTGTGTGTGTGTGTGTGTGTGTGTGTGTGTGTGTGTGTCATTGGGTTGTTTTAACCTGGTGGCAGTGTGGAGGGGGAGGAAGGACAGACGTGCAATGCTGATGCTTTGTAGAGAGCAGGGCCTGTTTTTTTTTGTGTTTTCTTTTTTTTGTCTGCACAGCATTTGATTAATGTTGTTTAATGGAGGCACTAAAACCCACTACACTCAGGTGGGCTCTGATGACCGCCAGCAGACTGCTGCCACATTGAAAGGAGGAGGAAGAAGAACATTATTTATTAATGAGGAAAACACAAAAGATATATATTAAAAAATGTATAAAATTGAAAAGTGACGAATAGCACTGATGTGCTGCTCTGGATGATTTTCTCTCCGTTACCTGTAAAATACCTTAAAATAGAATCAGCTCTTACCTTCAGGCTTTTCTGAGCCACGGTCTTGCGGTTACATCTGCGTGCATTGTTGTTATTAACATAAACATGTTCCCTCAAGCCTTTTTTAATCTGTCAGCAGTTTGAAGCCAACACTTCAAAGAGGAAGCAGCACTGAGGCTGAAGGTTATTGAATATTTCCTCAGAAGTCTTTGAGTGGCTTTGTCCACTGCTTATAATCTCAGTATTTATGAAGAGAGTAGAGGGTGCCTATGTTTTACCAGCGGCCACCACAGACTAGAGGCTTTGAGCGTGTAATAATTTTATCTATAGCACTTCTGAATAAAGATACAAACACTTCAGCTTTTAAAGGAACGGCTGCATTAGATATGATGACCACTGCATATCAAAGTTGTATTATCAGCTACCATCAGCTATTGATTAAAAAGGCTAAAATAATAACTGACTAAAACAGGAAGTTGATAGTCAGAAGTGTTTTTTATTGATCCATATTTAGTTTTTTAAGGTCCCGCTGTCTTTCTTGCAGGATCAGAAAAGTTGATTCCCTCTTATCTGAGATGTTGATTAAACCTGAATGAGTCTGTTTTTATTTTCCACAATGGCCATTTATTTTAGAAGTCACTTCATTTCCTGGTTAAAAGTGTTGAGTATTCAATTTAATAAAATGATGATTTTGATGATGACGGTGATGATGACGGTGATGATGACGGTGACTGAGCCATTATTCGTAGGGTTGTTGGTTTGTGGCTCTGCTTGTCCAAGTGTCCCTGAGCAAGACACTGAATTCCATCTTGCTCCTGATACACAGTGTGTGTGTGTATGAAAGAAAATATAAGTGGCCCTAAACAAAAGCATCTGCTAAATGAATGTAATGTTGGGCGTGACATTTTTCTTTCATAGAAGCTGTAGCTTGAGTGCCTGTTAATCGCAGTGATGGCGGTGCAATCCCATCATAACATGTCCAAGTGTCCTTAAGCAAAACCGTGAACCTCAAAGTCCTCCAGGTGTGTGCCTGTGTGTAATGTAGGTCGCTTCAGACACAAAGCGTAAACGTCATGTAACACTGTCGGGGCAGACCGCCGCTGTTCTGAACTGTGAATGAGTTCATAGATGTCTCTAACATGGTGATGTATCACAGAAAGACCATTAGGCTGTTACAGACACAGATGTGGCTTCATGGATATGTTTTCTGTGAGTTCGTCTGTGTTCACTTGTACCTGCAGTGCTTCTGACTGCGTATGTGCTGATGTAGTGGGACAGACTGTAGTGGGTATTTATTTTTATGTACAGTTATCAATATATTTCTACATTTGTTTTTGTGCAAGTTGCCTCTTTTAACTTATGAACTGTTTGGTTTACAGTCGAGACTTGTTGTAATGCACACGAGTCTTCCTAACTTGGCTAAAAATATATGTATATGCTATACATTTGTAGCATTTTAAAGGCATGGATGAAAATTTAACCCATGATATTTGGTTACCACTTGCAAAATATATGGAAAGTGTGGCATGTCTTTTAAAAAGATATTTATTTATAAAGGTCTTATCTCTAACAATTAAGAAGACGTCTCCATTGTTGTATCTGTTTTCATCCTGATTGAAATCTGTGTTTCCAGTAGCCACCAGTAGAGGGCCTTCACAGTTTGATAATATACTGTAATTGCTGAATGCTGTCTTCAATACACACACACACACACACACACACACACACACACACACACACACACACACACACACACTATACTGTATCTTCCTCTACTCAGTTCAGAGGGAAGTGAATCAACACAAAAGATTGCACTTGCTCTCCACTCAACAGTGCCATAGTGTGTGTAATGTGATGAAAAAGGCTCTTCCTCCTCTGAAGATTACAATTTACCCGTCCTGTTTCTGGCACCACGCTGAGGGAAAAGTGCCACTCGAAGGATCACCGGACTGATTTTATGAATAATGTAGGGGCTGAAAGAGAAATACTTGTTTTTCTTCCAGCGATATGCACAAAACCACATGCGTCGTTAATTATCGGTCATGTCGTCACTTTTTACTTTAAATGGAGCTGAGTCCATAATGGAGGTGGTCAAAACTAAACACTTAACCAGATTGTGTTATTCTGTTACTATGACCTGCCTGCACATTTTTCTTCTCCTGTATTCAGGACTTGTCACCCCCTCTCTTTTCTGCACCTCTCTGTCCCTCACCTCTGCCCTTGATGCATTTGCTTTATTGCTTCCTTTATCATCTCTCCTTCAGCTTCTCTTCTCACTTATCGGCCTCGTGGCCCGGCGACCTCCTCCCACCCCCCCCCCACCCCCCTCCCCCTTCTGATTCTCATTATCCCCCTGCCTCCCCTCTTCTCTTCTCTCTACAAACAGATTTGTAATGGTGCTCACTCTCTGAAAATCTTCCCACTCCATAGCAACGCGCCTCCTCACTACTGCTGCCACTGCTGCAGGAGGCGGCGTTGGGAGGTAGAACTACATCAGAGGAGATTACATATTGCCTCGGCTCATTTTGCAGTTGTCAGCTGTAGCTGGAAAAGATTCTCCTAGTCTCACTCGCTGCTCACTTTCTTCCCCTCTTTTTCTCCTCATTTCCTTTTGTTTCTCTCACACGCCCCTTTTCTCTGTCTTCTTTCTCTTCAGCTTATCTGCATGTTTCTCCGTCCCCCTCTCACCGTGAAAATAATTCAATTCAGAAGTGTGAGTGTGGAAATGTGTTGGCCCCTTCTCTGTAATTTCACACAATAAAGTCAACAAGCAGGGCTGCTACGTGGGCTGCTTGTGAACACAGAGAGAAAGACTAATGGAAAAAGAGAGACAAGGGGAGAGTGAGCGACAGAGGGAAGAGAGAACAAAATAAAACACTGCCTGCACTTCCCAAAAAAGAAGGGAACATATTGTTCATGTACATGTTTATTTCTGCTCCAGTTCTGACTTGTGTTTGGCACTAAGTCTGACATATATGCACCTAATTTCACTGATCATGATTATAAACATGTAGAATGAACTCCTGTTGTCATTCTACTATACTCTGTTAATAACAATGATTAGTAAAAAAAGCTGTTAAATTGTCTGTTTATCCTGATTACAAAAATGACATTTTTCCTGGCATACCTAGAAATAAAGCTATAGTTTTGGTTTTATTTGCTCAGGTTTTGAGATATGTCATTTCTATATATCCCAGTAAAGTAAAGGTGCCTGGAATATTGTTTATGGTGCAAATAGCAATTGAAAATGAAGAAATTTCTAAGACAGATGGCAAAAAAAATCTGCATGGCTAGATAACACAAACTAAAGCTATATGAGAAAAATATATTAGTAATTTTTAAAGCTAGAATAATAGTTTTTGCCTCTTGGGGGCAGTGGAAACAAGCTGCCACTGACATATCACCTTTGAAGTTGATATGGCCAGCATGTTAATAAATACTTAATAACACATCCAGCTGACATGGAGCAACATTACAATTCATTTGGAGTCATGTTTGGGATGAACTGATAAATCTTGTTCTCATTTTAGCTCTATTTTGGTCTCCACCAACTCCTGAGGGAATTATCTGGCTTTTGAATGCTCCACTATGTCCACCAGCTAGTTGCTAACTTGGCTTGTCTGCCATTTGGCATTGGACTGTGTTAATCAGAGCTTTTTCTTTGAAAACAGCTGCCTGCTGAGGTTTTTTTTGTGTGCAAATTGGCATGGAAATTCTCTTGATATTGGTAGAGTTCAAAAGTCTTCTAGCAGCCACACAGCACCCCCACTGCTGAAGCACCATAGAACAAGGCACTGCCTCCAAAGGGCTGCACTGTAGCCAAGCCTGACCTCTGACATCTCTGTATAATGGTGAGAGCAAATTTAATCAATGTAGCTTGTTGTTGTTTTTGTGACAATCCAGTGGTAAAAGTTCAGGTTGACCATGTCTTCTGGCTGTTGTGTTCCATCAGCCTCGTTCATGATGACTCACAAGATCCAATGTGTGGAAGAAAACACCTTGGATGTGCTTCATGATGGAGAAGCACAACAGTCAATACAAGGAAATGCTGATAAATGTGCTGTGACGAATGCAATAAACCAATGAGGTTGTTTTTTTTCTTGCAGGTGTTTTTTATTATCCCACTGCAGCAGGACAATATACTTGGACTGCTATAAATAAAAAATACATTAGTTCCATATTGCAAGATTTTTATTACACAAAAAACTTGATCCAATGTCCTCCTTTTTTTTTTTTCTCGGTATCTTTTGGCTCCGTCTCCTCTTCTTTTCAATGTGTGTCCACATTCTTGTCTCAGGATTTATTGTGTTTTTGCCATATCATCACTTCTGTCACACGGCATAGACAACCAAAAACGCCTCCCACCATCTCATCGTTTCACTCAATTCATAAAGACACAAATAAGAAGTTTTTTGGTGAATGGCATAAGGCTGACTGATCAAAAGTTTCAGCGTCTCAAGGCCGAGGCTGAAGATTTGGCATCCTCTGAGTATATGGCAACACCAGCTCATGAGCTCATGGTTCCCATGTCACTGGGTTTGGACCGGGTTGACAGTTTCTTCTTTGTGCTTCTCAGTAGAACTCCTGGGTTTTCATGGTGGTCAGGATGTGGCTTTATTGAGTGTCCATTCCCTTCAGAAGGATGCCAGACAAACATAAGTGTGTGTGTGTGTGTGTGTGTGTGTGTGTGTGTGTGTGTGTGTGTGTGTTCTGTGTGCAAGATTCTGGCCTTAGTTAAACCCATGCTGGCTTCACTGATGAGAAGGAACATTCAAATGCTGATGAACCGGAAAGACGGACTTGACTCAACTCTCCGATGCTGTGGGAGAGTCTCGGTCTGTCGCTCAACTAAAATCTATTTCTTGGAGACCACAAATTTCTAAATGAAAGCCTGCTTTACAAACGAGGGGTGTGGAGTTTAAAAGATGTTACCAGTCAGGGAGGGTTTAGTGAAAAGAAGTATTGGTTGCATTATGGGAAATGTAAGATCCCAAGCTTTTTGGAGCTTGACTCATACTTTGGATCTTGGTATATGCTGCTTTGATTTTAAGCATGCTTTTATCAAATCTGCCTCTTGCAACTTCTCCAACTATGCATGTGGAAGACAACAAAAGTGTTTTCATGTTTTGGTTTTGCATTGGTTGGCGCACTTCCATCTTGCCATAAATCGAGCATTCATTTTCCCGGGAGATCGTACCTGGTGGCCGACAGAATTGCATAGTGAAAGCAAAGCGTATAGGGAACCAATCTAAACAGCTAAATCTAAATATTCATCAATGTAAGATATAGTTTTATTTTTATATATTTTATTTTGATTGTATTGTGTTTCCAAGCCTTAGTGACAAACCATGCCATCATCACCATATAACATATATATATATATATATATATATATATATATATATATTTTTTTTTTTTTTTTGGTTCTATCTAAGCGTGATGCATTATTAATCATATAAGGATTTGCATGGAATATCTTTTAAATCATCCATTGGGAACAAATTGCTATTTGACAAAAATGTAGATGTATGTAGGTCATGTACTTTGTAATTACATTCTCATACTCCAGGGAGTAGGACAGATGTGTAGTCACGGCAGATGTCATCATTCTAGAGTGACTCCAGACACCGGGAAAACACCACACGCGCACACACACACACACACACACGGATACAGAGCATCTTTAGTTGTTTTTTTAGATGCCCTCATGCGTGACGATGAGCTGTCACTACAGTTGCCAGCCCTGCTCCCACTGCCTCTCTTCCTCTGACCATCGGGGCAGAAAGGCTTCATGTGTAACACTTTCAGCGACCACTTCTGTCATCCTCCGACTCTAGATAAATCTCCACCCACTTCCTAACTGTGACACCCTGTGTGCTACTGTGGCGCATGTACACTCTGTTGTACTCTCAGAGAAATACAGCTGCAATAGGCACGTAATGTTATTTTACACACTATTGCCCAACCTTCCTTCCACGTCCCCACCCTACTTCTCAGAAGCTGTGTTGTGATATCCTCCCTTCCTGTTCACGTGGAAGCATTTCAATATTTTAATGTTTAAAGCCACCCAACCCGCTTTTGAAGCCAGATGTTTGATTGTAAGTATGTGCATACCTGTTGACGACGTTCATGCCACACATTTTGCATCTCAAACAATATCAGTGAAGGTCATATCGCTGGTCAATGCTGCCCATCTAGGGTGCATTGCATCAGTTGCCTGTGTTTTTTAGTTTTGAAAGTTGACTTCCCCTTGTTGCTGACAGGTGTTGGCTGTAATGTATGGAGGAGGACACGTGATGTGCTGAGTGGCGTGGGAGAGGAAACTGTGGTTTTCAGAGTTCTTACCATGCTATTGCCCCACCCTGCTGCAACTCTCAGACCCTCGGAAAATGCCTCCGTGCCAAAAAAAGGACTGCATTATGCAATATTTAATGAACTGCTTGGATCTGTGGGGAGATATATAGTCAGAAATATAGTCATAAAAAAGCGATTTTATGGATGTAGCATGAGTGGACTTTCATAAAGTTACTGTTGCTACATGCAATTTAAAATACCTCACAAGTTATTTTTAAACAATAGATAATTTCAAACGGAGGTAGACTGACGTAGCTTCTCATTTGTAGCCGACAAAGATCATTTGTGCTGTGTGAAATGAATTGGTTGAAAACACTGTTTCCAGATGACTTTTAAGAAAATGTTTGCAGCTGCCTTATCTTAAAATAAGAATTTTGTAAAAAGGGTTGTAAATATGAACTTAATGCTAAATACATGATATTGTGCATACAAACTAAAGGCATCCATTCATTGACAGCCAAATCATAAGTAAGGGCTTTAACAGCATTGGTTTTGTATTGAAGTTAGATCCAGTTAGTATTAAGGGTTATAAAGGTTATTAAGTATAATATCTTAGCTTACTTGTTCGGATGAAGAAAAATAACGTGTTTGGAAAACTTAACACTATCCCTGATATTCAACCATGGGTAGGGTTGCTACTGTATAAACCTCCACAAATCTAATAAAAAGCAGGTCAGAGTCACTGACGTTAGCTGTATAGCATCCAGGACCGGCTTCCATGCTGTGGACGTGCTGGTCCTAAACATAACCTTTAACAATCGAATGTACGTTGTGCTCCTTGGCCCTGAAAGAGACACTTGTTGACACTGATTAAAGTTTACTTCAGAGCACATAAAAGCACAGTTTGTGCCTTTTGTTCCTTACGCTTTTGTAGTTTTGGTTTTTGGAAAGGCTATGATGACCAAATATGAATATCACTTTCAGTGCTGTACGCAGCTTTAGCATTGGATTGAAGGGTTGGGTTTAGTGAACAGTCAATTATACCTCCTTAAACAAATCCATCCTATCAATTACTGATCAACACATTAAAAAGCACTTTGCTGCCACAACAGTTGTTTTTATGAGATCATCCTCTAGGTTGTCTTGACGACATCTGTGTTAATTTCTTATTGCGCGTCGGAGACAAATGGACAGATATAAGGCTGTGGTCTATCTGGTTCATTTGTTTGAGTGCTTCAGCTGCCTGTTATCTTTTCCCTTCAGGTGAAGCTCGCAGCAGCAGGCCACAACATGGGCACTGACATCTCTGTGGTGCCACGCTGCACCGCTGGCGTGCAGCGGCTGTATTGCTGCCATTGTCTGATGCCCTCGGTGCACTCTGGGACGCAGACAGAAAGGCAAAGAGTAAATTAGCGGGAGAGAAAAGGATCCGATTGTGGAACAGAGAAAGACAAAACACAATGGCGGCAGGGAGAGACGGGCAGAGGACAGATAAATAGAAATTGGTGACAGCACAAAAGGAGTTCTAGGCTTCACGCTGGCAAGGAGGCGTCTGCTGGGATTATTCTTTAACATAATGTACCGCAGAGTCAGGACATACAACCAGATAAAGATGAAAAGATATCAATATGCTTACAGTAGGTATATCTGCCAGTTGTTCCTGCTTTTATTAACATAACTTTGGCTGTTTTCTTTTATCTTACCACGCTTCCCACTGCACACTAAACCAGGCAGTATATTCAAACAATTACAGGCTGCCGGTTTGTCCAGCTGGTGTTTGCGTGAATAATTTTAGAGTTGATGCTGCTAAGAAACTGTGAAGTTTGAACTAGAGCAGTTTTAAATTCAGGACTTGTCTGCAAGTTCATACATTCTACTCTTTTGTTTGCACAGACTAATTTTCTGGTTAAAGACCTTTACGTTTCATGCAGCGGTTCTCAGTTTTATTCATCATGGTCATTCTCGGGTCTAAAATTTGGATAGTTTAGGTTTTACCAACTTGTGTCTTCGGTGTGATTATGACCGACTGTCTTGCACTACTATGACTTATTGCAGCAGTGTAAGATCCACTCTGTGATCTCCAGTTCATGGTTGTTGCTTCTTCCAGTCGAAACAGTTTGCAGAGACCTAGAAACGACGTGTCTGCCCTTAAGTGTGTGTGTCTACATGCATGAGTATGTGCAAGACGGGCTGCAGTACTGTACATTATGGTCATCCTCCATCAGACACATGAAGCCACAGCGCGCTACACGCAAACAATAACTCACACACATGCACTTCAAATGAGTCAGAATGCCATGGCAAATTGGATTTACCACACAATGCCCTCATTATTGTAACCAGGGTAACCAGGCGCCCCTTCACAATCATCCCATTTTGTCATCCTTCTTAAAAGGGAGAGAAAAAAGAGGCAAAGGCTTGGGTGAAGGAAGCGATAGGAAAGGACAGAAGATGTCCAAAGAGGTCTCTTTTTTGTTATGTCTTCCACCCGTCATCCTCTGTGACTCACATTAGGCTGTGGGAAATATTAAGTAGAGTTGAACTGCACCATCCTCCAACTAGGACATTATATTTCTGTTCTCTCTTCTTTTCCATCACCTTAGACTCATACCTGTCATGATTTGGGATATCATGCTGGCATCAATAACTTTATCCAGTAGTGTTCCCATCTGTCTCCTCCTTAAACTTCACCATCTGCTCACCTGTCTTTGTATTTAATGTCTGTGGGCAGTCCGGGGTGACACGCTGTTGCAACACGCTTTTACTCAAGTTTCCTGTACTCGGAAATCCAGTTTCCACAGGATTTATGAATTGGCTTTTTGTGTTGCAACAATATCCTTTTGTGTGACGGGTGTATTTTCCACTCTTCATTCACACTTGTAGTTTCATTATATTTCATTGTTTCTTTATATTTTCCTATTCTGCAGTCTGTATAGAATAGTGCTTTACAAATAGATTTGATTAGTTATTATTGTATCATGGCAAGACCATAAAAATAAAGTCTGTTATCACTTGACTGCTAAATAATATTGTCCATAAAAGTAATTTCCCAACATGAGAAATCTAAGTTGCATGTAAACTGCGAGAAATAAAATCTCCCAAATGTTCAGAAAGAAATCCAGGACATGAACTCAGTGACCTCAATGGTAGCTAAAGCCCTGGAGTGCAACAGAATGCATAAATAACCTGCTGTGAACATTGATCATTTCCATGCATGAGTCAGTTCAGAAACAAGCACGTACGCCTAACTCTTTTCTGAACTAGGTGATCTGACAAACGTATATATATAATGGCATTTAGTGTTCAATCAGGGAGGGATTATTAAAAACAGCATCTGAGTGGTGAAACTGTTTCTCTATAATTCTACCAAAAGCTAACTTGATTGAATGTTCTGTGTGCTTTGCTTTGTGTTAAGATGATGTGGTTTTACGAGTCTTCTAGCCACTGCAGAAAAGTTGAGAGTATAACACAGCCAATTACTTTCTCTATTTTCTAGGTTTTTTTTATGGCTCTTTATCCTTCTGTGCAAATTAGCTAGCACCATAGAATTAGCCTGGATACTAATGAGTTGCGGCTTCCATGCTAATAACGGATATTTTAGTCCACAGTAACAGGCGGCGCACTGATGCATCAGGGCCGGAGGAGCAAGTGTGTAGGAGGCTGACGCTGCCTATTCAGCCTCCTGGGATACTCATCATCTGGCTCGATTCAGATGCCAAAGAGCTCTTTTGTTTGAACCATTCAAACAACACCATTGTACCAAGCGGGTCTGATTGTGCTACTCTTTGCAATGCCAGAGTAACAACTGTGTGTGTGTTCTTGTCTGTAGTGTTTTGGTTGCATTGTTGATAAATATTATACAGACGTGTGTGTGTGTGTGTGTGTGTGTGTGTGTGTGTGTGTGTGTGTGTGTGTGTGTGTGTGTGTGTGTGTGTGTGTGTGTGTGTGTGTGTGTGTGTGTGTGTGTGTGTGTGTGTGTGTGTGTGTCCCAGCAGCATGCGTTTACATTTCCCGAAGCAGGGGGTTTTCTCTGCTGGTGACAACAATGTACCCAGTCATTTAAATGCAGCAGGGCAAATTCAGCCCAAACGTGACCCCGTTTTCTCGCACTGCTGCCTGTAAAGTAGCTCATAGGCAGAAACTTCTGCTGAGAGAGAAAAAGACAAAAGTTATTGAAATGTCTGTGACTGCTCGGATATGGAACTTTTTATAACTGCGTGCACCCTTTTTTTTTTATCTCAGAAAGGTACTGCACATAAATCATGATACAGTCACCAGCCATCAACATGTGATGATTAAAGCAGTGAACAGATGGGAGTGGGACGGATCTGCATAAGACAGTGGGCTTTGTTTTGCATGTGTCAGGGTTCTGTATGTGTGTTTTCTGTTTACTTGTCGGCATGACCAGTGATTCTCCATTTCCCGCATCATGTTTCTAGCATCAGAGCACTAAATCAAAAATATTCCTGCTGTTTTATGTGAACCACCATATTGGTTAGTGAACATTTAAATATTAATGCAGTGTTTGCAAGTAGTTCATGTGTTTCTTCTGCATCCTTGTGGTTCTAGATAGTTTTGTTATGCAATTTATTTCAACACTTTCTGTAATTTCCTGTTGCTGCTGGGAAAGTTGCTCCTTCATTTCTGTAGATTGCCTCAATAGCATTTGATTTTAAGATGCACAATACTTTTCTCTGCCACTTCTCATTTTGGATTAGTCAAATCTGTGAACATTGTTTCTTGCGATACTGTCAGCAAGGTGTTTTCAAACTACTGTGTCCCACCTAGTCCAAAAGGTGTGTGTGTGTGTGTGTGTGTGTGTGTGTGTGTGTGTGTGTGTGTGTGTGTGTGAATTTGGGCTGCAATTCACAGCTACATTTTGTAGTGAAGAAATCCCTTTACAATTTGATGGTCTTCTCTACAAACCCAAAGATATAACTCTTTTTACTTGACTTCAAGGTTGAATTAATTATAGGATTGTTTTACAAGTTGGCATGATTCCCCTTCTGTTATACCTTGAGATCCTTGCACCACTTACAGGGTAGATGTGTTAGGTACATGTAGTACAAACAAATCTTCACCTCAGTCTTTAAACTGAACTAACTATACTTGAGTCACTATTGTCACTGACCGAATCGGTAGCTTTTAGCAGTGTAGCTTCTCATTTGTGACTGAAAGCACTGTTATTAGCTCAGCAGTGACAGTTGGTCGTTACTTCCTTATTAAAAGCTTATTAAAAGACTGAAACTGCAGAATTACATGCAAAAATGGCACACAGTGTCTCTTTAACACACATAACCAAAATCTATTTCTCACATCCTCATCCTGCTCAATGACCTCAGAAAAATAAGAAATCCTCTCATCCTATACATTTGCAATAATCACTCTTAATCCAACAAGTTACACAAAGCAACTTTCAGTCACAAATTCTTCATATGTATCCAGACCCCACATCCCACCTACTGATAGATGTGATGTATCTGAATTGTCTGTACTAGCCACAGTGAAAATTAGTTTGTCTCCAGGTTCGTTCCCTCGAGCTTTGGCCTTCAAGGGAGGCGGTCGCAGGGGAGAGGAAGTCTGAAGGAAAAGTGATAATGAATTGACTTAAGGCCTGGTTTCTATTTTGGTTGGGAATTGGTTTGTGAAAATAGGGTGTGAGTCAGAGAAACTGCACAGTGTAGACAGATGGAGGCACGGTGTGAGACAGAGAAAGAAATTCTGTGTCTGGCTGCTTTTATGACTTTTTTCATCTTAGAATAAATTAAAGGTCAAAAAAACTGCATGCTACCACTAATTTGTGATGGAACATGAAATGATTGAGAGACACTGGTAAGGGGCCTCCTGGGGATGGTGCAACACTTTTAAAAAACTATTTCACCCTGCTGACTGGCTGTAAAGTTTGTTATTACACGTGACAAGAATTTGGACTTTATTCACAAGTGGCACCCAGTTTGCTTCGTGTGAACCAGATGTATTAAACATGTCTCAGTGAATGAGCTACAATGGATGAAGCTGAGCTCATTATATGTTAAAGAAACATGCAGCATTGTCACAACAGCATTTTTAGCTAAGCTAGCGGAGTGGCTCAAGTGATGGCAATGTTAGTCGGCCCATCACTTTCATCCAGACTGAAATATGTCTTGGATGGATTGTCATGAAAATGTATTCCTCTGGTCAAAATTTTGATCTGTCCAATACTTTGGTTTATGATATAAATGTAAAACTGATGATTTTCCCCATCAGCCTCAATTGTACTTTGCACATTAGCAAATGTTAGCATGCTAACACGTCAAAAAAGACATGGAAATAGTAACATTAAACCTGCTTAACATCTGTGTGTTAGCATTTAGCTCAAAGCAGCACTTGTCTTGTTTCTAATCTCCTTGAAAAACATAGCAAGTATTCATTGTTTTTACATTTTGAGACTGTTGCATTGATAATTACTGTGCTAATTTAACTTTTTCTGAAGAATGAATAAGACAATCGCGAAAAACCTTGCAGGTCATTTTTCCAGATTCCTAAAAGGCTTAGCTTGTTGTTCTCGACAACTTTTTCTCAGGTAAAGAATGAACTTTCAATCACAACTATTCAAAAATACAATTACTATACATCACTAAATCAACATGATAATAACACTTTGCACATCGTATCAAGATGTTTGACTGAACAGAAGACTGGCAGCTTGGGATAGCTGTTAAAAAGCGACTCTATTGTGCAGCGGGTGGAATATTTGTCGTTCCAGCAGCTGGATAGAGCAGTCTTTGATTCTAGAAAACAGCAGCACGTGGCGTCAAACAACCTGCGGAGTTGTTAAAAAATTTGGCTCATATTAATGTTTGGAAAAACATAGATGCTTACTGTAGCTCTGTGACTCAAATGTCATCAATGCCAAAGTCCCAAATGTAAAAACTGTGATTATAAAAGAGATATAGACAAAGCCTCCGACAGTGTCTGAATCGGTCTTCTTCAAAGCAGGTGTGTGTGTGTTTATTCGCTGCATCCTGAGCGGCTCCATGGAGACTTTCAGCGACAGCAGACGTTATCAGCTCTGCTGAGGCCCCCTCGATGTGGGCCAAGTGAAAAAATAGAGAGAGCAATCAGTGTGGTCCCATGATTCCTAGTGAGCTGTGAAGGAATGACAAGTAGAGTCACATCTCATACGCCATGTCACGTACAAACGAACACACACTTTCACACCCTTTTTGTGTCTTTGCTGGCTCAAAATACACAATTTAATTATTCCTGTTAATCACCAGCCTCTCAAACTGACTCATTGTAGAGCGCCATACTGTGCATATGGCCACACGCATGCACACACCACTGACCCTCCCCCTCATACACACACACACATGCGCACATTTACTCATACAAGTGCTCTCCAAACAGCACACTCTCACTTCAGCTTTACACAGGATATTATGAAATCAGCACTGTTGCTGAAACTTAGTGAAGGTCGCTTGGAGTCCTCTCTCTCACCCGCACACACACACACACACACACACACACACACACACACACACACACACACACACACACACACACACACTTCACCTGGCACTTAAACACTCACACACACACGTCCTCGTGCAGAGAGCTGAATCTCCGCTCAGTCCCAGTTCTCTGCTGCTTGAGCGAGGAGCCTGCTGGTGATCGGACTGTCGCCTGAAGCGAAGAGGCCGAGCCGGCGTTGATTCAATTTTACAGCCCAGTCACTCCTTCTGAAGCTCCGATTAGTCAGCCGAGGGAAACGAGGGGGAGAGGATCAGAAGAAGAAGAGGAATAGTGATGGCTATGGCCGACATTGCGGAGGATGACCTGGATGAGGTGATGCGCGATGAAGCGGAGGATGTCTTCTTCCAGGATGGTAAGGCTTGCCAGGGGTCAGTTGTAAAGTCTGAAAGCAGGAGTGGGTTTACAGGTGGGCTGCAGGGCTGAAACAGCAGCTTGAGGATCACAGTGACGTCAGACTGGTTGGTTTGTGTCTTGTGGTTGTGATCAGGGTTAAGAAGAGGGCAAAGTGAGGGTTAGAGTGTGGCCCAGAGGGATCTCTTCAGCTGTGTAGGTGGGCTGGTTTTCTGCTTGGTTGAGTAGGTTCTGATATGCACTGATGCTGGAAGGTTACCACCAAAAATGTATTTATTAAGTAGAAGAAAAGCGTCGGTATGCCAACCAGTAGTTACATAATTGTTATAATTATGTATAGTAATGAATCTTTGACTTATGAGAGCTTTATGCTTTCCGTTTTTGAAGGGGCTCTGTGCAGAGTTTGTTTATTGATTTTTCCACTTTCACCCTTTTTAGAAAGCCAAGAGCAGCCGTGCCCTTTGCAGTGTGGGTGTTCTTGTATAACAGGCAGATGTTTTTAAGCAAGCATTATGCACCACAGTGTTTTTTTTTATGTCAAAACCAGCTGTAATCATAACCGACATTCAGTTGTATCCTGGGAGAGTGATGAGCAGTAGAGTTACTGCAGGACCTGACTGATGATCATTCAGAGGTAGATGAAAAAGGGGGAAATGCTGTCAGGTTGAATAATAATTGACGACGGTTTGATGTTTTTGAAACAATTAAAAAAATGATCTCTGACCAGGATTGTGGCTAAAGCGTTATGCATAATGATGCTTCATATGTCAGCACTTATGTCACACTGTATCATAAAGTATAATGCCTTTTGTGTTTAAAAGAGAACCTCAGCAATTAACCCCAAACTGAAACACGCACATCGGTTGCAAAATGGCCGATTAAACAAATTTTAAGTCAATTTCTCAACACACAAACATGCTCGGTGCAAATGAACTGAGGTGTTTAATTGCACACCAACTGCTTGCACTGGACACATTAACACTAGTTTATTTATAGACATATTTAAGCTCTATGCGAGTTCAAAGTGCTCTGCTGCAGCTTCACTGATGACGAGTGGACAGTGAGCAGGAGGATATTCCCACTTATTGCATCATTTGGTGTGTAAAGTATGTTAATGCCTCCTCTGACCCACTTCTGACTGAAATACACCGATGGTAATGTGACGTTCCCTTTGAACAACACTGCCAGGAGGTATGCAGCCAGCTGATTCTCTGCAACCAACCATCCAATCACAGCGCAGATTCATGTAGAGGCTGGCCAGCAGGCATCAGTGTGTTTATTCACAGACACAGCTGAAGGTTGCAGAATATGGATCACTTATATTTTCTGTTCTAATTAGCTCTTTGAGTTAGTGATGGAAATTATGCTGTGTGTTTTGTGTTGAATATTCAAGTTTCATTCTCATTGGTGGCGAATGCAAATTTGTTACCACTGGCCTATTTTCCTTGTAAATCATTAGTCTAATCATTAGCAGTGGGTTTGCAAATCTTTGAGATATTTTACCAACAAAAATAGAATTCAGCGTTGAATGAACTTCGCTTGAAGAGTGGGATGTGTGATTTTGCAACAGTCTTGTGTGATGTTGTTCCCAACCTGGGGTCTGAACTGGGAAATGCAGGCAGGAAATTCATAAATTAATATCTTTGTCTAATTGTTGCTTATTTCTGCAGCCAAAGTGTGTTTACAGCATGCAACTTAGACACAACTCTGCTAGCTAATAGGCTCACGATTACGATGCTAACATGTTGGTTTAGCAGGTATAATGTTAACCATATTCACATCCTTATTTTATTTAGCTTGTTAGCATGGTATACAGTGCAACTGGGGCTGAAAGGAATGTCATTAGTTTTGCAGGTATTTAGTTATACCGCCGAAGTATTGGACAAATTGAAACATTGACCCGATGATGGCACGAGAAGAAAAGTTAAGGGATCGTTAAAGCATTACAATCCTGATTGGAACATGAATGTCTGTACAAAATGTCAAGACTACCAAAGTCATTTGCTTCTATAAATGCAAATCTTTGTGCCCATCTATATAATAGATGAGATATTTCACTGGATAAATGAAATCCTGTTTGTGGTGCAAGATGAAAATTCAGCGTCTCACCAATGACATCAATGTGTATATGGCTATCCATCCAATAATTGGAGGTATTTGGTTTATGGACAAAAGTGGAGGACTGACCAACATCGCTATTTCTATAGAACCACACAGAAAGGTTTGAGAACCACTAACCTTATGTCATGTGATAGCATTTTAATGCAGTGGGCAATGTAGAAATAGCTGTAAAATGCATGAATTAAAATAGAAGACGAGAGGCAATGAAGTGAGTAACAAACATCACACTAAATATGGCACTGACCTCAGAGTTACTGTAACAAAGAGGGAGTGTATGAGATGTCTTTGCTGTCATCTCTGCCCTCCCAGAGACAATAGGTTGTATGTGTCATGGTTACTCTTGCGACTCTAGCTTGTTGTTCTTTTGCTGCTGCGCTGCAAACTGAATTATGGAGCGCTACTTTTGGCCCGACAGCAGATTGCCTGAACAGAGCTGATACAACTACAAGCGCACTTCATCCCTCCCTTTTCCTGCCTCTCCTCCCCACTCACACACAGCGGGTCCAGTTCAGGTCCAATGAGTTAGCAGAAAGACAGTTAACTTTGCTCAGTTTGGGCCTCATGCTAGAGCCACTGGTATGAACAGATTTGTTCTTAAGTGGCCTGTACGAATGACTTAGGAGAACTTGCTGCATTCACCAATTATCTTGTACTTTTCTTTTGAGTACAAACACAATTTAGTTTCTCAGTAATGGATTGTATATTTCCTTACTTTGAAGTAATTTTGAGTTTAAAAACCCTTTATAAATTACACTTCATAATTACGTCCAGTAATCACAGTTGACAGTCGACAGATTGTTCAAGACATGTTGATTGGGTAGTACCCTCTAATTAGTGGTACATATTTGGTACCACAGGAGTCTGAGTACACAAAGGTAGTCCGTAAATAGTAGGTAGGTTGATTTGTGTCTGGATTAAAGGGGCTGTTCACCAAGAATACAAAATAAAACAAAGATTTTCTGTTGAAAAAGCAGCTAACATGCAGAGGTCTCTTGCTGTATGATGACGTCTTAGCTGGCCCCGCAAAATCTCCTCTGCACCAACTCCCACCTGACCTGAACGACTCCATCTTACAGAAACTACAGGCAGAGCTATTAAGTGGTTTTACATACACGTTAGCACAAACACAACTCTGCTTTCTTCCATTTTTATCACACTTTACACACATGCACAGCTACACAAAATGAAAAAAGATATCAGTGAAAGTGCACAGCAGCTTTATTGAGACCAAAATAAACACAATGGCCTCTTTAACTCCTTCTCCTCCTTATGAGTTATTCAAAGGGCCTGATTTTGCTCTGCTCCTCTACTCATGTGGTTGGCAGCAGAGTGCCAAACAAGCAAAGTACAGAAGAATAGTGTGTCCCAGAGGAAAGGAAAGCCACAGCAGTATAGGCTTTAATGGCAGTAAAAATAAAGTTGAGTATTAGATTGATGGTTGGAATGGTGTTTGCTGTCTAAATAGACTTGTGTTTGACTAACTAGGTCAGGTCAGAAAGCATGACAAAGCTGCCCTCAGTCACAAGTGAGAAGCTCCTGGAAAGCACCCTGAATTACATTTATGCTCAAGAACCACATAGGAAATGACTCTTCCTTTGACATGTCAGACTTGACTTCAAATGTATAGTATGTAGCTACTTGGCAGTTGTATGTGTGTTAAACTGAATTAAATCCCTGTCATTTAATACAGTTGTGACTTAGTGAAGAGTTTATCCGCTCTGATGCAGGAATGTTTAGTATTGTTCCTGGTTCTTGTGCAATAGGATGTGTCTCCACTCCTCCAATGACTACCAATTACATGGCAAAACCACTAATTGCTAGGCTTAACAGCTTTTGTTTGTTTGTTTTTTTTAGTCTGGTTTTTGAAACCTTTTCTGGCACAAGGGCGACTGTGGCTTAGTGGTGAGCAGGGTCGTCCTTCAATTGGAGGATCAGCGGTTCGATCCCAGGCTCCACTAGTCCATGTCGATGTGTCCTTGGGCAAGACACTTAACCCTAAATTGCACCTGTAGCTGTGCCTACGGTGGGTGAATGGGTGAATGATGTCATGTAGTGTCAAAGCGCTTTGAGTGGTCGGAAGACTGGAAAAGCGCTGTACAAGTACAGGTCTACAATGACGTGTCAATCACTCAGACATAATGAGAGTTTTCCATTCAGCCAATGTCCCTCCATAGATTTTGAGAAAAACTAACTACCATGATGTAGTTTAGATAATAATTTAAATAAATCCTAAGGGGAGGGGTGTGAATGTCACCTGAAAGGGGTTAAAGCTTTGATGTCGTGTTTTTTAAGCCTTTGTACTCTTTAAGCCTTTGCTCAGACTTTGCCAATGGGCTTCTCTTTAATGTCTCACCTAAACAACACCTGAGATTTAAAGAGGGGACAAATACAGCAGTCAAGGCATGACACAACATGCAGGTCTATTTGAAAGGAGGAATGTCCAAAACACCAAATTTCTCATTTCCTCAGAAGGTTTCAGGAGCTTTTGTTGGAACAAATGATAGGACAGCATTCCTCCAGTAAGCCAGGAAAAAGAGAAAAAATACAAAGGAAAGGTATCTATAGGCTTAAATTGAGCCACCCACATTAACCCAATAGATCCCAAAGATTGGGTCGGGACTCACAGGTGGGTCGCAGGAGATTTTATTTGGGTCGCCAAATAAATTAGCAGAATTTCATCCATAGTCTTTTATTTAACATATTTCTGCAGTACACTTTGAGCCACATGAGCCTGAATGTTCGTATTGTTCTGATAAAACGAAGTTGTGATTTATCAAACATATATCTCATCAAATAGCTGGTTTACCTATTCAAGATAATGTATGGTGATCTAAAAATGGCCAGCAACGTTTATTTACGCACAAAGTAGCTCTTATCACGACTCATAGATGAGGCCTCGTGTGAATTGGGTCGTGATGGTTTGTAATTTTTAAAAAGAGGGTCCCCAAATTATTCAAATGTCTTTCATGAAAAATGAATGACACTTGTGGAGCTATTTCTAACTTACCACTGATACCCCATGCTGCTTGGTGACCAACCTGTTTTATTTGAACTGCTTTTACATTAAAGCCAGGGAACTTGAAATTCTCAGTTGAGCGTTAACATTAGCTAGGAGTTTAGCTAAATTGATAAGTATCATCAACAGTTAACCTTAGTTAGCGTTTACGAACATTTAACTGAAATCTAACTGACATATATGTATCTTATCGTAAAATACTCATGCTAAAGAAACAGATATGATTAAATTGATTGTGTATTAAAGCCAGAGGTTTGTACGTTACAGCCACATAATCACATCTGTATTACATTTTATGGAGGCATGAGTATATTATAACTGTATTCCACCTTCAAATACGCTCTTTGAGAAGATCTCATTATGTTATCATGCTGATGACATGAAATCAATCTCACTTCTACAGTGCAGGCTTTCAACTCTTGCCCAGAGGGTGAAACAGAGGACACACCCCCACCACACACACTCACACAAGACATTATCATGATATACAGGCCGCATGGAGAAGGCTGCAAGACTAGAAGCCAGGTCAGATTTCACAAATCCATTTCTCCCTGTGTCTTGTCTGTACTTGCCCTGTGAGGCAAACCCCAGGAAACTGTATCCTCCTCTGAGCTCACATGGTGCCCACCGAGTCTCAGGATCTCAGTGAGCAGTGAGGAGGGCGGAGAACCATCTGATCTGACAGTTTAGTATTTATATAGAGAGATACAAGGAAACCATGAACAAGCTGTTATTATAGTTATTAGGGCATCCGACCTGCATTTTTCAAAGTTTTTGCTTGCATCTTGAAAATATTTGATAATGCTGTTAAATAATGTAAATTGAGAAGATTTTAAATTACATTTCACAAAAAATACACAATAATCTGACATTTAGGTTAATCATCTGAATTTCTACATACTGTTAACTCTGAAACACACACGTGTTTTTCTCATTTTAAATAAATTAAATAAAGCTACACCTACATTTACAAAGAAGTTACAGATAAGTTATTGTTTGGCTCCTTAAAACGGTTATTTTTTGGCAGTTAGTCAAATCATTAGTTTGAAACGATCTGGTACTTGCTAACTTATAAGAAAACAGTTTAGTGTTGGATTTACACAAACTAGCTGGTGCAACTCAGTCCAGATCGACGAGCATATTAATATCCAGTGGGTCGCTTTACTGTAAGGCTTGTCTTGTCAAGGTGTTCCAACTTGAAAACACATTAAAACAGAAACATATTTCTGGGGAGATCGAGTTATATTACAGTATGTCATTACAATATTTCTTATTTATTTAAGTTTTTTAATGAAAAATTATTTGGTAAATGTAAACTTGCTTGACTTTCGAGAGTTTAACATATTTTTTTTTTTTTTTATCTTTACTCTCCGTAATACTTCAAGATCAAATTTGGATTTGTTTTACATTTAGCAATACAATACCTTTCTATCCAAGCATAGTTTTTCAGGTGCAAACCATTACATTGATGAACACGACCCTTCTTTTATCATATGAGGACTATATTAGCTATTCAAATGCCATGCAACCTTAATGCACTCTCCAGGCAGCAGAGCAGTGGTTTCAGTCCTGGAGATTTGCAGTCCGACAAGAAAATATTTAAATCAATGTTCATTGCTGTCTGTGAACACTTTGTCAAATTTTATGGGTGATAATTTGATTTGGTGAAAGTGCATATCTGATCTGCATAAGGCATGAGGCTGCATTAGAGCCAAAGGGGTCACTGCTGGAGGTTGGAGAATGATCTAAAACTGACTTGATCTACTACTTACCCTGCTATAAAACACACATGCACACACACATTGACCGACCTGCTCCTCTGCAGCCTTGCACACACACACACACACACACACACAATCATTATCTTCCATCCTCAACATGCACGCACTGACTGTCCACCCACGTATACACTTCCACTGTCTGGCCATAGATGTCGTGTCTGCCCACAGCAAGACAACACACTGAAGAACACGACAGTACTGGATGTGTGTGTCAGTGGCCGCTCAGTGTATGTAAAAGCTCTGACCTGAGGGGACCTACTGGAGCTGGAATATTACCACTCCGCATCGCTCTCCTCCTGCTTCTGACAGTTGGCTCCACTGACCTACTTTTGCCAAGAGACTCAAATTATTTTTATTTTCTGCAGTTTTCACTGACAGAGGAGCGAAAGAATAATAGGCTGTAATAGGCTAAAAGAGTGGAAAACATTCTTTGCATTTTGGGACTGGAGGTGAATTTTAATGGTGCAACAATTCAGTAAGCCAGATGATGCAAGAGTAGAAATCTTCTTTTCTTTGTCTCAGCCATAAGTGTAACCTTGTCTTGGTCACAGATGTTTACATGTGGCTTAAATCTAAGATGGCATTTTCACTGTACTGCTAACCTTTCCTTTGCAGTTCCCATGTGGTTACTATGACAATCTGCGCTATGGGCAACACTGGGCGTGCAGGGTTTACACTTAGTGGTTTGGAACCTTTTTCACAATGAGGTAATCCTGTTAAAAACCTGAAGTGAAACAGACCACCCATGACTCTCCACAGAGGGGTAACCTGGTGGAAGTGGGGGGGATCACGTTCTGCTCCTTATTGGGCAGCTGGTCACAAGTGTATTTTTATTTTTTGTAAATTATGAAATTTACGAATTAATGGTGGCTTGTGTAAGACTTTTGCTCTCTGCCAGTGTAACTTTTGTTTGACAAATACCTAACGGTAAGATGTTTATATAAAAAAAGGGATAGACACACATGCAGTGTAAGGCGCAACCTTAGTATTAATTTATTATTGTGTTGCTGACCACTTGATGAATTAATGTCATAATGATGAAGTCCAATAGTCACACTCCTTTTATCTCTCCTTTGGTCCCTACCAAAATCTGAAATCAGTTGCCGGCTGAAAACAGGGCTGATCAGAGAAGTTTGAACACCTGAAAAACAGAAAAAAAAGAGTTTAAGGAGGCGAAAAAGCTCCATGGAGCTAATGGAGGACCGCAGAGTTGTTGGATTATTCTCTATGGGTTTTTCCACTATGAGCAACCATATTCACATATTTTACCTACAGACATTTGATCCATTTCACATATATAAAAAAAAAAGTACTTCAGCTTCAAAATATATAAGTAGTCAGAGAGAAAGACCTGTTCAGAATGAAAGAATTATTAATATTGCTTCCCGTATTGGATGCATTTGCTTTGTGAGGTCACTGAGATAATATTGTTGGCTGCCACCTGCAGTCTGCAGGCCTATGATGTGTCTCCAAGCTCCTCGGGGCAGAAGCTCTACCTGCAACTTGTCATTACTGATCAAAGGAGCCGTGCCACACAGCCTGTTATCGGTTCACCGCTGAAGAGACACTCAGTATGTTATGCGACTTTGTACAGACATATAGAAGCTTAAGATTTATAATTTAAGAAACAATGCAGTAGACACGCCTGTGTAATCAGAGCTGCACACACACACACACACACACACACACACACACATATAGTATATTGCGTGTTTCTATGTCTCTGCAGTAAACAGAACCCAACGCTGAGTTGACAATGTCAGAATTTAGATTCAAGTTCGGCCGGCATTTACAACTAGGGAAGTCCAACAATGACTCAACCTAAACAGAGCTAGTAACCGGAGAGGAGGCAGCATTTTCCTCTGACATTTTAGTGCTACACACTCTCACTCTGACACACAAACACACAAACACACACACACACACACACACACACACCCACACCATCAGCTGTGCCTGTACATCCCTTTGCCTTGACCTTCCAGCCCTCCGGTCATGTGGTCTCTCTGACTCATCCTGGTTAAGTGGTTAGACGTTGTCAGACAGAGACGAAGGAAATATTTAGAGAAAAAGACAAAGAACAGCAGTAATATAAATATTATATTTAAAGGACGGATAATGCGTAACTGAATAACACAGCGAAGAATTGGTGGTAGAACGAGTGGGGTTGTTTCGATGCCACGCTATATGCGGCGCAGGAGGCCGAAGGTGGTGACCAACAGCAGTTGTAGCCGGTACGGAAGGAGAGGAACTTCTCTGCTCGGAGGTCAGTGGGGGTTGGCTTCATTCATACCTTCTGTGTATGAATGGGTTCATGAATGGACACACATACTTGGATACATACTGTTTATATATCTACCCATCTATAGTTGTGGTTAATATAGTGAGAGAGCATTTTGATAAAGTCTTGAGACCAAAATAAATGTATTCTAGCTTTAAAAGTATGTTTTAAGAGCAATGTGAATTGTTTTATCCACAGTGTTTTCGAGAGAGGTTTCTGTAACAATAAGAATACAGAACAATTCAAACACAAATTGTTGTTATATAGTTGAATATCATAATATAGATATTTGGATTTTGTGTGACTTTAAGAATACCTTTGGACTGTACATCAAAAAGAAAGCTAGACAATTAAAGTTGCTGACACTAAAGTTATAATCTTGAGTTAATACAAATACACAGTGTTACTTTGTTACTGACACTACTATATATGTGAGCCAAAGTGAAATTTCTGCTTGCTGAGAAAATTCTTGAGAGGATTAGAGCCAATTAGCCGATGCTAAATTACCTGTTGCTGTGCTTTTGATTGGCAACTGCTATAAATATCTGGTTATGTATCTGTGTACATGTGTGAGTGTGTATGGTCTTGTCTTTGTGTGTGTGTGTGTGTGTGTGCGTGCAGGGAGCGTGTTTGTGCGCGCTGGTTCTTCAGTAAATATAGCCGCTAGTCGGAGGCTGTTGATGACGGTCATAATTACAGGCTGAGCTGTTCAGCAGCTGAGAGTCTAGGAGCAAGAGAGAGGGGTGTGTCTGGGTGTGTGTGTGTGTGTGTGTGTGTGTGTGTGTGTGTTAGTGTGTTAGGGCCAGCTGAGGGGCTTATGGAAACCATACAGAGTTCCTTGAATGTTTTCTACACAGCATTTCATAGTAAAATGTTCAGAGGAATGTAAGATGTAGGTGTGGTTTTACATGTTTTTCAGAGTAATGTTAAACATTACATTTATGAGTCCCCAAAGAACATTTAGCATTGGACCAATCAGAGTCACAGCTAGGGGGAAACTGGGACAGAAAAGGACTATATGAGGTCAGTTTGGTAGAGATGTGTGACTGAATTAATTTGGCAGTGAGGTGGGAAAGCTCACTGAAAGCAGAACAAGTGGAACTGCTCCATAATTCTTTAGCTTTTTAGGGACTATGAGGAAGGAATAAGGTAATTGACATATATATTACTTGCAGCCCATCTTGACAGAAGAGATATTGTATCTCAATGGGATGTTTCTGGTTAAATAACAGATAAATTAATCATCTCGTTTCTTTAATCCATACAAAATTGGACTGTAAATACGACATATTGTGGTTTTACGAGTGGTTATATGCAGGATTGTTTGACTTGTGACTTCCTGTAGTCTTGTCATCCATATGAGGTTGCCAGGCAACCAGAGGTGACTCAAGGTAATAATTGTGTGCCCGTCCGTCGAAATAGTCCAGTCTCAATCTTCTTATCAAACTCTCAGCAAGAAATCAAATAAGTGTGCTTAAAGGTACCATATTGTAAAAAGTGAGATTTTCATGTGCTATGGAAATACTGGGAAAGTATCTAAACGCTCAATCCATGGGGAAATACACACGGACCGTGTTCACAAACTGTGCCTTTAAACGAGCCACCAGGAATTTTGTAGTTTTTACATCACAACTATACAATATATAGACCGTCACAGTTTAAAATATATTATTAAATACATTCTAAATGTGCCCCAGTTTATTTCCGGTTGCAGGGTCTGCGATTGACATCAGCTGACAGGAAGAAAACAGGGATCTAAGCTGTTGCCTTGCAATGCAGTTCTGTTGAAACATGCTAAAACGGAGAGTTTCAGACAGAGGGTGAATATTCAAACAGACCGAAAAATAGAGAGGTTTTTTTCACATTAAAGCATATAAACATGTTCTAGTAGAAATCCAAAACACAGGTACGAACTTGGAAATTATCATAATTTGTCCCCTTTTAAGTCAGCTTTTCTTATTGATCCAAACTAACAACCATCAGTATTCTCCTTTTGGCACTTTGTCAACAAATATAAGTTCCCTCAAAATTGAAACTACAAAGCTACTTTTCTTGCCAAATCTGTACTTGCATTAAAAAGACGGACCGGAGGTGAAAAATCCGTGAACCTTCCCTTTCAGATTAATCATAGCAACGAGTCATTATGAAATCCCTTCCTTTACTAATACCAAACTGATGGATTAAAAGGGACAAGCCATTTTCTGCTTCCTTTGCTTCTTGGAAAGGCGAGCTGAATTGGATTTGTATGGACTCAGCGGAACAGCATATCCACTTATGGGGGGCAATCATGCTGGCAGGAGCAACTCAAGACAAGTCGCTCTACATAAAACCAAGTTGCCCCACAGAAATGTGTTTTCCCGCAGCGCTCAAATAGCAGCACCTGTGAGATTCAAGCTGTTTGCAGCTGCTAAAGATGGAGACATTTGTGTTTTTCATGGTTCCCTTCCATGTAATTCAATTTGTCCAGGGAAAAGCAATCCCTGTAAACCCACTTGGAACGAACAGATTGGAGAGGTAATTTTGAAAAAGCCCCTGTTGTTAAGCTGTGTAATCACAGATAATCACACAATCATTTTCACAACCTGTCAATACAGTTACGAGGACAAATGTAACTTCTTTCATGCACTGGTAAAACGCTGCAGGAAGAGGCAGGTCCTACTGTACCTCTGCAAAAGTCTGGTTTAACGTCCAAGTGAACATGAAAGGTCTAAGTTTAAACCCACATGGCTGAAATGGCTCTCTGCCTACTAAAATGACCCTGCTGCTGTCCAGGGCACAAGGGCAAAGATAAATGTTTGAGACAGTTCATGAGGTGACAGCTGGTTAAATCTGGTGCTCAGGCGTGGATTCATCCTGCAGGCTGGACTGGTGTGCAAAGGGAGAGAGAGAGAGAGAGCGAGAGAAGGACCAGCTAATGCCTGTAGCAATACAACACAGACTACAATGCACTGTGTGTGTGTGTGTGTGTGTGTGTGTGTGTGTGTGTGTGTGTGTGTGTGTGTGTGTGGAAAGCAGTAGAGAGATCATGGCCTTCATATTTTTTACTCAAAATATGGGGATTTGAGTTCCCTGTCATGCAGTTTGCACTCACTTACTCACATACAGTTGATTTAAAGGTCCTCAAAGGTCCTCAAAGGCCTGCAATTTTTGTATTAGCTTTTCACAGTGCCAATCACAGTGATTGGCACGAGCATTTCTTTACACCAATTATGAATATAATTAATTAAACAAAATGTTAAAAAAATTATAATAATGTATGTTTGAAAAAGGTTTCCATTAGATACACTGCACATTGCAGACTGGAAGCTTGTCAGTGTAAGATCTTCAGACAGACAAAGAGACAGACCATACTCCAAATTTGATTCATGCTCCCCCCGCCCTCCCCACCCCACCCCACCCCCACCCCACCCCTCCGGGCTCACAACAGCTCGACCCCGCCCTCCCCGTGACATGCTCCGCTTCTGATTGGCTCGCCGTGATTCAGGCGGAGCGCAGCAAACACAAACTGGAATGTGTGTGACGGGCTCAGTGTTTGCTCTGGACCGCGGCTGCACCGAGTCCAACCGGGGAACAGACGTCGACCATCCGGGCGGCTGGTTCGTTCTTGTGGGAGATTTATTTTTCTTTCATCTGCATCGCGAACAGCAGCAAAACACCTGCGTTGAAAGAAACAACGCACTTTCTCTTTTTTTTATTATTTACGCATGGATGGAGAGGCGCAGGTAGACGGCCAGAGACGCCACTGAGGAGCCACTCGTGAAGTTTTGCAGCGGTAAGTTGAATCATCGCGCAGTGCAACTTCAATAAGACTAAAAAACGGGCAACAACACGGGCTCGTGTGGTGCTCAGTCAGAAACCACCAGCTCCCTCTCTGTGTGGGGGAAACGCTTGTTCTCCGGGGCAGTAGGTTAGTGGATCACAGCGATGTGAACCGAGTTCACCACAGACGCAACTCACTGGAGGATAAACCCATATAACACCGATTTACAAGTCGAGTTTTCTTTACATGAATATCTGGATAGTGCAAAGGATGAGACGGTAGTATTTATATATTTTGTTTTGGTGATGCTTTTCTGAAAATATAGGTTGCAATTATTATAAAATCAATCAATCATGATATTACTCAAATAATAACCTCGATATCAATATTGTAGGGTTGACAAATGTTGTTTTCAAATAATATTTACACAATGATACTTTTGATAAATAATCATCAGTAATGTGGATGAAAAGTGTAAAGACAAATGATGGAACAGCTTTACTGTAACCCTTTAAACCAGGAAAAGACACTAGCTGGTCCCATATTCCGATATCAATATAATATTGATTTTTTTTTTCCCCCAGCCCCAGTTGAAATTGTTCAATGGTCCATGTTTGTCTCATCTAATTGAAGAAATCCCACTCCAAAATAGCAAATCTGTGAATTACAGAGGTTTGGGGCATTTCCAGCCCTCTAAATGGGCTGTGTGTTGTTTGTTTCGCGTGATATGTTGGGCACTCCTTTTTGACAGATCATGTGTCTAAAGAGCAGCGTCAGGCCATGAACAAGTTTAAATTGGGAGTAAATCGTATGAAGCATGTTCATGTATGTATCTGTGCATGTGGTTGTGTACTTTCCTGATGAGAGGGATACACACACACACACACACACACTTGTGATGTGCTTGTGAAACATGAGAGAATTAGGTCAGTGATTTTAAAAAAAAAAAAAAAAAGAAAAAAAAAAAAGAAAATGCCCTTCCAGGTTTGTTGAGGATGGAGGTCAAAGGGTATCAGTCTTTTGTCATGCACTGCACACTGATACCACCCACAGTGGATCTGCCTGTTGAACCAGAGCAGCAGTACCGACGTAAATCTGCCTGTTTGCAAAGTAAGCAGCCTTGAATGTTCTGTCAGGAGACATTTCCAGTTGTTAGAAGATTTCTACCTGCCAGATGGTCTGCAAATAGCTCTTTTTTTCCTGTGCTTTCTGGGCTATGAAAACACCCGATAGACAAGTGTGAATTCCTTGATATTTTAAAATCCCCTCCTTTTTAAAAGTGTGCCAACTGAGCTGACGTTATCTTTTCAGCTGCATGTCCTCCAAGTTGATCAAAAGCAGCAATTTGTCAAGTTATCGCGAGTCCACGATTCTCAGCCAGTTCCAATACACTTTGAAATAAAAACAAAACAACAAGAAAATCTTCCACCCAAATAAGCATGCAGCTTGCAGCGAGGATTTTCCCCGGCTGCTCATGCTGCTTATGAGAAAAGGCTTCTTTTTTTTTTTTTTTTTAGGGCTAAATGCTCTTTCAGAGCAGCGCCAGGCTGACTTTGATATGGTTAAGTGGAAGTGCTTTGCTTCCCTGCCAGCCTGTTTGGGCCATGGCTAAGCTGTTTGAAAGGGGCTGGAGACGAGGGGGTAGCATGCTTGTGCCAAGCCGAGACGGGCTGCAGGGATGCGAGAGCAGCGTCTGTTCCCAGACTCCGCTCACCTTCCCTCTACTTTGCCCCAGCCGGCTTTTCATTCCCCGCATCTGCTCCCTCATTCTCAGCCTCCTTTCTTCTCCCTCCTTCTTTTCATTCTCTCTCCGTCTTTCACTTTCTCTGTCTCCACCCATGTAGAGAGTCGCACACACACACACACACATTTCCTCCGCTTTCTCTCTAAAGTCTCATTAAAGGAATTATGACTGTGTGGTTTGGAAGAAATTCAGAGGCTTGGTCGTTTTGTTGGTTCTTTTTCCCCAAACTGCGAAAACACAACACTGCAAATGTTGATGTGAATTGAATGTGATTTTTAAGGAATGTCAGCATCACCTGAACCAGTAACCTAGGATTATTTTTGTTGTCGATAAATCTGCCGATTACTTCCTCGATTAATTGTCCGTAAAGTGGCAGAACATTATGCAAAATGGGATTCCAAGCTGACTTCTTCAAATATACCCCAAAGATCTGTTCTCTAACGTATATAAGACAAACTGAAGCAAATAATCTTCCCATGTTTTACACAGGAACCTGAGAAAGTTTGGCGTCATTAGTTGAAAAATGATCAAGTATCACAATTGTTGCAGACTAATTTTAACTACCGGTTAATTGACTAGTCATCTAAGTTCCATTTAGTTAAACGTTTCTATTGTGGAGCACCTGATCCACCAACTGAAACAAAAACATCATATAGCAGATTGACGCAGAAATTGCGGTTGCTCAGTTTTTACGTCAAGGCAACAATATTGACAAGCATCGGCCCACCACTTTGGTCCAGACTGAACTATTGGAATGATTGTTTTAAAATTTTGTACAGATATTTGGGATCTCTGGATAATAAATCCTAATGACTCAAGTGATCCTCTGATTTTTTTCCCTGTAGCGCCTTCGCTCTCGAGTTACCTCATTGGCCGCCTCACACAGCTTATTCAATAGAAGCGGATTATGAAGGCTATGTAAACAGCAAACCAAAAGAAGAAGGCGAAGAAATATGACCGGGAGGTGCATTGTGCTGGCAGCCATGATGAGTACTTTAGTGCTTTAACGTCTATTGACGTCTCACACACGAAGCACTTGACCTTTTCCTTTCTGCAAGAACACCCACTTGCATTTCTTGGGAATATTGCCTACCTCGGTGTGTGTGTGTGTGTGTAGGTGGGTGGGTGGCTGGCTGGCTGTGCGCAGCATGTGTTGCATGCACATACATATGTCTTTCCATCTGTGATTATATGTGTGGTTTTGGGGGGAAACGTAGGCCTTGCATTCTTACAGGAGGAGTGCCTCCTCTAAGTTTTCACAGCTGATAGTTATTTCATAAGGCGTGTAGGCTGCTGAATGTTTGTTAAATATTTCACTGGGATGCACGGTGAGAGTTAAATGACAAAAACAACTTAAATAATGAAGTCAACTCTCCCGCTGAGTTTCCATGATCCAGACATCCAAATTTAACTCGACCCCTAGCCTGCGCATGAGAAGCTGCTTTGGTATAACTGGCAAGAAGTTGATTTTGTTCAAGTTCTCTGAAACTTTAATCTTGCCTTTGGGGAAATTGAGTAGACATAGAAGACAGTTGTTTTGATGTGTCTATTTCTAAAATAATACCAGTTTGTATGCACTGTAAAAGAGTTACTTCTCAGCGTTTCCCTCTTCTCTTGTTTGGAGCAAGTCTGTTTGGGCAAAGTGATTCATCACATGCAGAGTTAACCGTGACAAACCTCCATTTAGATTTGAGGTTTAGTGACACCAGATCCTGATAAAGAAGCTGTCGCGTCTGCTCCGAGTCAGGGGTTATCTGGTCTCAAGATGGTGGTCTGGCCTTGCTCGCCTGTCCCGACATGTCCTACACTACGATCACAGCCTCCTCGGTGGGGGTAGGAGGTATTTTATGTGCGTTGGGAATTTCTGGTGTCAAATAGGTGGGTTGTGGTTGTTACACTGGGGTTAAGCGGTATGTGGAGGGAGGGGCAGAGACAGGGAGTGGAGGGTTGACTGGGACAGTGGAGAGCTTGGTCGAATGAGGAGTGGAGGTGGGAGGAGAGACAGGAACAGAGGAAGAAGATGATGAATCCCTTTGTTTGTACAGACATGCATGGTCCCCGGAGAAAGAATCCTCATGTTAGTGAACCCCCTTGACTGTTCATCAAGCGTCAAAACCTGCAAAGCTAATGACATTCCCATCAGCCTCAGCTGTAGTTTGTACTTAGTGTTAATTAGCTAATGTTAGCATGCTAACACTGAAGTTAAAGTAAGGGTTAACTAAAAATGTCAAAGATTGTAAACATTATACCTGCTTCACGTCAACATGTTAGCTTTGTCCTTGTAAGCATGTTGCCATGCCGACCTTAGCATTCAGCCTCCGTAGCCTAAAGGCTCATAGAGCTGCAAGTGTGGCTTTAGACTCTTATCTTGCTTTTAAAGTGTGAGATAAGATGAAAGAAAACAAAAGTAAACGTCCTCACAGGCCATTCTCTTCCACTACAACCAGTACTCTCAGCTGTGTGTCAGTGAGCATGGACTTATAGTTACTGAGGTCAGTGCTGCTTAACCACAAGCTGCGGCTCAGACAAATGCTGTGAATGAGAGTGAGGAAAGGGTACGTGTAGCCCACTAGAAGTTAGTATATGCATATTGTATGAAAGTCAGTGTATCCTGCAACACTCGCATACACATAAATGCATGTTTGTGTAAGTGTGTGCATGTGTTTGTGTATTTTTTTCTTCTCCGCTGATCGCATGAGTAAGAGGCAGCGATGTATGAAAAATGATAACCGGAACAATTATGTGCTGCTAATGGACTAATGAGTCTGTGAGAGTGTGGGGGGCGTCCATCAATGTGTATGGTTGCTGATCCACCCTTGGGTTTTCCATCTTTTAGTACTTTATTATTTCCATCACTTTCCCTCCCTTCCTACATCCACCCTCCTCTGTTTCTTACAGTCCCTTCCCATCTGTCCACCCCTCCCTTCCTCTCTCCTCCTGGATACAGACGGAGAATTTATGGTTTGAACCCGTCCTCACCCCCCTCCCCTGTTGTCTCTGAGCAGATCAGCACAGCATTCTTTGTGTGTGTGTGTGTGTGTGTGTGTGTGTGTGTGTGTGTGTGTGTGTGTGTGTGTGTGTGTGTGTGTGTGTGTGTGTGTGTGTGTGTGTGTGTGTGTGTGTGTGTGTTGGAGGTGTTCCCTATTAATTCCCTCGCCAACTGTGTTATCATGCTATGAGGGAACATATATATGAACCACATGACATCTAAATTGATGTCATGTATGACACATATATGTATGTGTGTTTATATATATATATATATATATATATATATATATATATATATACACACACACATATACATATACATACACACATGCATGCGCGCACACACGCACACACACACACACCTCTGGTTGGAGCAGCTGGGAGCAGTGTTATGATTGCCATAAGCGTTTTAGGGTCTTTAGCTGATAATCTGTCTGTTTTGGTATTTGGTGCGCTCCCTCTGCAGCGTCCAGCAGCTGGAAGAGACACTATTGGTTCGCGTTTGTGTGTCATGATGGTTTTATGTCCGCTTCTTTGTTTGCCAGCATGAGAACAACATGCAGATACAATTTTGTTGTACCAGCAGGCCTGACAGTTTTCTTCATAGTTTCTTGTAATAAATTGTAGATGTGTTGTCAACATCGTGATGGTTCTCTCGGCAACAATCAATGCTTCACTTTTCTTCCCAGCCTCCTGTCCTCTGCCTCCGCTTGTTTGGTTGTTATCTCTGTTGTTGTCTCGCTGTTTTTCCACACTGTTTGTGCAGATTTTGTGTTTGACACTTCATCTTAACCCACAATACAGAACGCTGAGTTTCAGTGCTGTGATAGGCACAGACACCGTTGCGACTTTTTGAGAGGAGACTTTGTGCACCTTTTGTGATTGTTTTTTTCTGTCACAAAATCGATTTTTCGGAGGCACTGGGAAGTGGGTGTTCCTGTTACCCAACTGCCTCGGAGTGGCCGTGACACACAGCTGTGTAATGACTTGAGGAGGGGGGAAGGGGAGCGGGGAGGGACGGGGACACTGCTCCTTCATCATGAGGCGAGTCGTTGCCAGGATGATGTTCTCTCTTTAAACTGTGCTTCTCTTCCTGCAACAATGTCCTTAAAGGTTGCAGCTGCCTGGGGTGAGGAGTATGATTCGGGTACCATCATAACCCCAAAAATGTCACTGCTGTAGCTGGAAATGCAGTGGATATGGGCAGTTCTGAATTGATGAGTTGACGGTCAGAAAATGTGTCTGTTTGAGTTAATAAATTATTCCTTGTTTTAAAGAGGCACTGAACTATGCATGTGGAGTTTTTTTGGGCTCAAAAGTCAGTTTATTAAAGCTTCGCTCAAATAGAGACCGAAGGCAATCTTCCTGGTTTTGTTGCTAAAACTGGATGGATTCAGTTGTAGAGTTAAAAAAGGGTGGCCCTTCATATTGGGGCAATGACAAGTAAGTAATGTGCTTGTAAACACTGTCGTAGCAGAAAATGCATGAAGAGAACTGTTGTTGATACAGTTGCTCTGCTAACATGCCGTTCCAGCAATAACTTTGCATTTAGAAATCCCCGATTTTTAGTTGGCGGAAATCTCAGATTGTCTGGTATCATGAGATCAGAGCCATACAAAGTCAGGGTATCTTGCCTGTGCTGCTTTTGATCTGGACCCTTGTTTTTTTTATTATCCTCTCACAAGTCTCCCAACGTTATGGATGAGCAATATTAAAGACATGGACTACCCTTTTATTGCAAAACATTTGTAAGTGGCAGCTTCTCTAATGCGAGTATTCAGACAATTTTCCTATCTGACCCTTTTTTTTTTTTTTAACTAATTAAAACAACAACAACACGCTCTGGGAACTTGCGATGGGCAAAATAATCAACTTTCTAATCAATAATGAAAATAATAATTAGTTGCAGACGGCCCCAGATGTGGTACCGCGGGATGGCTTGTGATCACTAAATGTCACATCAGACTGGAAGATTGAATTTTTGATGTCTTTCTTTAGCTGGGCTTTAAAGGAAAAGGTCAAACTAAAATTCGGTTTTGCTCATAAAAAAAACGGCATTTAATCTTTGTCGGGCCGTTAAACAGAGAGCATGTCAGGCCCAAGACTCTTGATTTTCTTCTAGACTTTTACAATTACCGGTGCTTGCACTGAAAACACTCCTGTAGATATAAGAGTCTATTGTTTGGCTACCAAAGACTTGGATTATTTTGGACATGATTCACCTGAGCTCTAATTATATTGTAGCTGAGCGGTTTGTCTTTTTTTGTGATAAATATATGCTCTGAAATGATGAATCCCATTTTAAGGGATTCAGCTGCACGTCCCCAGTAAGCACTTATGCTTACTAAGCTACAACACACTGGGAACACTGTTTTTCTTTTTTTTTCTTTTCTTTTTTTTTTTTTCTTTTTTTTTATAAAGTGTCTCTTGACCTTTTCTGCATGTCCTCTCTTCGCCCCCTCTCATCTTCACTGCTCGGTCTCGGTTTTACACTGCAGATAAAAGCTGACACGCCATGAAAAACAGAATAAGAACGGTAGTAATGCGTACAGGAGAACCCAGTGGGACCAGATGTGTGCTACCAGTGTAGGTGAGGTATGTGAACAGCTGTGTGTAGAGGCTGGGGTCAGTGAGTAGGCAGGTGAATGAGTTCACATGTTGATCAGCTTTTTAAATGGTGTAGTGGACATGCCTGTATTACTGCTTATCTGCAGCATCGTCCACAAATGTACAGACTTGCTTGATCTCTCCGTCAGCGTCTGCATCATCCTTGTTTCTGTCGTTGTTTTTCCTGTAACTCTATCTCTACTGTCACTCTTTATTTGTTTTTGCCGTTTAATTTTCTCTTTTCGTGTAACGCTTCTCTTTAGAACTACGCCTACTTCCATAATCAAAATTATTAACTCTAATTATTCACATTTTTAAATAGTTACTGTGCTCTTTACTGTCTGTTTGCAACTTTGATGTTGAATATTATTAATTTCCAGTCTAATGCTTTTCAAGTGGCCATGATAGCAGAGCAAAATGCCCGGCTCCCTGCTGCGTCTTTACCCGAGACAGCGTGATAATCGCCACAGTTAGTTGAAATATTTAACTGTGAAACCACAGTTTAGGGAGAAGAGGAACAATTATTCCCCCCCGGTGTATTTCTCTGCCAGTGAGAGCTTATTTCAGGAACATGTGGACGTGTCTTTTTCTATCCTCTTTCCTTTCTTGCTTCAGCCGTGTGTTTTTCTTTTTGCCCAGCCACTCGGTAAATTGTTATTGTTGACACTATGGTAATGGTTTAGTCAAGGCTGCAGGAGGAATGAGTGGGACAGAAATCCACCGTGACTTCTGTTTGTAAATCGCACCTACGGTGTTTAATGTATTGCTGGTGAGGGTGTGTGTGCATTTAAGGCTGTACTGTGAAATATAACCAAAATGCATTCGAAACAAAAGACATGAAGCATGCAGATCATGGATGTGGGCCATAGTACATTTGTTTGGCTGCTGTCATAGACTAATTGTACAGTTGTTTCCTGAATTTAAAGATGGCCAGTAGTGCAGTTTTACACATTTTGTGTCCTCTATGTAAGTACAGCTGTTTCCTGAAGCCCAGGAGCTCACCTCACAGTGCTGCCACCTTCCCGTTATGAACTGTGACAATTGCTGGCAGTTTTCCCATGGTCTGCTAATTCACACAAAGCTGTACAGCACTTTGAGCTTGTATTATCACAGTAGCAGCTATCAGTGAAAAGAATGTTTTCTTTCTTTTCCTTCTAAAAATAACAAATGGAGCTGAAATAACCATCAAAATCCTGTTATGGTAACTGCATTCCAGCGCTGCAGCATAGGTGGTCACTTTCAATCACTCACACATAATGGAGAAATCAAAGAAGAAGAGCAGGTGGGAAACTGGTTCTCATGCCGGCCCAAATTCACAGGGATGCTGCAGACATTTACCAGAGCTAATTTTCTAATTTGTTGGTAAATTTTTTCTACACAGACAATGTGACATAAATATGCCCAAGCAGTTAGAAAACCTTTGTCATTGCCGCTCTCACGATGCACTGTTTAAAAAATAAAAAAGGATCATAATCAGTGAAGCAGAACAAGAGGCAGGGTCTTTTTTTATTCTATGTATTCTCCTTTCTAGTCAAAACCTGATGGTTTCATTACCCAGAATGCAACTCAACCGCAGATGGCTCCATTGGAGATTCTGATGTTTTATTCTCAGCTAATTGATTCTCAAGCATTGGGGAGCAGGCTCTAGAGGTCTGATAAACTCATTTCTTTGAGGTCACACTCCCAGATTCATTTCATCTTCTATCTTTCAGACAACACCAACACTGACTCATTTGTCAGACTTCACTGATCCCTCTGCAGCCACAAAGTACTTTGAATTACTTTTTATATCTGCAGTAGTGCTCCTGTTGAGACCTGTAAACGGACTGTGATCTGTAGTGGAGTTCTCCTTTAAATTGCTCTTCAAGAAGAAGCAGGCACAACATCTTGATAAACCATCACAAATATGACACAGAGCTAGTAAGACTTTGAATAAGTTTAGTTATAAGTTCCACATCCAGCACTTCAGGGTCTCACAAGCTCAGCAGCAAACTCTTTTCCACTTGTGTGATCCACATCATCTTTAAATCTCTGTCCCCCAAAAAACGCTGTGTTCAGAAGCTGCATGCTGTGTTATGGTGTCGCTGTCTGGAATCAGTCAGATGGATCTACATGGCAACAAACTAGCCTACAGGCTTTCAAATATAAACTGATACCTGGACATCAGTGCATTTGATTGACAGGCTGTGTTTGATACTGCTGTTTGATATGTATTATTGCTTTTATGTTTAATACTCTGGCTGGTGACATGGTGGATGTGGATATGCAGCGTTATCAGAGTTGCTGGTGATAATGTTGTGATGGGACATCTACATTTGGCTGCAGCATTTAATGACTTTGTGTGTCGACACTCAAGTCAGCAACAGACACACCATGTGCTTGTGTCTTGAGCTCCTGTCTCTCAGCTGCTGCGCTGCTCTCCGCTGCTGAAATGTCAACATCAGCTGCCTGAATGTAGCTTCAGTCCAGACACGACTCCGTTAATCTGGTCATCTCTACATTCAAATGCCACCTCATGTCCTGGCCTTAATTTTTCCTGCATGCACTGCTCCACAAGGACACTGATGACCTATAATTAGAAAGAAATGTGAATGTACTTAACACACACACACACACACACACACACACACACAGGGGTTAAAGAGCAGAAGATGCCTTTTGAACACTGGGGAAATGTCACAGAGGTGGACAGAAACAAGCTTTGGTTCTTGTTAAACATGATGGCTTAAAAGAAGGATATATAGACACTAATTACATATAGATTGAGGTGAAGCATAAGTCCAACACTGGCCTCTAAAACCCATATCTGAAAATTAGATGTCAGATTTAATGTTTGCGTGTGTGTATTTCTGTAGCTTGTTGGCAACATTTCTGACCTGTCTCGATTTTCATGGGATGGAGTTGGCACTGGTCTCCTTTCTCTCTCTCACACACACACACACACAAACACACACACACACACACTGCACTCTGTTCGATTCACACACTTAAGCAGTCACGTCCCCTCTGCAACAGATCCAGTTCCCAATCTGTTTGGTAATAAACCACATCAGATGACTGAATCGACTATCAGCTGATTCTAGTTCGTATTATTTCAAATGTTGACCTGATAAAGCTTTGGTTGTTTTTTGTTAAATCACTCGCCATGGGAGGATGTCTGAGATCCGAAGCTTTGGATTATTTGGGCCAGGGTTTCAGGCTGCTTGATTAGTTTGGACACAGGATGATGCCTAAATGAACAAAACAAATGTGTAATTTGGAGAAAAATGCTTATTTTCATTCTGGCTAGAAGTGGAATGAGAAGAATATTGCCACTCTCGATGAATATGAAGCCACAGCAAGCAATAGCTTAGTAGGAGTACTGGAAACGGGGCTAAAACAAATTGGATAAACATTCTTTTTTTAAAAGATTAGCACGTTTTTTTGTCTTTATGCTAAGCTAACCGTATAGACATGAAAGTGGCATCGAGATCTTCTTCATTGGTAAATAACTCCAGTTTCTTGATGAACAGAAATCCAATCTCTTGCCAATTTTGCTTTGATGGTTCAAAACATTACCTTCACTAAGGAGGTTATGTTTTTGGTTCAGTTTGTTTGTTTGACTGTTTCTCAGCATGATTATGGAAAAACTGCCGGCCCAATTTTCATGAAACTTGAGGAAGAGAACCCATTCAATTTTGGGTCGGATTCGAATTACAAAGCGGATACACTCATTATTTTTCACTTATGGAAACGGCCTTGGCAGAGGTCTGTGCTCTCGGAGTGTCCTTCTAGTTATACATTTGTTTCACACAAGCTTACGTGTGAAATGGGTGAAATACTTTGCCTTTGCCACTTGTCAGTTCATGGTTTTTGTCAAATGTTTGCGCTTCTTCAGGAATTTTCCACCATTGTGGCTATTCACAATGTTACAAAGAGACATTGTTCACTTCTCTAGAGATGACTATTGACCAAGCTATTGATTCTTTTTGTACCTGAGGTATCATTTCTGCATACCTGCATCACACAGGAGGTGTTGACATTTCTGTACTGCCTTTTGGGTTTTTGTGTGTTTTGTCTGTGAGATGGGATTGCTTAAACCAAAAGCTGGTGACTCTTAGTCTTTATTCAGAGTGTAAAAATGTTATTCATCATCATCCAGGGGACTGCAGCCATAACATGGTCTCTATTCTCAGGTTCAAAGCTTTTGGTGAATTCAAAAACACGTGTCTGCGTGCGTGCGTGCGTGCGTGCGTGTGCGTGTGTGTGTGTGTGTGTGTGTGTGTGTGTGTGTGTGTGTAAGACAGGGTGTGTAAAGTTGTGGTTCTGAAAACCAAAACAATGAGCTGAAATTTGCTTAAAAGCTCAGTAAACCTAAGGAGAACTGCAGAGTTGGGTGATAATTATCTGTGGGTTTGTCACTACAAGCAACACCTTGTAAATACACCTTGTAATTGAATCCATTGTTAAGATAAAAATAATGCCAATAGCAGCTTTAATTTCCTGCATCTCACATGATGACTAAACTACTGTACGTCAAACTTTCTCCAGGTTTGATCCCTTCTCAGTAGTGGTGCAACGGATCATAAAACTCATGGATCGGATCAGCACAAAAGAAAAAAGGGAGCAAATATAACTTTTAGAGATCCTTGAACTGTTTTTTGCCGCCGATTTATATATATTTCTTCTTCATTAGAAACCCACAATTGTCTTTTTATGGATTAAAACAAAACTCATTCGTAGTTCTAATTATGTATTATAAGCTGTTTTAGAAGTAGTGTTAACAGGTCATAATTCCCTCTCAAATCTATTATGTTGTTGTGAAAACATCTCTTTTAAACAACTTGATTTATTAAATTTTCTCACCAACACTACATTTTACGAGATTACATTTGAACACATCATGATAACGTTATTATTTACCTTCGCCCAATACTCATTTTCACTGAACGCATCATAATGTAACTCAACGAAACCGACGTACGTTAGCCATCGTTAATTATCCACGGCTCACATGCGTGCCGAACCGTGACGGGGGATCTGTACGGATCATGGACCGACGGTGTTCCGTTACACCACTAGTCCTGAGTCAAAGTGTTTTGCCGGCATTAAACTCGCAGACTATTCTGTGAACCATCCTTATCTTTAAAGGTGTTTCATCGCCACCTCACAAGGTGATCGTGGCATGTTTCTTCAGCACTGTCATCCAAAAACGGTTTCCTCCCTTTTTCTTTTCTTTTCCTGTCCTTTTAGCACCTTTTTTTTGAGGAGACTTGTAGTGAAGATGAATAAACCCTCCTTCCTCAGGTGAAACTTTCCTTAGCACTGATATTGAGGCTCTCTTATCCTGGAGTCATTTTGCCTTTTTAAAGTAGATATAAATGGCCAAATCCTGAATTCAGTTAAGAGGCAATATTATATTTCTGCTGTAGAATCACATTTGCATATGCACCACTCTGGTTTCACCTTTCATAAACATAACTGTGCAGTGATTATGCGTCCGTATGTGTTCTGCAGGCAGATTTGTCAATGTCACACACTTTACCTGCAAGTAACTTTTGGATTTGGAAAATGTTCTTTCCAAAATGGTCAACAGGTTAATAGGACACGTGATGAAAGTGGGATTAAAACGTGGTGCCTTTCATTTCAAAATTAATCTTGTGCACTTTATGCATGCATGGAATTATGTAGACGGTTTGTAATCTGTAAAGAGTTAAAATGTCAGGATGTCTTGCTGCGAGTCTTAAATCTTAACTTGTTTTTTTTCTGAGGGAATATTTGAAGAAACTTTTGATTTACATGCACCGGTTTTGTAGATTAATACGTGATAATATAAGTAGACCAAAGTGAAGCTACCTTAGTTTCTTTTGGACCGTGTTTGACTTGAGATGTCGATTACAAGCCGATGTGCTCGTGCAAAACAAAACCGAGCCCTGTCAGGTTTCCTCACTCTCGTTTTCAGTTTTTAACAGGATTATAGAAAAAGAAAAGACGAAAAGAAACAGTGTCGTATATTTTGGCTCTGGGGTGGAAGCCTGCAGCCAGTTTTAGCTCCGTTTGGACCCACACCAGCAGTCACCCTCCTCACTGAACCAGTTCACTCAGACATGGACTCATCAAGGGGAAACTGAGCAGCTTTCAGGCACATGCTTGCAACTTGCAGGCTGTGTTGGAACTTGTTAGTCCATTTCCAGTCATGTAAACAGTATATCATCACTATTGCATTTGTTCTGTTGTCCTCATTGTTTGTATCTTGTCACCAGACTGCTGCATCTTTTTATGCACTTTTCTCCCGTCAAATCTCTTTTCTTCTCTTTGCTGCTTTATTCTTTAATTTCTTCCTATTTTTATCCGCATTTGGAGACACAATTGGAAAGGAATGAAAGGCAATTTAAGGACACTTGAATTGCTAGTAGATATTTAAAGCAGCATCTGTAAACGATCTGAATATAAAAAAACGTCTTTTCCAAATTAAGGATTGGTGCTTTAAAAGCCTCGGTCCTGTAACACGAGTGCGTGTGTCCTACTTCTTGGCAGTTGGCTCTCATAAGCGTTGTTTTACGTAACACACTTCATCCCATTTTGTCTGCTGTTGCCATGGTGAGCCTAATTTATACAGGCATTAAAAATTAGGCTCCTGTTCTTAACATGCACTGCGGGCTGACATTTCTTTTAAACATAAATACACAGTCTTAGAACGGGCACACATGCACTTTCAGAGAATTATTTAAGAGTTAACTTTGTGTGTGTGTGTGTGTGTGTGTGTGTGTGTGCGTGTGCGTGCAGTTGTTTATAAGTTTGGGTGGGACTCTTGTATAAAAGATGAGTGATGTGAGTTTGTGTTTTGTGCAGCAAGCTCAGAATCATTAATGTGGTTGTTAGTGAAGATTTTAGAGACTCTGCTGTTTGTTTTACATATGTTCAATATACAAAATATTAGGCATATTCCTAATATTGTATTGCAGCCTATTTTTCGTGTTTTCATTGTCTTGAAAACCTAAAAAAAAACTAATTTCCATGTCCTCTTTGTGGTTGCTGCAAACTTCATAAAAGAAGAAAAGTTGTTACTGATAAAAGAAGTAAGAACTGACCTCATTAGTATGCTGCTTCACGGAAAGAGGAAATGTCTCTAACATGATTAACAATTAACATACATTTTTATGAGCGAGTGGTAATGAGAGTGAGACGCAGAGAGGATGGGTAGAAACAGAGGAACAAAGGAAGCAGAAAGTGAGTCATACTGTCAATGGGGAGAAAACAGGAGGTGACCTCGGTGGGAGAAATTATTGGAAAAATCAATTCTAATGTCTGAGTCACCCGAATACAACCACCCCAAACATAAATGTGAGGCACAAAAGAGTAAATGAATTTGATGTGTTTGGTTGACAGATGTTTGAACATGTGTCTGCGTGAGTGAAGTTGTGTGACGGTGCTGCTGTGTTACCATTGTAAGCATGTCTACTTGCACGGTCACAGAAAGTAAAGCATGAAGAAGTGCTTAACATAACTGAGTAATTACACAGTTGGTAAAACTATATTCAGCAAAGGGAGAATTGCAGATAAGCTTGTTAATCAACTGGTGTTTCTTTATTCTTTCACTTCTGTTTTGGGAAATTTTGTGTTGTAGTGAAATTGTGATTTGAACATTCACGAAAGACAAAGTATAAAATTACATCCTTCCCAAGCGTGAATTTTAGATAATCAGATTTGTAAAACTGCATTTTAGGATCCCCTCAATGTTATTTTCAAATTTTTGTATTACAATGCAGTTATAAAAAAAAAAAGGTCTCCCTTTTTAAAATCCACAAAAGACTCCCTCCGTTCACAATGTCTGCTGGAGGAATAACTGATGATAAAGAGGAAACGGCACAATGTCAGTCGTAAAAAACATCAGACATCTTTAAGTGATGGATTCCTCCCGAACTGTATCCATTAAAGAAAATCATAAACCATCACACACACACACACACACACACACACACACACACAGGGGTTAATAAAGGGGGATACTGGCATGAGAGAGCAGGACAACTGATGTAATCTTACTTTGCTTTTAGCTCTCTGAGGCCCATGTGCATTAATACATTAGCCCCCCTCCCCGACCCCCCCCCTCCCCTCTCTCCAACCTTCTCCCTCATGTGTATCATGTGTCCACTCTCGCCAAGCTGCAGCTCAGCATACTGATCAATCTAATGTTAACATATTCCACAAAGAAACACACTCTCACACCTCGTCGAGGGTATTTGTGTGTGTGTGTGTGTGTGTGTGTGTGTGTGTGTGTGTGTGTGTGTGTGTGTGTGTGTGTGTGTGTGTGTGTGCGCCAGAGAAGAAAGACCAGTGAATGGACCGTATTCAACGTGAGGTAACAGCTGGCACCAAACCAGAACACACTGCGAGAGTTGGCATTGTTGTACCTATTCTGAAAGGCGCTTTAGACGAGATGTGCGGTGACACTAAGAGGTGCAGAGGAAAGTTTTTATGATTCAGTGACTGAACTCAACTCTCTTTGTGTGTGTGTGTGTGTGTGTGTGTGTGTGTCTTTATACGTTGGGACCATTTATTTAAATGTTGAGTTTGTTTTGAAGGCGCTTGCTGAGGCTGAGAACGGTTTTGGGAAAATCCTGGACGTGAGTGTGAACGTTTAGCATACAACTCATACCAAATATTTTCTACAAAACCCATCAAGAGTAAAAAGGCTATATTTTGTATAACTTTGAGTGAATGGCAAATATGTTACTTTACACCCAGTTGCAGAATATTTCCCAGGATCCAACACGACGTCTTCAAATGTCATGTTTTGTCCGACTGTCAGTCTAAGACCAAATTAATTCTGTTTATTGTCATGTATGACAAAGAAAAGCAGCAAATCCTCACATTTAGAAGCTGGAGAACAGAATTTTTACATTTTTGCTTGAAAAATCACTTATTTTCCAGAAAGAAATGTTCATGTTAAAACTCAGGTTTTGACTTTGTTACTGAGGGAGAGAAGACGATTATCTTTTTATAAAGTCACATGTATCCAGCTGTGGGTGGGTGCCCCCTGATAAATGAATGTAGGACAAACGCTGACTTCATTTCATGCAGTCTCCGCCTCACGGTCAGCATTAGATGTCAGTGAGCTCACTGTGTAACTCTAAATATGAAGCTTTTCCCACTGTTTGAATTGTGTGAGTGTTATTTCACATCTATTCTCTGCTGATCGTAAGTCGTATACTCTTATTCACTCGAGTCCTCATCATTGGCAGAACTACCTGTTTGTACCATTTGGGATTATCAGGGTACTGTCGGGACTTGAAACTAAACGGCTTATTCCATCTGTTATCATTATGTACCGTTTTTTTTTAGTTTAGAAGTTTCCACATTCTCTGGTCCTTTGTCTAAATCTACGGGAAATCTTTGAAAAACAGCTGAAGTGCAGGGCCCAGCTAGTTCTGTGATTACCCAGAGAGCATTAGGTAACAAAATGTACCGTGTACAAATTCCCTCCCACTGCTCTTCTTTTAGGAGAGTGAGTCAGAAAGTCGGAGAGACAAAGACGCCGAGGCAGAAAACTGCTGTTTGAGCATCCAGAGAACAAAATGGGCTAAAAATGCTTCGGAGCATTCGGACAAATTGCTGCTCTCCTTTTTGGTCTTTTGCCTGCTACCACTTGTATTTAGGGCTAGCATTAATGTATATATTACTGATTATTGTATTTCAGTAGAATGATATCATGGTCATATCATCATACAACATTTATCTGGCACATTTCTATCTAATCGTCCAAATGAACGATTCTGAGCAAGTTTTGACTGAAATCTGACAAAATTAGTATAAAGAATATTGATTTCTGCAGCTTTAATACTATTGTGATATTTATTTTAACCATATTGCATTGCACTAGTTGTGTTTTGCCTACAACTTCAAATTAAATCCAAAGAATATTACATATTTTTTCATAGATAAACCAGTACGTAGAAGATATATTTTTGGCTACATCTAATCAATGAAAACGGACCATGCTGTTGTAAACCAAAACATTGATCCAGCCATTGGTCCTGATGGTTAACTTACTGAGTCACAGCCGTCACGGTCCTCTGTGTTAAAGTGAGCTAGCTTCTATTAATAGCCTCAACAGTATCAGACTCACCGTTCTATTGTCCCCCAAAACAAGGCTCTAGTCTTTCCTCGGGCCTCATGCTGGGTCTTTGTCTGGCTCTCTGTCTGTGCTCAATCGCTTGTAGCTCTGAGGTGTCTGTGGACGAAGGAGGTGTGTGTGTGTGTGTGTGTGTGTGTGTGTGTGTGTGTGTGTGTGTGTGTGTGTGTGTGTGTGTGTGTGTGTGTGTGTGTGTGTGTGTGTGTGTGTGTGTGAACATGCTTTCATTTGAATGACAAAATGAGCCCCACACAGAAAGAGACAGATGGGTCAGTGGATAAAACAAACGAGGCATGTACATACACAAGGCCCCACAAACGGAGTCGCACACAAATCGACAAAAAAGTCACACTGTTTAACAGAGTTGTTTAACTGGTAACGCTGCGGGACGGTTTATCTTGTTAGTGTGAGGAAGAGAAGCAGGCTCACGGGAGAGCTGAACACTGAGACTTCACAGGCTGATTCCTCGGCTCGTCAGTGGAGTTTAATCTGATCTGACAAATCTGTCTCTCTCCTCCCGGCATTTGTGTATTCACCATACTTTTCCTTAAGCTCAGTTGTGTAGTGATACTGATTAACGGAAAATGACACGTCCTCGCTACAGTCATTACACTATTTACATTGAGATCAGTATGTTGGTCAGCTAAAGTTGCTCTTCATCCAGGATTTCTAGCTCTGAATTTGACTTGAAACTATTAATTTAAGGTAACATGAAGTGTCTGTAGCACTGTTGGCAGCTTGCTGTGACTCAATGAATGTAACTGATAGTGGAAACACTGCATTTAATAATGACATTGACAAATAAACTGTATTTATTATTGTTGGGTAATGTCTGGCCCGATACCTGACCTGCATAAGGTCAGTATTGGCCCCAAAAATTCTTGCTTTGTCTGATAATCACTGAACTGCCCTTTTAAGATTGAATGCCAACCTGCTGCCATCAGCACCAGAATCTGGACAAAATCTCAACATGCTAGCTAAAACTGTGATTCAGTCATCTCTCTGGGCACTTCATCTCTGCTACATCATTATCGGACAGCTACACGTGGACGTTTCTCTGTCTATTTTCAGCTTGTTCCCCAAGTGCCCACATGAACCAAGTTCCATTTCACATCATCTTTTAAAAAAAAGGATGAAATCTGACAGGCTGCTGCTGCTGCTAAATATAGACACAGTGATAAAAGATGTTTTAACTATAGGAGAAGCTGATTAGATAACTCGGCCATAGGACAGTCTGGATTTTGTATCTTTTTCTGGAAACACGAACATTTTATTTTCTAGAAGGCAAAGTGGCCCTTTAACGCAACTCTGCGGTGCAATCCTCAGTGACTTCTACTTGTGCCACATTTAGAGTCCAACCTCTTAGTTCAGGTAGAAAATATGAACTTACGGAAAGTGACAAGACTTGTGTTTTGTGACACCTGCTTGAGGAAGGAAAACGGTAACAATTGAAATATGTTTGCAGTTGAGTGCCTTCAGGACTGATGGGCCCAAGTAGCTGAGACATGTTAGTGCAGGCTCTGAATGCTGCTCGGCCACATCGCACATGGTGAGCTTCACCAACAGCACCTACTTTGTCCTGCATTGCACAATGCTCCCTTCACTCTGAATAACCTTTCTGTTGACAAAGTGCGGGTGTTAATTGAGTTTATGGCATGCTTTTGTTGTACCCATGATGTTCTACTGACCCTGAATCCATCACTCGGCGCCCAAATATTGTCAATAGATTTGTATGTAATGGATTTGTGTGTCTGTCTTTTCTTCAGGAGTGTCGTCCCGCGTCCCAGAGATTATGGCGGCCGGCACCCACTCACCTGGAGGGCCCAATGGTATAATCCGGAGTCAGTCCTTCGCCGGGTTTAGCACGCTACAGGAACGACGTTCTCGGTAAGTCTTTCAAACTGTTGCTCTGCTGATGTTACTCATCTCTGAAATGACCACTGAAGTCAGGGTGTCAGATTGATTCTCAAAGGGGTATCGCACTGATTTAGTATAGTATAATGTTTGGGAAATTGCAAGAGATGGATTATAATCAAAGCAGAAGACGCAACCTCAAAAGATGTTGGAACCAACATTCTCCAACTTTTTAATTGGACTGTCTCTGCCCACGTCTTTCAAATCCCGCACCGCCTTTTTACTGAGGCTTTCTGTCAACAAGTGTGAACTCTGAAAGCCAAATCTAGATAACCCTGATGAAATCCTTCGGGTTTTTTTCTCAAACTTTATTAAGCTCCTCCACAGAAGACAAATTACCTGTTTTTACAGGCGGGATTATTTGCTGTTTTCTATGCATTGTTGAATATGAAAATCAGCACCAGCTATTCCCGACCTGTAGGGTTATGGACAGTGAGACAAAGTCCTCTTTATTTTGGTAAATCTTGCATTAGCTTTACATAAGTTGGCATGAAGTGAAACCTTCTGATTTCATCCAGTAAACTATAGTAATTTAACTGGCATTCATTCACTTACATAACATACTGTACATACAAAAGAATCTGTCAAATAAATAAAAAATCTTTGATTTTGTTGGTGAGATGTTGATGGAAAAGACAACACATGAAAAAGGATGATGTTGAAGCCAAGATACAGGATTTTAAGAAAATGGCAGCAACCTACTTTTTTGTTTTTACCCAATATTTTGCCTTTTTAATGAAAATATGTATCTATTGAGTCAATGTTGGCTTCAACAAAAGGTTTTAGAAAGTCCTACAAAACATGTACTTGCTCACCACTTTAGTATTAGGTTGTAAAATGTTTTTTTTTTCAGAAATCCATCCTTGTAACCAGACCTAGATTTAAACTTTCAGACAAAGAAGGAATTGAACAACTCAATAATCTGGTGCCAACCTTTATTAATTTCAGCGAGCCACAGCAAGTCTCGTGATCCTGCAAAGGAACTGCATTTTAAAGGGATGATCAGCACTCTGTTGCATAACCACACAGCTAACTCTGTTTCCTGGTGATTGTTTCAGTCATAGCCAGAAGCTGGTGATGAGAAGTTCTTGAGATTTTATCTGCGTTCCTTCCTCTTTGACTCATCTCTGGTGGCTCTCACTCAGTCGTCACATGACAAAGCCCGCTCACACTCACAGAAAAAATGTCTTACAATCTTTAGGCTGTCAATGCCTGGTCCTCTTCATTAGCCCCTGGTCCTGCTGAAAGAACCTATTTGAAGATGCGGTTCCCCCTCTTTTTTCTCTGCTCAGACGGTGAATAGGGTAATTGGTTGGAATGACTCGGGTGTGTGGGCGACTGACAACGAATGACAAGTTACCATTCTGATAATGAGTGAGGTAGAAAGCTGCAGAGATGTGGCTTCTGAGGCCACTTGAGTGTATCAGCAAGGGCTTTACATGTGTGTAGAAATGTGCATGTGTTGTCTGCATTTACGCATGCATGCATACTGCAGACTTTGCGGTTTGTGTCACAATTATCAGTCAATATGGAATTGTGTTTGCATCTATGCATATGTGTGTTTCTGTGTGTGTCCCTGCCAAGAGACCCTTGTACAGTACAGCTTGTGTGACCCTCAAGGCTACGCAGCGCTCTCATTCAGTCGTGCCCTACATTCGTGTGCAGCTTAGCCTAACTTGTGCCGTGTTCCCTGGCACGAGGCAAGACGTGGCATGTTCCAACTTGTCGAGCGCTGGAATTTCATCAGTTTCATTAAGTCCAGGGTAATTGTCATTTGTCAGCCAAATCTTTACAGGTTTTAAAAGCTGACATGTGCATGAGTAGGAAATATGAGTGTGACCTAGAATGGGTTGATGTTAGGAGAGAGGCTTGTGAGGTGGCTACTGTGGAGAAAAATGGGCAATTCTTTCTTTATTTAAGCATAAAAGCTAGGCTTATGTTTCGGAAATCATTAATGGAGCTTTCAATCAACAACCTAATTAAAAATGTAATATTTTATTAAAAACGGTGTGTATCGGGCTGTTTATCAGACAAAACAAGACATGATGACGTCACCATTGGCTCTAAGAAGTTGTGATGAGCATGTTTCCTTGTCTGATGTTTTATAGTCCAAAGAAGATAAAGATACATTCATTGTGAAAAAAGATGTACCGATTGCAATTTTCTTGGGCAATTTCTAAAGTCTGACTCGATTCCGATTTTAAAATTTGATATTATAAGGTTAGCTAGTATTGGCATGTAAAACATGTCATAATTCCATCTCTAATATTTATTTATTTATTTTTCATATTGCCGTAAAAACTTTATTCGTTAACGTTTCTCACCAAAAACTAGATTTTACAAGATTTGTTGGAACACACCAATGTTGTAATTTACCGTAGCCTAATACTCATTTTTACTGAGTAGCGCAGTAACTCAGAATGCAAGTCAATGTACTCCAAAAATAATCCTTAGTTTTAGGGATGCACCAATCCACCTTTTTTACTCCTGATACCGATACCAGTTCCTCGGCTTTGGCTATCATCCAATACCGAGTAGCGATCTAATACCAGTGTTTTTAATTAACAAGCTGTGTGGAAGTGACCGGGATCATTCTTTTGTGTAAGGCAACATCAGGCTTGACTTAGACCTTTTGTACACGTATGATACCAGTTAAAGGAGCCTGCGTCGTAGTATATCAACTAATTAACTCTGTTTTACTCTATACACATTTATTGCCTTTCCCCCCTTGACTAGGTCACAGTGTCTGTGGGGAAGAGAGTGAAGAGCACTGAATGTCATTGATTGCCGGGAGTGTGATTGTGCCTCAGTGTGCGTTTGTAAGTTCACTCCAGCAGAAGATGAATGGCAGCCTTACACAGGTCAAATACAGAGTGGTGGGGGTGGGAAGCACACGTTTGCATGTGTTTTCCAGATATGTTCGCACACTTGTGATTTAGCACACCCCTGCGATGAAGACGTTCACCTCTGAGGTTATGATGTTTGACAGGTTTTTGAGAGGATATGTAGGCTGAATGTGTCAGTCTTCTGTGACTGTGTAATCTCGATGTGAAGAGACTTGGCGAGCCCTTCCCATCAGACTCACGAGACAAATTCATGCTTAAAAAAAGAGCAGGATGCTGTAATAATACAGAAATCTCATCTCACACTACATTATTATAGGCAGTACTGGTTATCTGAAATACTGTGGAAATTCCATGCTAAATATTTAATATGAGATGTAATGTTGTGTCTTTGTTCCAAATCTCTGCTCTTTTTCCACCATTGCACACAAGATTAAGAAAATTCCTGCACACAGGGGACCCTCTTTTGCACTCACTAATGTGCGTGTGCGTGTGTGTGTGTGTGTGTGTGCGTGTGCGTGTGCGTGTGTAGGTGTAACTCTTTCATGGGGAACTCAGCCGTGCAGAAGAAGCCTCAGTCGAAGCCAAAGAAGCCCCACCCGTCAGGACACAAGGGAGGCAGCAGCTCCAGGGATCCGCAGCCCAAAAGACTGGAGGAAGTTTACAACGCACTCAAACAAGGCCTGGAGTGAGTACACTTATACTGTGTCATCATAAATATCACTGTCAAGCAATGAAAATGTCTTCCTTTTCAATACATTAATCAAATGATCCAGAGTAATCGTTTCTATTTACGTGAGTGAGACGTCTTGTGAGTGAAGAGTCTCGGTACATAATCTGTTTCTTTAATTTGTACATTTTACGGCCTGTTTTTTTTCTGCCGCATTTATTTAAATGACTGCACAAATGTTTATGTACCAATGTGTTTCTATTGCCTTCATTATAGTCATGCACTGATTTCGATCAGAGAGATTGACAAAGTTCCATCTATTTAAATTTGTTAAGTGTTTTCCTTTATTGTCCCGTAGTGAGTATCTTGAAGTTCATCAAACAGAGCTGGACAAACTCATGTGTCTGATGAAGGACATGAAGAGAAACTCTCGCCTGGTGAGAAGCTACCGTACATTATATTACACACAAGCAACAGTGTAGGCCTGCCTTACCCACATCCTAAAGAACATTTCAGGAAATATGCTTTATCACTTGGTTGTCGAGAGTTTGATGAGAACATCCACAAGACTCTGGCTGTACTGTGAATTTTAAGTTAAAGCCAGGAGGCACTTAGGCAGGAGGCATAGCTTAGCATCAAGACTGAAGACGTAGAAACAGCTAGCCTGGTTCTGTCCAAAGGCACTTCTAAAGCTTACCAAATAACAAGTAGTATCTTGATTGTTTAAATAATACAAACATTTAATTGTAAAAATAAAAATGAGGCTTTAGAGATGCTTTTTTACTTTTGAACAGAGCCAAGTTGTTCCCCCTGTTTGCGGAGATGCTATTCTAATCAATAAGCTAATCATCTGCTTACTATAGGTAAATATTCACTTATGCATGAAATTGCATCTTAGTCTTAGTAAGAAAACAGTGTATTCAAAAAGTGTATTTCCCAAAATGTCAAACTATTTCTTTAAAGGGCAAAATAAATGTTTCCATCATGTATAACTACTGTTGCTTTTATCTCACAAAAAAGCAGTGATAACAAACGTTTTGGCAGCTGGGATCACTTTAGGTCTCCGCTCTGTTTTAATTTTAATGATCATGCCTCACATACAATACTAATCCATCGACTTAAACATCACATATTCACACATGGTGAACACATTTTGATTTGCTACAATTTATACAGTCACACACACACACATATTGTACACATATTGTACACATACAGTTTCAAGGCTGCCAGTGGAAAGAGTGTTTAACAGGATCTTTTTTTGATGCTAGACAACTATAGTCGGCTTTGCATTTTTTAAGCAGCTTCAGCTCTGCCTTCTGTACTAACTGTGATTGTGTGTGTGTTTTTTTCTCTCCAGGGAGTGCTCTACGATCTTGACAAGGTAAGTTGATGGAGGGGAGGGTCTGCTGTAACAACTGCTCCAAGTTTGGCGTGTGCTAGAGGGAATCTTTGATGTTAAAAATAAATAAATAAATAAAAAGAGACCATGGAAGGGAAAAGAAACTGTTAAAAGCAGAAGAAATGTGGGAGGAAGGACAAAGTGGAGAACTGAGGGATCGAGGAATAATGCAGGAAAAATGATGAAAGAGAGAAAGTATGTGATGGGACAGGAGAAACCGCTTGAGAGATTTAACTGAGATATTGTCAGGTAAAAACAACAGATAACATTTAGAATAAACACTTTGACAACGTGTGACAAACATTTAATGGTCACTAATGATCACAAATGTCATTTTTATGCAAAACTATGTCTCATCATGTCATGTAGTGTGGACAAACAAATCATTATGTTTCCAGCTTTAAACCAGATGTGGGCACTAGTAAATTATTGTGCTGTGTCTTTCTGCAGCAAATCAAAACCATCGAAAGGTACATGAGACGCCTGGAGTTTCACATGAGCAAGGTAAGAACTGATGTGAGGGATTGATATTAGCTAATGCTTGAATATATAACCATCACAAGTTGTTTGGGGTTCTGTTCTGTGCCTTTTTTAGTGAGATTTGTTTTCTGCATCCATCTGCTATACTTGGAAAGCATCCATCAAGTGCTGTTTTAAGATTTAACATCTCAACACCTCCTTTCACTTTAAGCCTCACCACATAACACCAGCACAGTCACTCAGAAAACCACAATACTGGTACATATTTCTGTTCCATAGTTTGACATTTTGGGAAATGGGCTTATTTGCTTTCTTTATAGATTGATCAGAAGATCAATGCCACTCTCATATCTGTCCATTATGTATGAAGCTACAGCCATCACCTGGTTAGCTTAGCTAAGCATGACTTAGCTCATTCCCCATGTTTTCAGTCTTCATGCTAAGATAAGCAGGTGCGGACTGTTGCTTCATATGGTGTCAGTCTTCCTCATCTAACTCCCATCAAGAAACCAAATTAAGAATTTGTCATGCTGGTGCACTAATAATTTCCTCAATTCCTGCTGGTTTATGTTGAGCTTTTACTCCACGCTTCACTGACTTTGTCAAGTTGGCTTCAGGAAGGATTTTTGCTGCCGGGTTAGGGTGGTATGATCTTCTCTGGTTCATGTGTTGATGCATTCGGGACGTTTCCAGCTGTTTTATTGGTAAGGGTCTCCAGGTAGGGAATTTTTTATTTTTTTCCCTGTATCCTCCGTTGTAGTCTCCTCCCTGGTTGCCTATTTGGGACATTAATCCCCTGCAAGGTTGCAAAGCACAACCACATCTCTGTATTGTAGTCCTGTAATAGTCTCCCTCGCTGTGCGTCAAATCAGACGGGACAGCAGGCAATCAGAATACACACACCCAAACAACAGAGCGGCTCCCAAAGTAACCATGGTTACCCGAAGACGAAGCCTTTGTAGTCCTGAGGAACCAGCCATTGGGTGACCTTAACATTTATGTTCACATATGTCCTGACGGACTATAAATACTCGTCTTCAGATGTCCATACGCAAGCACATGTCCAGAACACTACGAAAGCAGACAAAGAGACAGTTCACGGACAGATTTGTTGAAATGTTTCTGAAGAGTTGAAGACAACAGTGAATCTGGGTCAGGGCAGTTGGTAGGCTGCAGTTAGAAGTGATTGTCAGGGTCCTTTTTAAAGAGGAAGAATGAGAGGAGGGAGATAGAGAGAATATAGAAAAAGGGTCTAATAGAGTAATTTGCAAATAGGTCTTAGAAACTCAGGAAATGTATCTGCCTGAATGCTCTGCTTTGGCCTTGATGACAAAGAGAAAACACAAGCAGATACAATGCTTGTTCTATCTTGTGAGGTTGTCACAGGATGCAGTTGAAACAAACGCTCACTCAAAGCCCTTCTACTTAGCATCCAGCATTACTCTGAAGCTGTTCTGTTCTTTCAGACTCTGCAAAAATAGATTTGAATGCACTTGTAAATATTTGAGGTGACTGATTTATCTTGTCAGGCAAATAAAAAGCCTCAAAAACCAAAGCGTAACTAAAAAGTAAGTTAAATCTAGCACGCCCTGTGCTCTTTCATTCTAAATGTGTACCAGCGCTCCTTTTCCAAACCCTTGTCTTTTCATCGACTCTCTGTGTAAATGGAACAAATTTGAGCAAATTCTTTGTCATTATTTGAACTAGATTCTCCCCTGGCATTACAGTACAACAGACGTTATGATTTACTGTTATTTGACTGTAATAAGTCCTTCAGTGTAGCAGTTTTTCTTTTCTAACAGAAGTGTGATGCTCTGGAAAAAAAAAGATGAAGTGAATTGTAATTTAAATATGAAGTTAAAGCCGCTGAATTTAACATTCTGAGCCGTGTGTGTGTGTGTGTGGGTGTGTGTGTGTGTGTGTGTAAATAATGTCATCGTGTCGGTGTATATATCGGCCGATGTCAAGCATTATGAAGCTTTCAGCTCATCAATTGGTCCAGCCATGTCTGCAAGATGTAAACATAAAGTACATGTTTTGTTGGAGAGCGATGGTGCTGATTGGCCTGTTAGGAAAAGGAGGAACCACCGTCAGCTTTATATTTTCTTATATTTGTATAATATGAGTGATGAGTACCTCAGAGATAGTAGAGCATATGGAAATGAATGTGTGTAAGTGAACGTTAGATAACCAGTCTGTTAGATATTGTCATTAAAAGGAGAATATTTTACGGTCTTAAACATAATTAATTGGATATGTAAACAAAGCATCGGCAGGTACATACAGTATGATTAAAACTGGAGCCAGAAAAAAAGCAGCTTGTGTACTTTGCCTCGTCTCAGAACAGGAGAATAAAAAATGTCTTCAAAGTTATATATTCAGCAGCTGTGAGCTATAGTAAGTGTGTTTGTCAGTGTTTGTGCTCAGGTGTCCCTCTTTGTGCAGGACAGCAATCATCGTGTGTGTGTGTGTGTGTGTGTGTGTGTGTCTCACTCACTCACTCACTCACTCACTCACTCACTCACATCAGCCCAGTCTTTTGTTCCTGCTCGTGCTCCTGGCTGCCTGCAGATGTCCGAGCAGTAATTGGCACACATGGAAGAAGCAGGTGGCCCAATACAACCCCTATAATGTCCTGCATGGGATAGGAGTGTGTGTGTTGAATGGTTGCTAGTTTCAGCAAGGCATCATTAAGGAGATGAGTGACAGAGATTGAAGGTGAGAAGAGCAGCTGTTAGGCACCTCCTCTTCCCAGAGGAGAGAGAGAGAGAGAGAGAGAAAGTGTGTTTGTGTGTTAATCATGCCAAATTCAATCCAGAATGAGTGTAAATACTTTGCATGTGATTATTTTTAATATAAGGCATTTTTGCTTCCCTTGAATGCTAATCTAGCCACCAACACACACAGTTCCCCAGAGACGACTGTGTGTTTGATGCTGTTTGATGCAGCCCGCCTGTTTTAATCTGCTTATAATCACTAGCCCTCTGGCAGTGTGTGTGTGTGGTGTGTGTGTGTGTGTGTGTGTGTGTGCGTGTGCACACGTGCACATCTCACAATCCAGGATAATGGCCATATTTTAAGAGGATTCTTGCCATATCCTATAGATGCACTGCTCATATTTAAAATCCCACCGTTTAAAGTCAGATATACAGTCAATACAGAGTTAATCCTTTTATAACTCCAAATGATGCTTCATAAAAACCCACCAAAAAGTGTTATTATTTAGTGATTTTACAAGGATTAGCTCAAGAGGGACCTAAAAAAACAAGTGCAAATGGATACTTCCCCCTTCATAAATGTGAACACAATATTATCCTCACCCTGGGCATAATTGATTCCCCAATAAAGATTTTCCCATAATCCTTCACTGGGTCTCTGAGCCATTCAGGTTTTATCATGACTAATTAATACAGGGACTCTGTCCAATAGAGGACTCAATGTAGAATACATTTACATTTAATATCTGTTCACATCTGGTAAGTTAATTAAGAAGATTCTGATGATCTTTTTATGGGATGAATTTAAATTCTTGTTTGTAAAATTATATTGTTTCAGAACGAATGTGATTCGAATGTGTTTTTATCCGTCTGTCTATTTCAAAGTTTCTGTCTCGTCTTTGTTTGTGTTTTGCCTTTTTAATGTTTTTCTCTTTTTTTTTTCTGGGGTGAAATGCGCCCGAGGTGTAGCAATATGCTGATGGCTGTCCTCTAGAGTAGAGCTTGGCTGACCTTCACAAGGACATTTCCTTGAAGGCAGGAAGGGGCTCTTGTAATTGGGGACAAAAATGAGCTTAATTAGCTCGTAATGATATGATTACTGATTGCCAGAGAATATTGATGTCTATTCATCAGCCCCAGTTTGTGAAGGCCCAATTTTGTGACACATAATTTTACCCAAATGAACAACCACTTTGTAGATGTCTACTCATTTGTGTGCGTACAATAATGTAGTATCTCTTGACTTATGAATAGTGTCTCTTTTGACTTGAGCGCAGCTTCATCAACAACTAAAAATAGAGTTTGCTTCTCATGTTTTTCCTTGTTTTATTCTTCAACAAACAAGTTTTAAAGATGTCGATTGATGGTTCGGAATCAGCGCCGCTCGAATCTGAGTGCTGAGAATAACAGTTGTGGTTGGAGGTTATTTTATAGCTGGCTCAGCTCAGCTGCTGCAGCCCCACCGCATACACCACATACCACAGACAGACAGACAGACGGGGCTGGGTCCCAGTCGTGGGTGGGGGTGCGGAGGGGGCTGGTTGGTTTGAGGTGGAGATGGTGGAATTGGGGTGGGTGCTGTCTGTATGTATTTGTGCCCAGATAAGTAAGTATGACGTCATCAGGCTAAATTGCCCATCCTAAAGAACACAAGCGTCCCACTTTCACTTCCTACCATAAACCCTCATGTGCCCAACAACAACAACAACAACATGCTCTCTGTACACATGTAAACATGTCCACATACACAGTTAGAGTCTGCTCACACAAACATGCTGGCAGTTCATGGTTTAGACACAAAGATACACAAACAAACACTCGGAGAAGCTGTGAGGATGGCAGGAGCCAGAATGGCCCATTTTCCACCGCTTCTCCCTAATGAGTGCCATAAAGAGCGCAAGGCATCAATATTTCAGCACTCTAGTCAGGCAGGCTGAAATATTTCCCTTTGATGAGGCTCACCAGAGGTGTTTTGTTTTGCCCGGCTGCCACGCCGAATATATGTGAATTCGGGAAGGCAGGAAGTCAGACCGATAGGATGCTGACAATCTGGACTGTAAATTGTGGTTTCAGGGAGAAAAAACTTTGAGTGACTCAGCAAATAAAAAGTAGATATTAAATGGATTACCATGAGATTGATCTCATGATACCCTGAGGATGAATCCTGCCGATTTTGGTGATCCCTGACTTTTCCACTAGCACAAGCATGAGGTTAACATCTGGTTCTGAATGACAAATCTGGCTTTCCACCTTGATACAATTTTTGGGGGAAAGAAATCATGAAATATGATAAAATAAAGAGAAGACAAGAAAACAAGATTGAAAATTAAAGAAAATAAATAAATAAATACTTTATATACTTTTATATATGTAATTCTTTTTATAATTAATGATGAAAGTACCTTGTTAAAACGAGGAATGTGGCCTACAGAGTTCAGACCACACAAGCTCCATCCCCTTTGGTTTTCCAGAAAAGTTAATGTTTCACTATTAAACTTAATACAACTATTACTGCTGTGGTTATAACATCATCTTATTCTGATGATTTAATTCCAGTTAAAACTGCAACTTTTTAGCTCGCAGTAAGGCAGGACGATGTTGATGGAGTCGTTCCTTCTCCCTGTGGCTTTGGATTTGATCAGGCTGGTGCTGCAAACTGAAGTCGGGCAGACGTCTCCAAATGAGCTCTAAACGCCGTCTGTTGTTCCCCCGCATTGGGAGTGTCCCACTGGGGTCGCGCAATACAGTTCCACTGATACATACCAGCTGTATCGGCTCAGTTGAGGACTCTCTTCTACTCATTTTATCTGTCTGTCTCTGTCTTATCTCATTTGATGATTATCCTGTCTAAATCTGGCTCACTTTCTTTTCAAGCCTTCCATTGCAGTCTCTTACTCTTTTCTTGAATATGAACTTTGTAAAATAATCTTCTCAGTCACATTTGGTCCTGTTATTTAGACCATATTTTCATTCTCAATAATGCCTATTTTTGCTGCTGTTGAAGACCCGTTGATAAATGTTACGGACTACTGCTCAAGCCCAAAGCTGTGTTGGGCATCCTTGAATGAATCCCAGTGAGATGTGAACACATCCAGAATAATTTAGATGGCAGTTTTGAGGAGTTTGCCTCCTGCCCAGGGATGTTTTGATGTAAAACGTATGGAGGATTTCAAACTTCAAAGTCCTTTCATTAGTGCAGAAGTTTCTCTTTCGTCTGTTTGCAAACTAATGAACGTTAAAGTTTGCATGTGTACGAATGCATGCTTATCCCAGCTGAACATTTATTAAAGATGGAGGGACTCTGTGTGCTTTCAGGTGGATGAGCTGTATGAGGCCTTCTGCATTCAGAGCCGTCTGAGGGACGGTGCCAGCCGGATGAAGCAGGCCTTCTCCTCCTCTCCCTCCACTAAAGGCACCAAGGAGAGCATCGCAGAGGTCAACCGCCGCTATAAGGAGTACACTGAGGTACTGGCATAGAGCATGGTCTTCAGTGTTTGAGGAAGCAAGAAGCAGCAAATTCTTCTGAGGAGTTTTGCATGAAAATGCTTATTGAAGCTTGGAAAAATCAGTGTTGCCAACTCTTTTCGATGAAAGTAGCTAGAAGCACGAGCTCCTTAAGTCCCAGAATCTAGCGAGGAAAAATGCCAAGTCAGCAACACTGACAGCCCATCCCTTTGAGCCTCCCTCCAAAGCCACTCTCCCAAACTTATCATTATTCATGTAAAATTATCATTATTAATGTAAAACTATCATTATGAACGTAAAAAACGAACATGGTTATTGGTAATTGTCACAGCCTGTGTAAGACTCCGGTGACGCTCAATGAATGCACGGCCAGAATACGTGCAGGCAGGCTGATGGCCCGTCCAATTATTTCATTCTGGCCGAATTAAATGATTGGACGAGCTCATTACAGATGCTGTTTTTTTTTCTTCTTTGTCAGACAACTTGATTTATTGATTGCTATCGAGACGTAAAGAGATTTTCGACAAATATGATAAACAATCTTTCTGAAAAACATTACCCACTTTAGCTTTATTCTTGTCAAAGTCATATAAAGTATAGATGTACAGAAATATAACGATATACATTAAACATTTGCTCCACGCTGACAATACCCACAATATACTTTAATATCTATTACAGATCACTGCTTACACTGTCATGTGTAAACACTGACAAGTATTGTCACATACTTACAAAATTACCTTTAAACCCTAATCTCTCTCTCACACACACACACACACACACACACACACACACACACACACACACACACACACCTGTCCAGAGGGCTTACGCTGGCTGTCCTTGATTGCTATTGTTATCTTGTCCTGTGTAATAATGGGATGTTTATGTGATAAATATTATCTATGTCTTCTCCAGAACATGAGCACGTTCGAGAGCGAACTGGAGAACCTGCTCGGAGAGTTTCATATCAAGATGAAAGGTGAGAAAAATGTCAAGTAAACACACTCGCATACCAATCTTGATTTCTGAAATAAGAGGCATTAATCCACTGATGTTCACAATAATGTTTTTGGTGATGAACTGACAAGGAATTATACTATATTCACTACACCACCTACATACTGTTTTGAGCATCATCATTGACTGTGTGGGAAAAAGTCTTATGCTGTAACATGTCCATTAAGGCCTTATGTACTGTAATGAAGACACTGAACAGCTACATTGTAACTCACTCTGCTAAATGCTAAAGTCACCTAAAAACAAACGGATTACTTGGCTTGGCTTTTTTTCCCCCATATTCTGTACAAATGTTGTTTTTAAATTAATGTCATCCCTCTGACAGGTTTGGCAGGCTTTGCGAGGCTCTGTCCTGGAGACCAGTATGAGGCAAGATCTTCTTTTTTAATGTAACACAGGATTGTTAGTTAGGACAGGACAATTAATACTTTATGTTCAAGTAAATAACTAAGTTTGGTATTTTCCAGCAGAATGAAATGATAGAATATATTGTGTTGTTGAAAAATACGGCTATAGAGTATATGCTATGAGGCTTTCAAAAGGCTACAGGCTTACTACTTCCTTTTTTTGACACTGCCTTCCCATCCTTTCCTTCCTTCAGATCTTCATGCGGTACGGTCGCCAGCGCTGGAAGTTGAAGGGAAGAATTGAAGTGAACTCCAGACAGAGTTGGGATGGAGACGAGATGGTCTTCATGCCTCTCATCCCTGACCTCATCAACATCAAGGTACGGAAGAAATCCAGATAGGCTAGCTTTGTACTTCAGTAAATCAGGGTAAAGAAAAGAACTAGCGTTCAGCTAATGTATGAGTTTGTTTTCAATAACAATATCCAGGACAGATTGGTGTTTAGGTCATGACCATATTTAATAACAGCGGGTGTCAGAAAACAATTCATCAACAATTACCTGACTTCTGTCTTGATGTCAGAAGAACCTGCATTATCTTTTAATTGGCCCGAGTTGTAAATAAATCCTGTCTTTGGCCTCAATCAGGTGATGGAGCTGAAGGGCCTGGCCTCTCACATTCTGGTGGGCAGCGTGATCTGTGAGACCAAGGAGCTCTTTACTGCCATGCCTCAGGTGGTGGCTGTGGACGTCAACGACCTGGGGACCATCAAACTCAACCTGGAGGTCACGTGGTAGTAAGTTGACTCATATGTACAGCAAGCAGTTGCTTTTTTATGTTATTCATCATATCGGTGTGTTATGTAGTTTTTTTTTCAATAAGTTTGTTGCTTTATATTCATCAAGGGGAAACTTCAGCAGGATAGTTTCACTTGAGCCAACAAAAATATTTAAGGTTAGATATTGTGTGTATAAAAGTGAAGTGCATAATGAGAGATTACACAATAGATATTGAGATAAAGTCTAAGATTACCTTATGATCTTGTTATTTTTTCATGGAATTCATGTAATTCATTTTCATGCTCAGTCCACTAAAGTTTCAATGAAATTTAATTAGGGTGAGTATGTTTTGTTTTCAGCTTATGACAGAAAAGAAAACATTGAGTTTGTAGTCTTTCAACCAGGTATTTCTACAGAGAACACTGATTTTATCTCACAAACGTGCAACTCATCAGTATGGTACCATCGGTATGTTACACCTACCTTAACTGTTATTAATGTGGTTGCTTTAAATCCAGTCTACATTTGTGGTAGTTTTCTGCCATCTGGTGGAGAAATATGGTCGTTACAAGTCAACTAAGCAAAAGAATCTTCCTCCGTGAAAAAAACAAATTAAAAAGATCTTGTATACAGTGCATGTAGGTAGGCATAGATAAATCGTAATAAGAGTTGTGTTTTGATCCACCCCTAAGCCCCTTCGATGTCGAGGACCTGACTTTGTCGTCTGGTAACGTGAACAAAGCCACAGCACTCCAGAGACGAGTGTCAGTCTACAGCCAGGGCACGCCGGAGACCCCCACTTTCCAGGACACCTCCTTCTTTGTGAGTCCAACACTAAAACCTCCTTTTAGCTTCATTAGTGTGGTGGGAAACGGAAGTGTTTGTAGAGCTGAGAACAGACTGGACAAACCTGTGAACTTTGTGTGTTTTAGGCTTATAACAGGGTCAATTGTGGTGAAAGAGGTGCCTTTTGTCTTCTACACCTCCATAGTGCCAGCACACTAACCCGTCTACACCCTGTGCATAGCTTATCATGGCCCCATGATATATTGCACACATTTTTTCTGTTGATGCATCATGCTTATGTAAGCAATGTCAGTGCTACCCCTAAACTAACCCTCACCCATTTCCTTGCTATCCTCCTCTTCTTTGCATTTCCGCATCAAAACCCCTTACCCACACTCTGTCCCACTACACGTTTATCCATCCCTCCTGTATCTCACTACCCTGCCCTCACTCAAATACCCAACACCTTGTCCTATATGCCTGCGTGCATTGTGTGAAGAAGTGGCGGCCATATCCTGTGGAGCGCCAACGCCTCTCCTTCCTGCACATGCTCCGAGACACCCTGCTAGAGAAGTTAAGGCTCAGTCGTTCGTTTGGTGACCTGGCCTCACTCCGGCCAAGGCCCAAATCCAGTCTGGAGGTCTATGTGAGTGTGTTGCGGACCCTCAACCTTTTTGTGCCTCCTACCTTATTGACATGATGGGGATGCACTGTGTTCCTCTGCTGATGTGGACACACTTGGTCTTGTCTAATCCTTTTCTGTGAGCTGCAGAATGCAATGTGTGGCTTTTTGCATGTTTATTTGCACGTGCTCTTATGTTGTTTTTCTCTTCAGATTTAGCTTACTTTGATTCTATCTTTGTTGAACAGATCCGGTCTTAAGAATTTAGAAAGAAGAGTATAGTTGGAGTGGGTGTCTGCCATCTCTTTTTCCACTTGAGAGCTTTCTCTTGTACTTTTTCATCTTACAGTCACTGATTTCAAGCTTTATCTCAGTCTTAAAGCTACAGTTGGTATCTTTTTGATTTAAAAGAATGATCACTTTTGCTCAAATTGTCACTATATCCCGACAGTAGTGAACAAGACTGATGTTCTGTGAAACAATCAGGTTCCTCTGCCTCCTTTTAGTGCTCCTGATGACATTTGTAAGATTCCACCGTGCCCGAAGAAAAGCAATCAGAGCTTTGGAGTCTCTGATGCAGTCGTCAAAACCTCTGATCAAACTGTCAAACCAGGCAGCGTTGATCAAATATTAATCAAGATTATATTAATGCATTGCCTATTTCTCACCTCAAATGTATTTAGAAATATATTTTAGTGTACTGTTCAGCTGTAAGATGAGAAAGCTGGTGACCCAGCCGCCATGTTGAAAGCAGTTGAGCCAAAACCAAGCACCGCCTATCGACTGGAGTATTAAACTTACCAACTGTAGCTTTAGTCTTCCACCGTTTTTGTTACACATATTTACTGCTCTGTCTCTTCTGTCAGTCCACTTTACCAGATGATGTCTTTGAGAACGGGGGCTGCGGTGTGGCCGAGTGTAAGCGTCTCTCCTTCACCTTTTCGGACACCTCTGGTTCCTCGCCCAGCCCCGCACCGAGCTCCCACTCCCCAGGCCAGTCCAACCCCGAGATCACAGTCACCCCTCCAGAAATGGACCCGTCACCTACACAAATCCTCCCAACAAGGGAGGACTCCATCGCTGAGGAGCATTTAGTGGAGGAAGAAGAGGAAGAAGAGGAGGAGGAGGAGGATGATGAGGAGGAGGAGGAGGAGGAGGAGGAGGAGGAGGAGGAAGAGGAGGGCTATAAAGAAGATGGAGAGACGGGTAGTCGAGGAAGTAGGGGCACCAGTGCCAGCCTCGCCAGTGATGAAGCTGAGGTGGCAGAGGACTCTGAGTGGGAGCGCACAGAGTCCCAGCGAAATTCTAGCTCCAACTGTGGTTCAGCTGTCCCGTCCCTCTGCTCTGACGGCCACCTGTCTACAGTGGCTCCAGAAGATGTTTTCTTAGACCACACTGACGAACTGAAACCTGTGGAGCTGGACACGGAGGAAGCGGGCAGCCTGACCAGGCAGCTTGTGAAGAGGCTGACTTCTTCGGAAGTTGTGCCGCAAAGTGGGTGCTCCACGGATGAAGGAGGAAATCTGAGCTGGGCAGGAGAGGGGAGCAGGGCTTTCCTGGAGAGCAGCCTGGAGGAGGCCATCCACAGCCTGCTGATGAGGCTGGAGTCTCTGAATCACCGCTGCCGAGAGCTGCAGGACCTGGAGCAGGAAGTGATGCGTCTGGAGGACCTGCTCAAGGTGACTGAACCCTTCTGTCTCCCCTTCTAATTCATGTTTGCACAAGATCTTATATGGGAAAGAACATAAGAAGAAAACATATATAGTACTTTCAGGGAATGTTTTATATGTATTGATTTATTTTTACTTGGATCTTGGTCCACAATAGTAACTAACTACATTACACAATCCTTAAATCTTAAACTTCCTCATCAATCAAACAAGAAAAAGGAGTGAGGACTAAGTATCAGAACATATAAAAGTGTCAAACATGTTTGGGTAATCTTTGGAAAACTAAATGCGTCATCTTTTAACCGACAACCACAGACCACTGTACTTGGTGCTTTTATTTTGAAGAGGCTGTCTTCTGTAGTACATCTGACCCACTGTCAGTATATTAAAAAAAGATCCACTCTCTAATGATAATAAAAATAAATCAGAAAGTTTGTTAGAAAGCAAAAAAAGATTAACTACATAAATTGAAAGAAACAAGTTTAGTCACTTTTTACTTCAAAAAAGTAGTTTGAGTACTTGAGTTACTAGAATGGACTGTGCCATGTTAAGGATTTATTGACCCACTATCTCCTCCCTTCTTCTTCACAGTGCCGTCTGCCGGGTCACAGGAGCCGGTCATCCAGCCTCAGCCTGACAGTAGAGAGTGCCCTGGAGAGTTTCGACTTCCTCAACACCTCTGACTTTGATGACGAGGATACTGGAGACGATAACACCGTTCTCAGCACCCCCCCACAGAGGTCTCCGCTTTTTGATACAGACGGCGAGAGGATCGGGTGAGTGGGAGACGTACGCACGAAGGCACTCTGTGTTCGCTGACATTGACGCCAAGTACATGTTGTTATTGTTTCATGGCGGTCAACTGCTGTGTACAAGTGTCTGCACTGAGAATTTAAATAAAAGGCTTTTGTTGAGGTATCACATACCCAAAACCACAGTTAGAGCTGAAGTAGGATACTTCTTGCAAGTTCTTGGTGCTTGGTTTTAAGTCAATTAATGCTCAGCTATTCGTTCATGAAAGCACTGGACAGAAAATGTGAACTGTCTTGCGTCAAAGCAGCACCCGATTGAAAACTATTTATCACAAGTACAGTAGATCACTGTTGGTGACTCTGAGTATTTGTCTCTCAGTAGCCAGCACCCAGAAGCCAGAGGACACTTGAGCGAAGCCCTGACAGAGGACACCGGAGTGGGCAACAGCGTGGCAGGAAGCCCCCTGCCACTCACCACTGGAAACGAGAACCTGGACGTTGCGATCGTCATCCACCTGCAGTACTGTAATCACCTCATACAGGTAGGGCTCCCAATGACATCTGAGATCATTTTTTTGGAGTATGAACGATAAATGAATGGTCGTAGTTGACGTTAACAATTTACTGCAACATGCCTTTTCTTTCTGTCTGTAATGACAGTTGTTGACCAGTGGGGTCGGTGTGTGGCGGCGTCGCAGTCTTCTCCTCAAACTGTTTGGACAGACTCAGCTGTTAGAAGAGCTCGCGGAGCTCAGTGTTGACAAACTGGGATCAATTACATCTTCTGCAGATGGTAGGTACTGACGAGTGTGTGTGTGTGTGTGTGTGTGTGTGTGTGTGTGTGTGTGTGTGTGTGTGTGTGTAACATGCAACATTGTATCTCAAGAGTAGTAATCTTTAGTAGGAGTAAACCAATTTATGTTTTATTAATTAAGTAGTCTGTGAAAGACTATTACCGTGCAACGGAACGGTTTGAGTTGGAGGGTTGCAGCGTTTGACCTTCTGTTTTGTCCTTTTCTTTCTCAGTTCTCCCGGGGCTCGCAGAGCGCCCACAGCTGATGACTCTGTGGTCAGAGTGCAGTGGGTCGGCAGGACTTTTCCACACCACACTGGACAGAGTGTTCAAACACATGAACCAGAGCTACGCAGCAGTGCTGCAGCAGAGACACCCGCACAGCGCTGACACAGGTTGGATCATCCCTGTTATCTTTCTGCAAACAGGCCAAAGGTTGCACTTCAAATTAAATGTTTTTTGTTTGCAACACGGTCTTGTTCCTGTGTTTTTTAATTACTGTTAGGTTTCACTTGCGTCACTAATTTGGTTTTAAACTTTTCCCTGAGGGAAAATTAGATCATTGTAGCTGCTACAAAAAAACCAAACTAAAATAAAGCAGCGGAAAGAAATTGTCTGTCAACACAGAGTTAGTATTTAATAGATCCATACAATGCAAATGTATTTCAGGTTGACTCAAAACAACTTCCTCTTCTCTCCAGTGATTGGTGTCGTGGTGAGCGAGATGGTGGACAGGAGCTATCTGGTGGAGGCACACAGTCCTACGGCCGCTGAGCTCTCCCAGGACGTCCTGACAGTGTTCCAGTTCCACAGTTACATCTTACAACATGAAGTGCTAGACATGGAGACACACCTCCTGCATCTGGCCAGAGAAGGTGAGGAAAAGGGGTGGCATTCACAACACTGATCAAAACCTTTCTGCCATTGAGTCATGTAAATTCCTCCATTATAATCATTCATTGGTCATTCAAAACACCATTTGTTTTATATATTTATACATTTTATAAACGAGCAGATCAGTTAAACCAATTTTTACTTTCTCTCCACAAGCACCCAAAACTGTACATAATAGAAAGTAGATGGACCATAGAAAAACACATGATATGAGTTTGATTGAAATTGAGGAATAAAACTATGGAGTGTTTTTTATATATGACTTTAACTTGGTTATTAAAAAGGAGTTTAACACTGTTTTAAATTCCTGGATAAAAAAAAAAAAAAGACAAACTGCAAAGATATCAAATAGAAGCAAAGGTCATGTCAGCAGTACAGAAAAGCCCCCTATGATTTACGCCGTACGCGATATATCCTGTATAAACCTCTGACACGTGTCTGTGTCCTCCTCAGAGATGTTTGCTGAGGCTCTATGCAGTCAGGATTATTCTCGGTGTCTAGCAGAGCTGGAGGAGGTGCCTGTGTCATCCTTGTGGCCTAGAAACGGCACCCTGAGGGCCCTGGCCTCCCTGCTCACTGCCGAGGACCCTCAGGTCAACAAGGCAGCAGCCAACTACCTCTCTTCTGCAACACACAGCCACTTCAGGATCAGAGTGAGTAGTGATAAAGACTGGGACTATGTTTGAGATGTTTAACAGAATTTCAAATGGTGTTGACAGATGCCACAAGCCATGTTTGAATGTTTATGTGGGTTTCTACAGGCAGTGGAGTGCTACACCCACGCACTGTCAGAGGCTGGAGTTCAAAGCCAGAGGGCGGCCTGTTCGGCTCTCAGCTGTCTGCAGGTCAGTGGCCTATTACATCATCTACAGCTGTGATATTGTGAAGATTTGGAGCTAGTTTAGGTCTCCATTTGTGTCAAATGAGGCTAACTTTCTTTCTAAGAGATACTATTTCAAAGATTCTTAAGTTTAGAGAAAGCTAATATGAAGCTTCAGCAGTCTGAGTTGAGTGGTGTCTTCCAAAAGTACGGTCTTCTTTTGGAACAAAACTTGCAGTGTGTTTGCATGCTGAGCCACAGTGGAGGGATATTTCCTGGGAGTTGCCTGTAGGTTTGTAGCTAGGACACAACACCAGCAACAAAATCTACACCCAACTGCCAGGACGAAGATAACCACTTGATTTGGCTGACGAGGCTGTTTTACGTCAGCTACAGCTGAACTTTGAAATGCATTTTTTGCAAAAGGACAGTATGAGGAATGATTACAGCAACAACATTTTTCTTTCACTGTACGTTACATTTGGCATATAGGTATTCTATTCAGATAGGGTTCATGGCATTGTATGAATTTAATCTGTTTCTATTTTATTTTAAGTGGTAAGCTTTGATGGCTAATTAAAAAGAGGAAATCATTCCAAATCAGCCCAGTGTTTTTTTTGTCTTTGATGTACTTGGACAAGTGCCCTCTTCACAAAGCTTCTCTGTCCGTCTGTAGGCAGTAGAGAGCATCAAGGCGGTGGTAGCACTGTGTGATTCGGCTGATGAAGAACTTCGCCATGTTGCCATAGAAACCCTGCTCACATTTGGTAAGTAACAAATTTATGGAAAATCAAATGTTGCTCAGCGTGGTCTTTGCTACACTTTTACAAATCCCTTCATCATTTCGTAACTGTATTTTATACACAGCTGTCAGAGTACATCACACCTAGTGATGTAATAGTAAGTGATAAAAAGTAATAATAAACAAAAGTCAAAGTATGTCATAAAAACCATCCCATAAAGTATACAAATATGAATATGATGTATATAAATGGTCTGTACGGTATGATACCAAGACAAGTTTATTTTCCTCAGACTTCTGTTCTTACGTGACCTAAAAAAAGGCAACAGTTATCCCTCCTGATTCGTCATAAGGCCAATCTAGAGTTCGGATGCTGCTGATTTTTTTTTTTTTACAGTGATTTGTACCATACCTCACTTATCTTTTATTTTGACTTAAAACTGAACTATTTTGACTGCAGGGATACCAAACTGAGAAGTAACATTTGCCATCATTGAAAACTGCTTGGGGGACACATTGCTTATAGATGACCCTTTTGTTTGTGGCAGGTGAGGAGGGGCGACTGGCGTACGAGCAGCTGGACACGGTGCCCGGGGAAATCATCCGCCTGGGCACACGACGGGGAAACGCCGTCACCACTGCCTTCTGAGCCATCGCCACCAAAAAAAACATCACAAATAACATCTCAACCCCACCTTCGAGGACAGCACTGCCCCTCACTCAGCTACCCCCCCCCCTCCCTCCCCCCCACACTGCACACCTCACAGGGCTGTTAACGACTGATCACTTTATTGATCTGCTTTTCTGCACAGACTCATGGATCTCTACACCGCCACATTAGATCACTGTTCTCACTGACACTGCCTTCTCATAGGAACTAACACCAAACAAACTGTATCAACCACAGAAGAAGCACAACCTTATACCCCTCCTGTAAGCACACATTTACACTCCATTCTCCATCAGCCTCACTTTCAGACACCCCTACACTTCACCCCTTCCTCTCCCTGCTTACTGAGCCAGGCATACACATTGAGTTTAACTGGAGAGCACAAATTTGACTGGACGCAAAGCCGCTACAAAGACTGTGGAAACCAGAATTTGAGCAACGCATCTTCACCTTTAAACATAACCTCATTCAACAAGCCACCGCTCCCAACACTTATTTAATTTACTCATTGATAAATCATCATCTTGATTGTTACAGAGTCAGCTGTGTCGCGCAATATACTAACTATGATCTTTGTATAATCACTGTCTATCATTAGAAATGTTTTCTGGCGCTTTTGAAAGATTTGCACTGTTGTAAGGCATGTAAATGTAAATTTTACACAGCCGGTGTAACACATGTGCTTGTATTCAAAATATATTTTTAGGTTGTTTTCTAGTACGTTCCATTTTGAGTTTCAGGGATTCTTGTACAATTTGAAAGATGTGCGTTGTGTGGCAGGGAGGACCAATAATAAGTTGAGAATGTCTTTAAGAGGAAGTGATGTTGTGGTTTAAAAGTCCTACTTTAACAGCAGTTTTACAGTCTTGAGCAGATTTTGACCTCCTCTATCTATCATTATGGAGGAAAAGGAAAAGCTGAAGGGTAGATCTGAAACAGGTCAGCACAGTTCCCACGTTGCGCTCGCTCAGCAGTTTATATCAGAGTTTTCTCATACTTGCAGTTGAACAAGTGCAATTTTCTGTACATACGTGAGCCTTTTGCACCTAGATGACATTGAAAGACGTGAAGTCAGCTTCGGTCATTTGAGCCTTGATATGGTCAAGGAGGCAGGTTTCCACAAATACACTCTTGTTGATATATTTTTTCTAACAGGTATAGAGCAAGTCCAGGGCAATAGATTTGGTTCAGGATTGTGATCCAATAACTTTACAGAGCGGAGACTAATTTAGGCTGAGTAAAAGCCTACTTTTGGCTAACTGCACATTAATACAGTATGAGAGATAATGGCAGGAGTAAAAATGTAGCTTTTCTTATGAGAAGCAGCAGAATGAGGTTTTTCTGTTTTGGGTACGTTTTATTTCCCTCCATCCTAAATGTAATGTGGGAAAACTAACCCGACATAAACGGCTATTCCAACTTTTCTCATTGTAACAAACTACTGAGTCTTGTGCCAGTGCACAATGACAAAACTTGCATTTGTTCACATCTTATTTATTATTTACTTGTAATTCTAATATTATTTGGAGTTATACTGTAATAGTGCAGAGGACATTATGTAAATGAAATGTATATTTATGTTCTATTTTGGATCAGGTCTACTATTTGAAATATTGTTTATTGTTTAAAAAGACGTCCATGCTATTCTAATGCAAATGATCTCATGCTTAATTTTAATTGGAGTTTATTTTGAAGGAATTATATTGGATGAATTATTATTTTGGGGAAGATTACAATATTATTAGAAATCTTGGATTTCTTTTTTCTAAAAGGTATTGAACATAATGGGACATTATATATTAGACATTTTACTTTATTACTTAGAAGAATTACTGTAACCAAAGGCCGAATTAAGTTTTATTAAATTTTACTAAGAGCTAATAATTCCTAATGGAGAATGTATTTTCAAAACATTTGCATTTTGGCCAGAATAATGAGACTTATATTTCAAAGCACACAATAGGACGAACCCATAATATATGAATATTGTTATTTGGTTCTAACTGCACAGTCCAAAAGCCATAATGATTAAAAGCAAGTGGTAATATTTTTATGAAATTCATATTTTCTTTTGTAATATCTGTAAATGTGTGAAGTTCTTACTAAAAGCTGAAGATAGTTCAGGTTTTTTTTCTAAACAACCTTTTGCAAAACATGGTCTGTATTTTAAGTAACCATTACTTGTATTTCTTCCATGATGTGAATAGCATTACAGTATTTTGGTAAAGTATCTAATTCATCCACTCATTTAGGGTTTGTTGAATTCATTTTTTTTGAGTGAACTTCCTTTGTTTTACAAACTTGCAGTTTACCAGTGTTAAGTCAAGTTGATTCATTGGCTGTTCAATTCCTAATCCCCACAAAGTACAAGTTGTCAAAATGTGCACATCTTCTTATCTCTTATTCAGAGTAGTTTTAAGAATAACTTGGTACACTTCATTGAAATTGATCTCTATCCATCTTTGTGGTCAATAGCTTCTGTACTGATCCATTTAGTTGCATACTACACTTCTCCATTGTGTTTGGCAGCATTTCCTCTGCTCATCAAAAGATGCAATAAAGTTTATTTTTGCATAATTAAAACTACAAAATTGTGGATTTTTTTAAATAACTCGGTGTTAAATGTCAGTCACAATGTTTGTCATTTCTGTTAGCTTTGAATGTGTTTTACGTTCATAATGTCATCATTGAAATACACATCCAGTAAATTCCACTTTGGATTATGCAGATATCCAAAGCAACTTTATTGATGTTTTTGTCTTTTTATAAAAGATAATTCATAAGTCATACTACAGCTTGGTGAAAAAAAGTTATTAAAAAATAAAACAATAGCATGTCGCAAAATGTATTTAAAGTCACTGCATATGTCAGTCAGTAAAGAAAAATCACAGTATGTTAAACAGTGTAGCATTTCAAAAGAAATCCTAAGTCATATAGCATGTCAAAATAATTCATAAAAAGTCATTGAAAAATCATAGTATAGTATCTAAAAAAAGTCATACTATTGCATGTGAAAAGAAATCATAAAATTACCATATTTTTTGTATGTCAAAAAGTAATACAAATTTAAAAGTGTAGAATGACAAAAAAAATCTCAACTCATAGTAAAGTATGTCAAAAAAGGCAGTCATGGTATAGCTTCTCCAAAAAATCATGAAGTATGGCATGACGTAAAAGTCACTGCATAGTATATCGAAAGTCACAGTATAGTATGTTGAAAAGTCTAAATTAATTTATAGTATAGCATGGCAAAGGTTGTATATGTTGGAAAAAAGGCACCTTATAGATTGTCAAAATAAATCAGTGTATATATGTTGAAAAAAAGTCATAGTACAGCATCTCAAAATTATATATAAAGTTATAGTATGGTGCAGGGGTCACTAACAGGCGGACTGCAGTCCGATAAGTGAAGCACCACTACGAGAAAGCACAAATCGTACCATCTTACATCTGAAAAGAAACCATAACCCTAAGAGCCCAATATGATCAGAATCCTAACGTTAATTCACTGCCCAACTGTTAACAGCGAGGAGAATAGAGCTTAAGTGGTTTCGATAGTCCTTTTTCTTTTAAACAATGTAATATCATGGCTCTTTTGGTCGACATCACTTCACAGCTGATTGAGTTGAACATAAAGCTGCAGGACAAGTCTACTTTATTTTAAGATGCCCAATTTTCAAAAGCTTTTGGTTAAATGGCTTAAATGCAGCCTTTTTCACTTGAAATGAGATCATTTTATTAGTGTGTTATTTATAGTTCATCCAGTTCAATTTGAAAACTGTTGATTAATCAAGTCAACTGTTGAAATTCTTCAGTATACTATATTGTATGACATTTATATAGAGGTCATAGTGTATAATAAATATAAAAAGCATGTCAATATAATTGTAACCATAAGAACTTTGGTGGCTGAACTCATAACAAGTTGAAGTCTTTCTATTGAGTGTTATAATCCAGAGAAAAGCACATTGCAGTAATCTAATAAAAATAAAAGCACAAACTACTTTGCCTGGTGGGCACAGCCAGTCAACATTTCATAGTCAAATATCCACAACACAAGTTTTTTTTAAAAGAGTTTTTTTTATTTGACATTAGGCTTATGAAAAACTGATTGCACAATTTTACAGTGTAAACCAAAACACTACAGGGACATGCGCTCAGCCACATCTGGTCGTGTATTCAGCCTCTTGTTTTCTCCCCAGACTCTTCATAGTAGGAAAGGCGCAGCTGTTACCGTCACATGGTTGTCATTTTCCAACCAACAAGAAAGGTGAAGGGGAGCTCAGGGGCCCCAACCAGTCTGGGTAGAACATGCAGCCTTTCAGCATCAGCACCAGACAAACTAGTAGCTAGTAGAGCTGCAAGACTTACTGTTAATTCCTTAGATGCAAAACAAAAAAAATAAATAATAAAAACCCACATTCTTCTCAAACAGTCACATCATTAATGGCTCCGGTCTGGTCAAGTGTCCCAGTAAGCCAGGACAGTGAGACTGGGCACAATACCAGGGCCATAAAACAAACAAAAAAAGCCATCATTCAATTTACACCTGTGCTTTTCCAACAGTGACTTGTTAAAATGTCTGTGAAAGGCCTTGGCAACTTTTGCTGTACTCGTCATTGTTCAAAACTATGCCAAACAAAAAGAGAATAAAACCAGCCCCAATCTGTTAAAGGCTAAAAGAAATGAAATGGAGGGCATTTAAAAACTATTTCTATTTGAAGTACATAAATTACTTTGAGCCAATTCAGTCAAATGGATGGCCACTTGTTGCTGCCAAAGCACAAAGCAAAAATGTTAACGACCTGTATAAAAAGGTCAAAGTCCCATGACATACGAGTCGTGTCAGTTAGTCCTGCTCTCCTGAGGGTCCAGCTTGTATGTGGTCTGAGGTCTCTTCCTCTTCCTCCGAGTCACACCGACTGTAATCAGAGTCTTCTTCCTCACTCTGCTCGGCCACTATACTGCCGTCGCGCTCATCCTCCTCATCCAGGTCAAGAGCAATCTCCCTCAGTTCCTCCAGATTGTCTGGGCTCTCCCCAGTCAGCCTCTTAAAAGATAAAAATATATAAATGTAAGTACAAGTAGGTTCCTCAGTGTAGTCTCGTTTACTTAACTGGTTGTTGAATTAGCCCCATCTGAACAGGTGATAACTAAGTGGTAAACTGATTTTGAAACTGGTAATTTACCAGTATCGGTCAAGCTTGTGATCAAAATTAAGTTATGAGCACAAAATGTTTCACCACAGACATCAGGATATTACAGACAATACCATTGTGCCTACCTCAATCATATCAGCCATGTACTGTACGTGTTGTGCCAGCTCCTGTAGCTCAGCATTTTCAGAAGTTAGCTGCATTATCTGGTCATCTTTGGCTTCAATGTCTTTGTGCAACTAGTTTAAAAAAGAAAAAAGAAAAAGAGCAACACATTATGCTTGAAAAGGTAAACAAGAGGGACATGGCACAATGGGCAAACTGGACAGAGCTATTATAAAATTAACATTCAGAATAATTCATTTTACAGAGAACATAGCACTGTAATCATGGGCTAATCAATAAGAAAAAAGAAACCCTAACTTCCAGATTTCCAAATTGACAGCAATTCTACTGGGGCACCAATCCTGTAATAAACCTGTACACTCGAACATGAATAAACCCATTTCGAATGAGTGCATTTAGGTGCAATGTTACTTTAAAACTCAGTGCCAGCTGGACTGAAGCCAGCCAAGGTTGAGACAGCGAGAGCGTGGGAACAAGTCAAGTGACAGCTAAACATTAGCCATCTCTTAAGAGATTAACTCACCTTCTCATTCTCCTGTAAAACATTGTACAAGGCCTTCCGACGCTCCTCTGCTATCACTTTCCAGTAGGTGGGAGGAGGAGTTTCTACAAAAGTGACAGAAATTTAGCTCAAGATAGAGAAAATAATTGTGGGGTTGATTCCATACTTGGCATGTAATGCATGGATTATGGCTACCTACCTAAAACCATGAGTTCATAGGCCTCATTGGTCACGTCATTTGTCAAACACTGAGGGGCTTCAGTTTGTGTCGACTTGACTTCTACTTTCACCCTCTTTGGACCTCTAGTTTGTTCTGCGCTCCACTGTTTCCTTTTGGGAACGACCTGTCCCACCTAAAGAGAAGAGAAATATACAAGCTATAACCTTTTAAATGTTGAAACCCACTAAAGGCGGCAACAGATCGATTGTTCTTTTAGTGGAACAGTTCTCGGCAAACGTTTTTATCTATGCAAACATGGATAAAATAGACAGCCAACTTAAATGACCAGTCACAACATACCTGAGCTGACCTTCCCAAGTCTTTGATGCCAGCTGAGGGTTGGAGGACCTGCAGGGTTTGCCTTGGGCACCCCATTGCCTTTTGAGAAGGTGTGAAAAAGCTCTGGGAGTGGAAGACAAAAGCCCAGGGAGTGGAAGACAAAAGCCCAGTGTTAGCTTACAGAGTAGATCACAAATCTTAGAGTAGATCACAAATCTTACACATGAGAATGGTTAACAAAAGGAAAAATCCTCAACACTTACCAGATGCATTTTGAGAAACTCAGAGTCACACGGGAAAATTAACATGACCCCGTGTACTCATTTTCAAGGCCTCTATTCACGAGGGCTTAGCATCACTTTGCATGCTTTACTTTAGTTACACCGTCACCATGGGAGAGAGGGCATAAGTGAAGTGGCTCACAACACCAACAACGCTGCTGCCATGTGCAACAGGCCCACAGGTGTTAGAACAGGGGCATGGTGGGAACAGCCGTGGGAAAGTTACTCCTCAAGGCTCATTACAGCGCCACAAACATGCTCACTCTGTTAATGTTTGGCCACAGTGTGTTTCAGAACAACAAAAAGATGTGAGGGAGAGTGTCTGAAACTACACCCATAAATATAAATCAAAACTCAAATCATCATCAAATATTTTAGCTGTACTTGTATTTAAAATCTATGCACATGTATACATTTTAATTTCTGCCATCTATTAAACATTGTATTAAAAAAAAAAAAAAAAAAAAAAAAAGTAGTAATGGACACCATTAACTAAGACAAAAGGAAAGAAACAATGACCGATCCTCTTTTTCTGATACATTTGATGCTTAGGTATATATTTCCGGTCTCTGGCCTATACACACACATAAAATATCTTAAAGTTCCTGTGTACTGTATGAACGAAATCCGTGCACATTAAACCCATTAAAAGTTAATTGAACAGACACATTTCAAAGAGATTAATCTAGTTACTCACCTTTACATTCTCATTAGACCTCTGGTGGCTGTGTTTTAACTTTCCACTGAAACTCATTTTCTTTCCAGAGACCTGGAGAGGAAACAACGTCATCACACAGAAGGGTAACAAACATGAGCGTCGGTTTCAAAATTAGAAAGTAACGTGACGTCATTACTTTAACTTTAAACTCTAAATGCGACATTGGTTTCTTAAAGTGTTAATTATAACCCTACTTTATTATATTTAGTCGTTAAAAGGCCTTCGAGTCTAAAGCGCCTCACAACAGTATCGATAACGTCACGTGTCGCCAGGAAGAGATGGTATCGTTTAAAAAAAGACCAACTGACGGACCTAACGTTAAACCTACGATAATCTAAGAGACGGTTGATGAGGAGATAATTAAATTAAGTCATATTAACGACGCTAACTGTTAAACCGACTTACCGCCACTGCTTTTACCAAAGACTGCCTATTCTCTCCTCTCAGGATCTCGCGCCAGGGCCTTAAATACGCCCCTTCTGTCACGTGACCACGCCATTCTTCGGTCACGTGACCAAGGCCCCTCCCCCCCTCACGAAGTAGTGAGTCGGTCACGTAACCACGCCCCCCCCCCCTCCCTCCTCACGAGGCTCTTCCGCGCAGTTGTTTTTTTTTTTTTCTCCCCCCTTCGTGCGGTCACATGTCAAAACACGTCACATCTTTGTAGTTGACTGCGCAGCCATTTTGGGGAGGCTGTCGTCGAGCTTGTGTGTGTGTTCCGTTTACCAGCTGCGTTAAAAGAGAACCACACAAAGAAACCAAACGGACGAACGTTGGCCGCCACGCCGTTACTATGGGCCCGCCGGGAGACAGGACACGCCACACGTCGACTGAGAGGACGGAGGAGTTCAGCGGGCTCGTGGATTTATCTTGACATGGCATGCGGCGGGCCGAGTCCGAGGTTGTGACGACTGACGGAAAGAAGAGAAAGAAAACAAGTGCAGCAAGCACCTCTAAACTTCAGACGCGCAGAAGAAGGGGGGTTTAGTCTAGCTCACGTGTGTTGCGTCACTCGGCGTTTCTCGTTTTTTTGTGTGTCGATTTTAAGTTGTTGACAAGACGCGACCGAGGCGAGCCACCCCGAGCTAACATGCCGAGCAGACCCAGCTAGTGCGTCGCCCCTGCAGGTCTCCTGACTCTCACCACACTGGCAGTCGCGTTGCACCTGGCGAGACGATGTAAACGCGCACAAAGATGACCGTACGCTAGCTAGCTGACCGCACGTGGGCCTCGATTAAGCCAATCCGTCGGAAGATAAGATGTAGCTTTATCGTCGGGTCACTACTAGTTAGTGTTGGAAGTGAATGCCTAGATTAGCTTGCTAGCTCACCTTAGCTAGTGTGCTAAAAATACGCCCACATCATGACTACCGGCAGTGGCAGCCCCGCAGGCCGTGGGCCAAGTGAGTGGCAGTGAAAGTCAAGGAAATGTCACGGTACTTTCGCAGTAGTCTTCGATGTTACCCGGTGCCAACATCTCCTGGCATCTGTATTTACCTGCCATGTTCGTCTGTGTCCCCGGCCCGTCTTTAACACGCACATAACGCTGTATCCACAGAGAAACAAACATTAAACGATAGCCATGGATGAAGGACTTTGAAATGACCCAAATAATATAATATTTGTCTGCTTGCTAGTCTCTGTAGTCCTCAATTTCACTAGCAAAAATATATATATACATATATATATATATATATATAAAGCCGGTATGGGTTTTTTACAGTAGCAGCCATTTCTGTTTTCAGTAAAATTCTCAGTCAAAAGACAAATTTGAGTTGCTCTTTTCTTTAAAACTCTGTTCATCGCATGTCGATGGCAGGTTGAAAAACGCTCATTTGGCTTAAAAATCATGTCTTAAAACATGGATTTTTGAACAGTTAATAAGGAGATGTAGTCTTAGCTTGTTGACCAATCCCCTCCTAAACACTGCCCTTTTACAAAAAATTAAAAAATGACTTAGTATTGTTTCTGATTTGTTGAATTTCTCAGTTGATAGTGGGTATTTTATAGATCTAGCCTAGAGTTGTTTGATGCGTTGTTTCTGCAAAGGGTAGCTACCTCCATCCTTTATCCAACGTATGAATACAAAAGTACAGAGTTTTGCCAAAATATTCTGCACAAGAGAAGACGCTACCATCAAAATCTAACCATGGGGGACCCAACTTCACGAAGAAATCAAACAAGAAATCGACTACGAGCTCAACTTCGGAAGAAAAGGGAATCTTTGGCTGATCAGTTTGACTTCAAGATTTATATAGCCTTCGTTTTCAAAGACAAGGTTTGTCATTAAAATGGAAGATTACAGTAATTTGACACAATCTTAAATTGTACTTGTCTCTTATACTTTGACATACGTTTATCCATCTCTTTGCTGTTCCTTTTTATGTGCCCACAGCAAAACGAATTTAAATACGAGTTTGTTCCTGTGTTTTTTTTTTTTTTCATTACAGAAGAAGAAGTCTGCACTTTTTGAGGTAGCTGAAGTGGTGCCAGTGATGACCAACAACTATGAAGAAAACATCCTACGAGGTGTGCGAGATTCCAGCTACTCTCTCGAGAGTTCAATAGAACTCCTGCAAAAAGATGTGGTGCAACTGCACGCCCCCCGATACCAGTCAATGCGAAGGGTAAGTCGGTGCATCGTCTTTGGGGGGAACAAATTTTGAAGAAGACAAAGTCCCATTGTGTTACATTGTTTTCTATTCTCCCAGGATGTGATAGGCTGCACACAGGAGATGGACTTCATCCTTTGGCCACGCAACGATATTGAGAAGATTGTCTGTCTACTGTTCTCCAGATGGAAGGGGGCCGATGATGAACCCTTTAGGCCTGTTCAGGTCAGAACGTGGCTCCTCAGCAGATTACTCGGGCTGTAAATGTTTGAAGACTGCTGTTGTTTTAATTCAAATTAGAGCTGCATCTAAATTATTTTCATTACCAATTAATATGCCGATTACTTTCTAGATTAATCGATTGAGTGTTTAGTTAATAAAATGTCAGAAAACGGCTTTTAAAACAGTTTTAAAATGACCTTTTTGTGCATGTGATAATAACCTGATATTCACATTGGGACATTTTAAATCATACACTACCAAGAAATATTAATATAATAATTAATTTGATTCGTGCATCACCCTACTTTAGTCTATATGAAACCAAATGTACTTCTTGGCTCACAAGACTCTCCTCTGACTTACAGGCCAAGTTTGAATTTCATCATGGAGACTACGAGAAGCAGTGCTTGCATGCTTTGGGGCGTAAAGACAAGGCTGGAATGGTCATGAACAACCCGACACAGTCTGTATTTCTCTTCATGGATAGACAGCACTTACAGGTGAGTCAGTCCACTGAAATGATGCTACTGATTTGACTGACTGACCCCAGACAGCGTTCTAACACACTTCACTGCAAAATGTTCTCTGTCCACCTCTCTTTCAGACTCCTAAAACCAAGGCCACAGTGTTCAAGTTGTGCAGCCTCTGCCTATACTTGCCTCAGGACCAGCTGACCTGCTGGGGTGTGGGAGACATCGAGGATCACCTCCGCCCATACATGCCTGATTAAGGCTTCCTGCATCACCCAGCCACACAGGAAAAAGCCCTTTCCCCTCCCTCCTGCCTAAGCCTTCAGAAGCAAATTGATGTACTCATCTCCATTCATTTCCTTTTTTAAAAGATTTGAACTTGTGCTTGGATCTCTCCTGTTTTTGTTCCCTACTCGTTCTCCCCTCCCTGACCTGAGCTGATTCAGTTCCCATCCTTGTCTTTTTTTCCCTCATGCTCCCAATGTTCCTCCTCTTCTCTCTGCCATTTTTGGATTGGTTCCCCCATTTTTTTTTTCTTTCACTCCCTCTTCATTCCCCCCTTACTCACTCATACATTTTTGTTCATTTGAACCTGCACGAACATTGATTTTGAGTGGTTGGTTGTTCTCTTGGAGCCGCACTATCAACAGCACCGGTCATTGAAGGAACTCTTTATGTTGCATCAAAACAGGAACAAACAATACACAGGTCTTCACGGTGGTTCTCAGATGGACGTGTTTAATATCCTTGTTGTCATAAGAAAGGATTGTTAAAGCTTGTTTGTAATGTCAACGGGGTTTCTAGAACAACTTTACACAATCTTTTGACCAAGGACAGGTGTGAAAAGGTGTTTAAACACCTGTATAAGCAAAGAAAACAAGATGAACAATATTTGTCAAATCATATGGTGTAGGTATTGCTTCTTAAAAACCGCCTTAGTTTTGTTTTTTTTGCTGGACTTTAAAAAAATGTTTTGGTGTCATTTGCTTTCCTCTAAGACATGCTAGGCAGGCCTTTGCTAAAATCTTGAGTGGCTTGAAAGGCATTGTACACAAAGATGAGACGTGTTGGTTGGAGGTCATTGTCACCGTTCAAGCACCATTCATTTAAGCTACTGAAATCTGTTCTGTTTTGTTTTATTTGGGATGTGGGGTGGTGACAAACTGAAATGGTGACATACTTAATGTTTAACTTGCCTAACAAAGTTGCTGAAGCTAACTGATTTTTGTTAAATTTGACCTACTAAAATTAAAATAATTTGCTGCCATGCTCATCAAATTAAAATTGGGCTTGCTTGTCAAAGAATATGAAGTACATAGTACATATAATTTTGCTCCTTGTTGATTCAGTATGTTCAGTTTAAAGGGTATTAGGCGTGTAACTTCTGGGTTTTTTTTCTGTTGATTCTCAAATCAATACTGCTGAGCATATCCCAATACAATGCAAATTCTGAAAGCATAACTCTTGTCTATTTGTTTTATTGCATGTGCATGAAATGGTACCATCAATACAGTAGTTGGGTCAGAAGTGACTGACCCTACAGCTATTAGTTTCTCTGTAACTGTTTTTTTATTTATATATATATATATATATATATATATATATATACACGCAACAGCGGCAGTAACATTCATTTAGTAACCAGCCAACATGGATGTGTTGCACTCACCACTGTCATCTCCTTCTTGGTACAAAGTCAGTGGTTTTGAGAACTATTTCTTAGTCCCTTGTTTATAAACAGTTCATATGATATGTCATTTACAGACAGGCACAGAGGGCAGACGGCTTAGCTGCTGCCAAGGTGTTTTGTGTGTCTCCCTTGTGCTATGAGCTTCCCTGTGGCCTTGTTGGTGAGGTCGACGGTGGCAAACGCCAGCGTCCGTCCTTGCTTCAGAACCTGAGCAGTGATGAGTACGTCCTCTCCAATCTTGGCAGCATTCATGTATCTGTAAGACAATGACATTTGTACTTTTATAAAGTTAATCTTCAACCTGACCTGTTTTTAACACACTGAAGGTCAAGGCCTGAAAACAGGCCTGTCGATACCGCTGAAGACATGGAGGTCTCTGTAGTTCTTCTGGGGGCTTTTTAGGAACTTGGAGGAAATAAAACTGAGCCATCGAAATGGTGACTACAAGTTTCGGGTCCATGTTTTAGCAATCTGTGAAGGTTAATTCCACACCTTTTACAATACAAGGCATTATGTATGAAGTGGTATCTGTTACATTTGTTAATTTGAGAGCTCAGCTGCCCATTTATGTTTCACAGAGGATGTCGAGGTGTATGGGGGAATAACCCTGAGCTTTTCAGGGTTTACATTGTTCATGGACTCACGTTATATTCATGTCCACGCTGACTCCTGGTGCTCCCCTCTCAGTATACATGATCGCCATGGTGGATATGACATCGACCAGGGTGGCTGTCAACCCGCCGTGGAGCGTCCCTCCCCGGTTGGTGTGCTCTTCCTCCACCCGCATCTCACACACCACCTTACCTGGACTGGCAGACAAGAGGTCCACCTGAAAGACACACATGGACATATTACAGTGCAACAATGCGAATGATATCCGGCTACGGTAACCCTCACAGTCACATAAATACATATTAAAATGGTCATGAAATATTTCAGGATGTGTCTCGTTACCTTGCTCAGGACTCTGTCGAAGCCTGGATTATCTACCATCGCTCTCATTATTTGTTTTAACGAGTTTAAAGACAGTGAAACCATATTTAACGCGGTCAATGTCAAACCTAACCGGCTCTGCTCAGACTTCTGTTTACCTCGGACCTCGCACCGGAAATGGGTGCGTTCGATAAATCGTCCGGGCGACATGTACAGCTCATTTGCTAACTAGTTAGCGTTAGTTAAAGTGCATGGTTGTAATGTCGGCTAAGAAAACAAACAGCTCCAAATTAATTACAATATGTGGTGGTTTTCATAGTAACTGCCTATGTAATCTAAAGTTGTTCGTGTTCAAACATTCAATGTAACGTTTCTATTTTACTTCGCTGTTTTTTGTTGGAACGTTAATCAGAACATTTACCCGGAAGCCTTTCGCTGGTACACCTGAGAGAACTTGCAGAGAAAACATTAACTGATGTTTGCATTAGTCTACTTCTCCTGTGTAATTCTGTAAGTAAAACTAGTGGCTGGAAAACATGGCGTCTACTGTTGTGTCAGAATCGGACAAACCATCGGTTTCTAATGTGGAACAAAGCAGAAGTCGCCTCTGCGATGAGTTTGCAGCAATAACAGGAACCGATAGCGCTGTGGCTCAGTGCTACCTGGCGGAAAACGAGTGGGAGATGGAGGTACAGTAGACAACCGAGGCCTCTTGTGACATTACATATAGACCACTGTTGCAGCATACACAGAATACACAATGCCATGATGATGATGTGGTAGGTTTTTGCAATTCAACGCTGCTGCAGTTTATTTCACTAATTAGGTCAGCCTCTAATGCTGGAAAAGTGTTGAAACATGTTTACAAATCCGTTTTGGATGTCATGAAAATGACCCTGATGTACATTTCCCATTATCGTTCTATCAGAGAGCTTTGAACTCATTCTTTGAGGCTGATTTGGAGAAAGTATTTGAAGAAAATCTTCCAGATACTGAGACCAGCCCCAAAGCAAAGAGGCAGAAAGTTGAGGAAAAACCTCCAGAAGACTGGTAAGTCTACAGTCTTTCCTCCTTTGACACTCTCCAAGTTACTTAGTGTGTTCAATAACTCCAAATGAATTAACAGTCTGTGAAAAATTTCCAGTATAGATTTGACTGACAGTCCAGCCTCCACACACAAACCCTCAGACGAAGACGACAATAAACTGTCACTGATCTCCTGGAACGTGGATGGACTTGATACAGACAACCTTGGAGAGCGCGCCAGAGGCCTGTGCTCCTTCTTAGTCTTGTAAGCTTGTTTATCTACACTGCTATTTCTTGTTGGCATCATTTGTTCATTTATTTAGTCTGTTTGTATCAGAGGTCGGCTGCAGAGAGCAGTGCACCTGAAGAAAAGAATGGAAAGATGGCAGAGAGCATTTAAAAGGTGAATCTTGTCTTCGTGTAGATACACTCCTGACGTGGTATTCCTCCAGGAGCTCATTCCCCCTTACGTCCAGTACTTGAAGAAACGGGCCGTCAGCTACCTAATCATTGAAGGTACGTTATGCTCAACAGGCCTTTTTTTGCCAATTACATTTTTGACATGTCACTGGATGAAAAGCACAGCTGCAAATAATAAAATGAATAATGGCTTGAATTCCATTTAGCTACTTCGGTTTCAGGGTCCTGGTATTGTGCATGCTGGCTCACTGTCACACTGGTTTGGCTTACTGGGACACTTGAATAGAACAGAGCCTGTGCTTTTCCTGTCAAAATGTCTGCTGTGTAAAAGACCTATCATGTAGGTATTTTCACTGGAGATTTGTCTACACTCCTGTTGCAGTGAACTCTACTATTTTTATTACATGATGGCTGTCTGGTGGTACACAGTATGTTGAACTAAATACAAAAAGTAATAAACTGAGGCGGAGACCAGAAGTTTAAACTAGCCTCTGAACGTTTGCTGACCAGGTGGCGAGGAGGGTTACTTCACCGGGATGATGCTGAAGAAGACACGGGTCAAATTTTTGGAGAGCGAGATCGTACCTTACCCTACAACTCAAATGATGAGGAACCTGCTTGTAGCTCAGGTTCGTTCAAGGATAGTTCAGTCCAAATACTCAAACCATGTTCAGCTCGCCTAAGTTGATACAAAGTTGGCTTTTTCTCATTGAAATCAGGTGACATTCAAAGGCCAGAAGTTGTGTCTGATGACGTCCCACCTTGAGAGCTGCAAAGGCCAAGCAGAGGAACGTATGAAACAGCTGCGAGTGGTGATTAAGAGGATGAGAGAGGCACCTGAGGATGTCACTGTCCTGTTTGGAGGGGACACAAACCTGAGGGACACTGAGGTCAGTCATTTGTCTTGGCATCGAAACGATGGTGTTTATGCTCGCATTTTTTTATTTATTTTTATTTTCCCCATTACATGTAATCACACAGTGTACCTCTCTAAAATGATTTCCCCGGGCTCCATCTCAGGTTGCCAAGGTGGGTCTGCCCTCCAGTGTCTGCGACGTGTGGGAGCGACTGGGAAAGCAGGAGCACTGCCGCTACACATGGGACACTAAAGCCAACAACAACAAGGCTGTTCCTTACATCAGTCGCTGCCGCTTCGACCGGGTCTACCTCCGCCCGGCTGCCAAGGACGGCGTGCCGTGCCTGGCCCCTGACCACATGGCCCTGGTGGGGCTGGACAAGCTGGACTGTGGACGCTTCACTAGTGATCACTGGGGAATCTACTGTAGCTTCTCTGCTGCGTAGAAATGCACCTAACAACCTGAAACACAGCAGTTTTAGTTTTGGATCAGCTAGTGTGGTTGGTTCTGTGTGTTTTACGGTTAGTATCAAACACTTTCTCTGTGAAAGAAAATGATCTGACCTCATCTGAGGCTGGTTACCTGTACATTTTATATTTTGATTTGATCAGTTTTATCTTCTAATGTGCCTCTTATTGGAGTCTTTGCTTTTTGGAGTTTTTTTGGGGGGGGTTTAAAATTGGTAAATAAATGTATGAAGTGCCAATAAATGTTGCAGCACTGTTAGTGTAGTATTGATATCTGAGCACTAGAGGGCACTACAGAGTTCAATTGCAATTGTTAGAAAATGGACATTTTCTGATGGCAGTATACGGAGTTCAGTATTTACATAAAAAATAAATATCCGTCTGAAACTGAATAGTGACTCTGTGATTTAAGTTATAGATCCATGAACATGACCCAAAAGCAAACTCCTCACAATTGTAGACAAACTCAAACATTGACAACGTTGTAATGCATTTGCAGCTGATTTAACCCATTGAGCCAAAACCATGAGTGCAGCCCATATTTATATCATTAATACACCTGTGGTTTTCGTGCTATGTCACAAAAGGTGTGTTGTGAAATAGGCATATTAGAATAATATGATTCACTTACACCTATAATCTACAATTCTATATTATGACCTCAGTTCTACCTCAAACCCGATGTAACCTCCTCCTCACAGTCTCTGCCGTCACATTGTCAAGACATGTCCCTCGCTTCTCTCTGTAATGCACTCTTCAGATCTCAGTGTGTTTTCATGTTTGCTCTGCAAACAGACAGCACAGCTTCTACAGCAGTCATACAGAGCTGACCTTAGGAGAGGACACAGATGCAACTTTTCCCTGGAAGCGGGCGTCATCAGAACAAGCCTCCCTCCCCCGTTTGTCCCCCACTCAATGGTTCCTAATTAGCAAGGACACATGAGCTACGTCTGTCCAGCTCTAATGGGTTCACCTAAAGCCTAAAACATGTGAACTTCAAAAGTAAATACCAAATCCCAAGGTGATGTCTTTTAATGTCTTATGTCCCACTAAGATTCTAAAACCCAATGATATTTACATTTGACGAAGAAATTTCGTACTCCAATTTAACCTTTGTGTATAAAATATTCTGTATGAATTAATTTACCTCATCTTGCCACACCAAGAGTGTGGCACATGGAGAACATGGAGAAGGTCCTGCAGGTTTGGTGGAAAATAAAATCTAAATTTTCAGCTGTTAGCCTGTAAATCAATCAATCAGCATACACAGTAATAATAGTATACACAGTACAGAATGGCACAAAAGCAATGCTTGCACTTTGTTTGTGCATTTTCATTAATGCACTCAATTTATCTTCATTCATCTTGTATTTCTAATCCTTGACAAAAAACGCAATCCATCTGCTCATCTTGAACTGACAACTGATATAAATGAGAAAATACATCTTCTTTAATTTGGGTGAACTGGTCCTTTACACCCTTGTGCCCTGTGAACCTAACCGCTGAAAGACTTTAGGAAATGTATGTCTGGACATAAAATAATGGAATATTATCAACTTTGCCATGTTTGTAAATTCAATTTGAAACGTAATACAAATAAAGTCGTCACAGCATCAGATGGTTCCGGTTATAAAGTGTGACATTGTCTTTCACTTCTGTCGACTGCATCTGCATCTGGAGGAACGCCCCTCATCCAATGAGCACAGGGCATGCAAGAGTCACTTCCTTGTGTTTACTCCCTTATTTGTCAGGAAGGGGACGTCCTTATTGACGAGGGAGGAAAATGGTGGAAAGGGAAGTCAGACGGCTTCAGCAGACAGAGTCATTCCAGCTGTTTATCTGTGGTGCGTAAAACATATTTCATATGATTGCTTTCTAATCTGACCTGAAGGATGTTGTACACTCTGTGTGATCACTGAGTCAGCTGGGACTGACTGGGGAACGTAAAAGATGGTTGATTCATGTGCATGTGTTGGACTGTAGATCAGGAAATGAGATAAACCGGCTCTAAAACAAACAAATTAATACATTCCCAGTTAAAGTTTAAGGTGCCAAATAGCCACTGGAGGTTATTTGAATTGATAAAGATGATACAAAAAAGGTCACGACATGTAACCATTTGTTTATTTCCTGTCTTTCTTGTGTTGCTATGAAGACACACCCACTGTGGTCCCCGAGTAATGTTTACTGCAGGACACCATTGAGAAGGATAATTAATGTCGAAACTATGAGAAAAATGCATGACAGATACATTTGGGTCTGTGGGCCCAGGAGCTAGTTGTAGTTTTCTGTAATGCTGCACTTAAGTGCTTTATTATAAAAAATATATCATAAAATGATTTCCCAAAACACAATACTTGTTTAATTTTTAACTCTTTTATGATATTAAACTAAATATCTTTTATGCTGTTGTTTGGACAAAATAAGCAATTCCAATTAATAATGGATTAATCAATAACAAAACTATTGTTTATTTTAAGCCCAAGTTTCCTCCTCATGATGAAGCTCTGTGTATCCCCGCAGACAACACAAGCCTACATGTGACCTGCTGCCAGTAACATTAGAATGTAAGATGACGCCTTCTACAATATGGCTTTTGTGCAGCAGCTGGTGACATGTGGGCTGCAGCAGCAGCAACCTGAGAGTTAGCCATGAGCTTCATTTTTAGGGTGTTGCAAAGACCGTCTGTGACCAATGATTTAGATAAAACTTTCACATTGTGGTCAGAAGATGAAGCTACCACGCACAGATTCAGTCTAAAAGACATACTAGATATATTTAAGATAATACTTTAAAACATACTGTGTGTTTTTTTCTCTCCAGCCTCTAGACTTACTTTGAGTCGAACATTATTGTGGCAGAGGAAAAGCAGCAGTGATGGCTGATGCAGAAAATATCAGGAAAACTATAGACAAGTTGCTGTGCTGCGTGGAAAAGGTGTCCTCCTTCGCCTCCTCCATCAACCCCATCTTTGGCATCGTCTCCTCCCTGGTCGGGGTGGCTCGCAAGGGCATTATTAAGGAGGAGGGCCACGCTCTCGACAAAGAGTTCCTGCCGCTCCAAACCAAACTGGAGACCATCTCCGTAAAGAACCACCAATGCCTGAAGCGGATCCGCATCGACGAGGTGAACGAAACCTATGGCAAGTACGAGGAGTACATTAAGCACCAGTACACCGCCTTCAGCAACATGGTGGCACAGGTGAAGAAAGATCCGGACAACACCCGGCGCTACATGGAGGCCTTTGAGAAGATTTACGAGAGAGACAAGAGCGACATGAGCCTGGACGTGTACTACCGTGGTGTGATGGGTACCAAGACGCTGTTCGGAAGACCCCTGCTCAAGGTGTACCTGGACAACTGCGACGGCGACCGCGAGATCATGGAGCGCCGCTGTTCACACATCACCCACCTGTTCCACATGGGCCTCATTGCCCTCATGGCCTACAAAGCCGTTACGGAGGACGACGAAGACGAGGTGCGGGACAAGTGGGCCAAGAGGGTGGAGGACATCCAGGAGAAGATGCAGGAGGTGCTCAGTCAGTGCAAAGACAACTCGTCCTGAACGCGGGCCATCAGAGAGAACAATGTCGACTCTCAGCTGAGGACCAATGAAAAAAGACAAAATATGTTAAAATATATATATCTTAATTAAACCAAATGCATGCTTTCATTATTATTCCTATTGCGGCATTTTAGTTATTGTATCGACATTGTATGTACTTTTTTGTTTCAAAGAGACCACTGTATGTTTCATGCTTTATGTTACGTGCCCAAATATATGCTGAAGTTTTATACAATCTCTTCAATTAAAATGCACATATTATGAGACGATAAAGTTGTATATTTGTGAAATCCATTTCATCCACACTAAAAACAACAATCTATAATTTAAAAAAGCCTTTGTATCCATACATTCTGTTGAATATACCTAATGTTAAACCCAGCTACACGAAACAGCTTTCAAGATGAAACACATGAACAATAAACTCATAACAACTACTGAGGCTGGTTACCTGTACATTTTATATTTTGATTTGATCAGTTTTATCTTCTCATGTGCCTCTTATTGGAGTCTTTGCTTTTTGGAGTTTTTTTGGGGGGGGTTTAAAATTGGTAAATAAATGTATGAAGTGCCAATAAATGTTGCAGCACTGTTAGTGTAGTATTGATATCTGAGCACTAGAGGGCACTACAGAGTTCAATTGCAATTGTTAGAAAATGGACATTTTCTGATGGCAGTATACGGAGTTCAGTATTTACATAAAAAATAAATATCCGTCTGAAACTGAATAGTGACTCTGTGATTTAAGTTATAGATCCATGAACATGACCCAAAAGCAAACTCCTCACAATTGTAGACAAACTCAAACATTGACAACGTTGTAATGCATTTGCAGCTGATTTAACCCATTGAGCCAAAACCATGAGTGCAGCCCATATTTATATCATTAATACACCTGTGGTTTTCGTGCTATGTCACAAAAGGTGTGTTGTGAAATAGGCATATTAGAATAATATGATTCACTTGCACCTATAATCTACAATTCTATATTATGACCTCAGTTCTACCTCAAACCCGATGTAACCTCCTCCTCACAGTCTCTGCCGTCACATTGTCAAGACATGTCCCTCGCTTCTCTCTGTAATGCACTCTTCAGATCTCAGTGTGTTTTCATGTTTGCTCTGCAAACAGACAGCACAGCTTCTACAGCAGTCATACAGAGCTGACCTTAGGAGAGGACACAGATGCGACTTTTCCCTGGAAGCGGGCGTCATCAGAACAAGCCTCCCTCCCCCGTTTGTCCCCCACTCAATGGTCCCTAATTAGCAAGGACACATGAGCTACGTCTGTCCAGCTCTAATGAGTTCACCTAAAGCCTAAAACGTGAACTTCAAAAGTAAATACCAAATCCCAAAGTGATGTCTTTTAATGTCTTATGTCCCACTAAGATTCTAAAACCCAATGATATTTACATTTGACGAAGAAATTTCGTACTCCAATTTAACCTTTGTGTATAAAATATTCTGTATGAATTAATTTACCTCATCTTGCCACACCAAGAGTGTGGCACATGGAGAACATGGAGAAGGTCCTGCAGGTTTGGTGGAAAATAAAATCTAAATTTTCAGCTGTTAGCCTGTAAATCAATCAATCAGCATACACAGTAATAATAGTATACACAGTACAGAATGGCACAAAAGCAATGCTTGCACTTTGTTTGTGCATTTTCATTAATGCATGATTGTGGCAACTGTATCAACATTGCTTTGATATTTCAGTTTTAAGTAACTGTAATTAAGTGTATTTCAGCTACTTTGTGTTACATGCCAATACATGCAGATTAAGTTTTATATAAAAGTATAAATTAAGAGTTTATTGTTGTTTTTAGCAGTAGGACAAAACTACTGAATAAACCCCCCCAAAAAAATCAAATTCAACCTAAAGAATTGAATGAATAGATCTTCAATAAAGTCTTATGTAAAAGGTAAAAAACCTGAATTGAAAATGGATTAGTATTTTGGTTTCGTTACTATGACACAAACACGCACACACACCCTTCTCCAGAAAAACCAGCTCTTAATTCTGTTGAATTTCCCTGAGTGATACTGAGTGTCCCTCTCAGTATCATTCTCTGCATACCTTTTGCAAGCTGTACTGTCAGGGATATTTAATGTGCTGTTAATAGTTGCACCTTACAACCTTATTGTGTAATTTTGGTCATTATAATACTTGACATTATATTTACAAAGACCATGTGAAGGAGTGAATGAGAGGTGAACTGTTACATAAGTGCACTCCACTCCATTTACCATTTCTGTGATTTATATGTTGGGACATGCCAACAATCACTGTGAAAACTGCTCCTTTTCTGTGACAGTGTCTGGAAAGAAATGTTGGTATCTTTAATGGTGTGATAAACTCAATTTATCTCCATCATTCTTGTATTTCTAATCCTTGGCAAATAAAACGCAATCCATCTGCTCATCTTGAACTGACAACTGACATAAATGAGAAAATACATCTTCTTTAATTTGGGTGAACTGGTCCTTTACACCCTTGTGCCCTGTGAACCTAACCGCTGAAAGACTTTAGGAAATGTATGTCTGGACATAAAATAATGGAATATTATCAACTTTGCCATGTTTGTAAATTCAATTTGAAACGTAATACAAATAAAGTCGTCACAGCATCAGATGGTTCCGGTTATAAAGTGTGACATTGTCTTTCACTTCTGTCGACTGATAATGGCTGGTGTCTGGTGTCTGGCGTCTGGTCACCCATTCTAATTTGGAAGGTGTGGGGACCAGTGAGTAAAACAACACAATGAAAAGCATAACCTGTCATTCACCACCTGTGGTTGAAACTAGCAGCCTGTGCATCTGGAGGAACGCCCCTCATCCAATGAGCACAGGGCATGCAAGAGTCACTTCCTTGTGTTTACTCCCTTATTTGTCAGGAAGGGGACATCCTTATTGCCAAGGGAGGAAAATGGTGGAAAGGGAAGTCAGATGGCTTCAGCAGACAGAGTCATTCCAGCTGTTTACCTGTGGTGCGTAAAACATATTTCATATGATTGCTTTCTAATCTGTGACCTGAAGGATGTTGTACACTCTGTGTGATCACTGAATCAGCTGGGACTGACTGGGGAACGTAAAAGATGGTTGATTCATGTGCATGTGTGGGACTGTAGATCAGGAAATGAGATAAACCGGCTCTAAAACAAACAAATTAATACATTCCCAGTTAAAGTTTAAGGTGCCAAATAGCCACTGGAGGTTATTTGAATTGATAAAGATGATACAAAAAAGGTCACGACATGTAACCATTTGTTTATTTCCTGTCTTTCTTGTGTTGCTATGAAGACACATCCACTGTGGTCCCCGAGTAATGTTTCCTGCAGGACAATATTGAGAAGGATAATTAATGTCGAAACTATGAGAAAAATGCATGACAGATAAATTTGGGTCTGTGGGCCCAGAAACTAGTTGTAGTTTTCTGTAATGCTGCACTTAAGTGCTTTATTATAAAAAATATGTCATAAAATGATTTCCCAAAACACAATACTTGTTTAATTTTTAACTCTTTTATGATATTAAACTAAATATCTTTTATGCTGTTGTTTGGACAAAATAAGCAATTCCAATTAATAATGGATTAATCAATAACAAAACTATTGTTTATTTTAAGCCCAAGTTTCCTCCTCATGATGAAGCTCTGTGTATCCCCGCAGACAACACAAGCCTACATGTGACCTGCTGCCAGTAACATTAGAATGTAAGATGACGCCTTCTACAATATGGCTTTTGTGCAGCAGCTGGTGACATGTGGGCTGCAGCAGCAGCAACCTGAGAGTTAGCCATGAGCTTCATTTTTAGGGTGTTGCAAAGACCCTCTGTGACCAATGATTTAGATAAAACTTTCACATTGTGGTCAGAAGATGAAGCTACCACGCACAGATTCAGTCTAAAAGACATACTAGATATATTTAAGATAATACTTTAAAACATACTGTGTGTTTTTTTCTCTCCAGCCTCTAGACTTACTTTGAGTCGAACATTATTGTGGCAGAGGAAAAGCAGCAGTGATGGCTGATGCAGAAAATATCAGGAAAACTATAGACAAGTTGCTGTGCTGCGTGGAAAAGGTGTCCTCCTTCGCCTCCTCCATCAACCCCATCTTTGGCATCGTCTCCTCCCTGGTCAGGGTGGCTCGCAAGGGCCTTATTAATGAGGAGGGCCACGCTCTCGACAAAGAGTTCCTGCCGCTCCAAACCAAACTGGAGACCATCTCCGTAAAGAACCACCAATGCCTGAAGCGGATCCGCATCGACGAGGTGAACGAAACCTATGGCGAGTACGAGGAGTACATTAAGCACCAGTACACCGCCTTCAGCAACATGGTGGCACAGGTGAAGAAAGATCCGGACAACACCCGGCGCTACATGGAGGCCTTTGAGAAGATTTACGAGAGAGACAAGAACGACATGAGCCTGGACGTGTACTACCGTGGTGTGATGGGTACCAAGACGCTGTTCGGAAGACCCCTGCTCAAGGTGTACCTGGACAACTGCGACGGCGACCGCGAGATCATGGAGCGCCGCTGTTCACACATCACCCACCTGTTCCACATGGGCCTCATTGCCCTCATGGCCTACAAAGCCGTTACGGAGGACGACGAAGACGAGGTGCGGGACAAGGGGGCCAAGAGGGTGGAGGACATCCAGGAGAAGATGCAGGAGGTGCTCAGTCAATGCAAAGACAACTCGTCCTGAACGCGGGCCATCAGAGAGAACAATGTCGACTCTCAGCTGAGGACCAATGAAAAAAGACAAAATATGTTAAAATATATATATCTTAATTAAACCAAATGCATGCTTTCATTATTATTCCTATTGCGGCATTTTAGTTATTGTATCGACATTGTATGTACTTTTTTGTTTCAAAGAGACCACTGTATGTTTCATGCTTTATGTTACGTGCCCAAATATATGCTGAAGTTTTATACAATCTCTTCAATTAAAATGCACATATTATGAGACGATAAAGTTGTATATTTGTGAAATCCATTTCATCCACACTAAAAACAACAATCTATAATTTAAAAAAGCCTTTGTATCCATACATTCTGTTGAATATACCTAATGTTAAACCCAGCTACACGAAACAGCTTTCAAGATGAAACACATGAACAATAAACTCATAACAACTACTGAGGCTGGTTACCTGTACATTTTATATTTTGATTTGATCAGTTTTATCTTCTCATGTGCCTCTTATTGGAGTCTTTGCTTTTTGGAGTTTTTTTGGGGGGGGTTTAAAATTGGTAAATAAATGTATGAAGTGCCAATAAATGTTGCAGCACTGTTAGTGTAGTATTGATATCTGAGCACTAGAGGGCACTACAGAGTTCAATTGCAATTGTTAGAAAATGGACATTTTCTGATGGCAGTATACGGAGTTCAGTATTTACATAAAAAATAAATATCCGTCTGAAACTGAATAGTGACTCTGTGATTTAAGTTATAGATCCATGAACATGACCCAAAAGCAAACTCCTCACAATTGTAGACAAACTCAAACATTGACAACGTTGTAATGCATTTGCAGCTGATTTAACCCATTGAGCCAAAACCATGAGTGCAGCCCATATTTATATCATTAATACACCTGTGGTTTTCGTGCTATGTCACAAAAGGTGTGTTGTGAAATAGGCATATTAGAATAATATGATTCACTTGCACCTATAATCTACAATTCTATATTATGACCTCAGTTCTACCTCAACCCCGATGTAACCTCCTCCTCACAGTCTCTGCCGTCACATTGTCAAGACATGTCCCTCGCTTCTCTCTGTAATGCACTCTTCAGATCTCAGTGTGTTTTCATGTTTGCTCTGCAAACAGACAGCACAGCTTCTACAGCAGTCATACAGAGCTGACCTTAGGAGAGGACACAGATGCGACTTTTCCCTGGAAGCGGGCGTCATCAGAACAAGCCTCCCTCCCCCGTTTGTCCCCCACTCAATGGTTCCTAATTAGCAAGGACACATGAGCTACGTCTGTCCAGCTCTAATGAGTTCACCTAAAGCCTAAAACATGTGAACTTCAAAAGTAAATACCAAATCCCAAAGTGATGTCTTTTAATGTCTTATGTCCCACTAAGATTCTAAAACCCAATGATATTTACATTTGACGAAGAAATTTCGTACTCCAATTTAACCTTTGTGTATAAAATATTCTGTATGAATTAATTTACCTCATCTTGCCACACCAAGAGTGTGGCACATGGAGAACATGGAGAAGGTCCTGCAGGTTTGGTGGAAAATAAAATCTAAATTTTCAGCTGTTAGCCTGTAAATCAATCAATCAGCATACACAGTAATAATAGTATACACAGTACAGAATGGCACAAAAGCAATGCTTGCACTTTGTTTGTGCATTTTCATTAATGCATGATTGTGGCAACTGTATCAACATTGCTTTGATATTTCAGTTTTAAGTAACTGTAATTAAGTGTATTTCAGCTACTTTGTGTTACATGCCAATACATGCAGATTAAGTTTTATATAAAAGTATAAATTAAGAGTTTATTGTTGTTTTTAGCAGTAGGACAAAACTACTGAATAAACCCCCCCAAAAAAATCAAATTCAACCTAAAGAATTGAATGAATAGATCTTCAATAAAGTCTTATGTAAAAGGTAAAAAACCTGAATTGAAAATGGATTAGTATTTTGGTTTCGTTACTATGACACAAACACGCACACACACCCTTCTCCAGAAAAACCAGCTCTTAATTCTGTTGAATTTCCCTGAGTGATACTGAGTGTCCCTCTCAGTATCATTCTCTGCATACGTTTTGCGAGCTGTACTGTCAGGGATATTTAATGTGCTGTTAATAGTTGCACCTTACAACCTTATTGTGTAATTTTGGTCATTATAATACTTGACATTATATTTACAAAGACCATGTGAAGGAGTGAATGAGAGGTGAACTGTTACATAAGTGCACTCCACTCCATTTACCATTTCTGTGATTTATATGTTGGGACATGCCAACAATCACTGTGAAAACTGCTCCTTTTCTGTGACAGTGTCTGGAAAGAAATGTTGG
>JACSYO010001684.1:25000-70000 GCA_016806645.1 Ophiodon elongatus | reverse complement strand
ACATGCCGGAGGAGGAGGAGGAGGAGGAGGAGGAGGAGGAGGACTCACCAGAGGGAGGTCCATGAGGACCTGCATGCCGTCTCCTGGTCCCATGTGGGCCACGTGGTTAAAGTTGGTGGGATTAGAAATCATCTTTGATCTGAGCTCCGGATCCCTCAGCATCTCCCTGACAACACACATACACATTAATACACAAAATAACACATTAATACACAACTATACACACAATAACACATTAATACACACAATAACACATATATAAACATTATTACACAACTATACACACAATAACACATACATACACAACTATACACACAATAACACATTAATACACAACTATACACACAATAATACACATACATACACAACTATACACACAATAACACATTAATACACAACAACACATTAATACACAACTATAATACACATACATAAACAATTATACACACAAGAACACACATACATACACATTAATACACACCTCCTCTGCTGAAGCCGCTCCTCCTCTGGAACCTTAAACAGGAACTTCCTCTTGCTGCGCGTTCGAACCATCAACTTCCTGCTTTGGTCCGAAGTCTCCGGGATGGTGAGGTCTCCCTCTGAGGACAGACAGGTAGAGACAGACGGGTAGAGTCAGACGGGTAGAGACAGACGGGTAGAGTCAGACGGGTAGAGACAGACGGGTAGAGCCAGACGGGTAGAGCCAGACGGGTAGAGACAGACGGGTAGAGGAAGACGGGTAGAGCCAGACGGGTAGAGCCAGACGGGTAGAGCCAGACGGGTAGAGACAGACGGGTAGAGGAAGACGGGTAAAGACAGACGGGTAAAGACAGACGGGTAGAGGAAGACGGGTAGAGACAGACGGGTAAAGACAGGTAGAGACAGACGGGTAGAGGAAGACGGGTAGAGGAAGACGGGTAAAGACAGACGGGTAAAGACAGACGGGTAGAGACAGACGGGTAGAGGAAGACGGGTAGAGGAAGACGGGTCGAGGAAGACGGGTAGAGACAGACGGGTAGAGACAGACGGGTAGAGACAGACGGGTAGAGACAGACGGGTAGAGTCAAACGGGTAGAGACAGACGGGTAGAGACAGACGGGTAGAGACAGACGGGTAGAGACAGACGGGAGACGGGTAGAGACAGACGGGTAGAGACACACGGGTAGAGACAGACGGGTAGAGACAGACGGGTAGAGACAGACGGGTAGAGACAGACGGGAGACGGGTAGAGACAGACGGGTAGAGACACACGGGTAGAGACAGACGGGTAGAGATGGGTGCTTCAGGGCGGCTGAGGCAGTGAGACAGGCAGTGAGACAGGTGCGGCGGTCGTTACCTGACGAGGTGTTGCTGAAGTAAACCAGACGAGGAGGTTCTGAGCTCAGCAGGTTTAAGGTCCCTTCAACATTCAGAGGTCTGATCTGAGGACAGAGACTGTGATGTCATCGACTGCTACCCTGTGATGTCATCGACTGCTTCTACCCTGTGATGTCATCGACTGCTTCTACCCTGTGATGTCATTGACTGCTTCTACCCTGTGATGTCATTGACTGCTTCTACCCTGTGATGTCATCGACTGCTTCTACCCTGTGATGTCATCGACTGCTTCTACCCTGTGATGTCATCGACTGCTTCTACCCTGTGATGTCATCGACTGCTTCTACCCTGTGATGTCATTGACTGCTTCTACCCTGTGATGTCATCGACTGCTTCCCTGTGATGTCATCGACTGCTTCCCTGTGATGTCATCGACTGCTTCCCTGTGATGTCATCGACTGCTTGCCTGTGATTAGTTGGTTCCCACAGTGATGAGCTGTGGTTGTTACCTTGCGGAGGGAGATGGTCTGGACCCACTCTGTGGTGTGGATATCGAAGACGTCGAGTCCGTACTCGCTGTAGACCGTCAGGTGGGACGAGTTGGAGCCTGGAGAGACGGACAGGTGTTGATATTGATCGAGACCTTTAAGATATGACGGCTGGTTTCAGATCAACTGTGTTGTTGACGTACTGCATGCGAGCGGCGTGGCGGGCCACATCAGCTCCCGGGTCCGGGACCGGCGGCCCTGCCCGTCCACGTAGACGCCGAGCAGGCTGAAGCAGAGCAGCAGCTCGGCGGGTCCCACCTCCAGGGCGTGCAGCGCGTCCAGGGGATGCACGGCTAGGAAGGCCAGCGACGGGTCGGCCGGGCTCACCAGGCTGACGGGGGACGACTCCCCCTGCAGGGCCAGAAGGGCGAAGCCCGAAGGATACCCCACACACAGCCGCTCCCTCACCATGCCCAGCCACTGCACCGCCCCCGGAGCCTGCACCTCCCACAGCTTCTTATAGTAGGGCTTCGCTCGAGTGATCTCGTAGCACAGAACCTGCAGGATCAGAACCACGACATTAGAACAGGAGCAGAACCTCGACATTAGAACAGGAGCAGAACCACAGTGAGGTGGTCTTCAGGTCTGGGCCTGTCCTTCAGAATCCTGACCTGGCGTTTGACAGCAGCCAGCAGGCAGGCGGGTCCTCCGGGTCGGAGCACCCCCGTAGTCAGAGCCTGGCAGCCTTTGGTGTCCGTCAGCTTGATGTCGAAGGCGGCCTCGGCTCCCTCCAGCGCCCCCCAGTGGTGGAGGTGAACGTGATGGTTGCGACCGCAGAGCAGAGCAACGATCTTTTCCTTCGGGATCAAATCGATCTGGTAAACCTTCTTACTGTCTGCTGCTCGCACGATCACTGGAGAGAGAGAGACAGAGAGAGGTGAGACATCTGTCCATCATCAACCTGTCTACCTGTCCTCTGTCCGTCTGTCTCACCGTCTCTGGTGACCTCCACCACAAACAGTCCGTCTTCGGTTCCCAGGGCGATCCTCTCCCGGTCTGTAGAGAGGAAACGTGGATTCATCAGAGAAAACATTCACCAAATGTTCCTGAACACAGTCCTGTCTGTCGGTACTAGTACTCGGTACTCAGTACTGTCTGTCTGTCTGTCTGTCGGTACTAGTACTCGGTACTCAGTAGTCAGTGTGTCTCTAGTATCAGTAGCAGGAGTAGTCGCTGACCGAGCACAGCTGCGGACAGCGTGGTCTTGATGATGGGCAGCGAGGCGTCGTAGGCCTCGTGCAGGACGTGGACCTGTTGGTTCTTCAGGAGGTTCTTGGTCAGGATGCTCTGCAGACCTTCCAGGATCCGGACCCACTTCCTCTTCTCCACCTCACTCTCCGCCAGCACTAGCAGAGACACCGCCGACAGCTGTGAGATCAACTGTGACGACGTCACCTGATCGCGGCAAAAACAAGGATCAGGGTCACATTGAGGTCAGAGGTCAAACAGCGAGAGGTGACAGGGGACGGGGTGTCCTACCCTGAAGATGCAGGGGATGTCCTTCCTGGTGGCGTGGATCACATCCGACGCCAAGACAGAGCTGACGGAAAATTCCTCCTCTCTGCAACACACGAGAACATGTTTCCCATTAGAGCTTCCTGTGATCCATACAAGTCTTTACATGTATTCAAAATCACAGACAATGATCAAAAGACTCCATCTGAAAACCTTCTGTAGACTACAGAATGCTGACAGTCACCTGAGATCCAGCACCAGACTGGCTCCCACCCCCGGCTGGGTGGACTTCCCCTCTGGAACGTCGTAGAGGAACAGTTTACAGTCAGAGACCAAGGCAAAGGCTCGCTGCCAGCCCTTCTTCACGCCACTGGGCTTCGGGATCTGAAAGAAAGATGGCAGCATGTGAGTCTGAGCAGCTGCTGTAACACTGCTGCCTCATGACCCCATCTCTTACCCTGATGTAGTCCTTGTAGGCAGTAACCATACCTCATCTCTTACCCTGAAGTAGCCCTTGTGGGTGGTGCCCATAGCTCATGACCTCATCTCTTACCCTGACGTAGCCCTTGTAGGCAGTGCCCATACCTCATCTCTTACCCTGACGTAGCCCTTGTAGGCGGTGGCCATGACTCATGACCTCATCTCTTACCCTGAAGTAGCCCTTGTAGGCAGTGCCCATACTTCATGACCTCATCTCTTACCCTGACGTAGCCCTTGTAGGCAGTGCCCATACCTCATCTCTTACCCTGACGTAGCCCTTGTAGGCAGTGCCCATACCTCATCTCTTACCCTGACGTAGCCCTTGTAGGCAGTGCCCATACCTTATGGCCTCATCTCTTACCCTGACGTAGCCCTTGTAGGCAGTGCCCATACCTCATCTCTTACCCTGACGTAGCCCTTGTAGGCAGTGCCCATACCTTATGGCCTCATCTCTTACCCTGACGTAGCCCTTGTAGGCAGTGCCCATACCTCATCTCTTACCCTGACGTAGCCCTTGTAGGCAGTGCCCATACCTTATGGCCTCATCTCTTACCCTGACGTAGCCCTTGTAGGCAGTGCCCATACCTCATCTCTTACCCTGACGTAGCCCTTGTAGGCAGTGCCCATACCTTATGGCCTCATCTCTTACCCTGACGTAGCCCTTGTAGGCAGTGCCCATACCTCATCTCTTACCTGACGTAGCCCTTGTAGGCAGTGCCTACTTATGGCTCATCTTTTGGTGTTGTGGGTGTTTTTTTGGTGTTGTGGGTGTTTTGGTTTTTTGGTGTTGTGGAGTGCCCATGTCATGTCTTACCCTGACGTAGCCCTTATAGGCGGTGCCCATACCTCATCTATTACCCTGATGTAACCCTCGTAGGCAGTGCCCATACCTCATCTATTACCCTGACGTAGCCCTTTTAAGCAGTGCCCATACCTCATGACCTCATCTCTTACCCTGACGTAGCCCTTTTAAGCAGTGCCCATACCTCATGACCTCATCTCTTACCCTGACGTAGCCCTTGTAGGCAGTGCCGATGCCTCTCTGGACGTCGATGCCCTGCGGCCTCTTGGCATGCTCTGCTGGGATTGGACAGACCAGGGGGGCGTGGTCCTTACAGGAAACGTGGCAGATGAAGGAGCACACTGAAGAGAGACAGACAGAGTCAGGACCTTTGGGTTGTCTTGTCTGGGACACATAACTATGTTTTTTAATCATGATAAGTGATCACCGATGACCAAAAAGTCAAAAGCCTGGTGACACTGCTCCATGAAGGTCTGTCTCCTGAAGGCTTTTCTGACGACATTTCAAATGAATCTGGTCTCCTGCCAGGAGGAGTACATCAGTGTATAAAACGTGTAATTTCCTGTTGCCAGTAGCTGGTGCTATGAGTGGAGTGGAGATGTCTTCAGGACTCTGATCCAACATGTGAAATGTTATGCAGATTGGACAATGTACACTAAAGCAACAACTTCCTGTTTTATGGCGAAACATGCCTTTTCGCCATCACATTATGGCAACATAGTTCTACAAAAACTGGAAAGCTTCGCAGTTTAGCGTCGCAAAGGTCTTAAGATTGTGCTGAGCAAATTTGAAGTCGATCCGGTGAGATCTCTAGCAGGAGTTAGTTAAAGTAAATTCAAAAACTTTCTTTGGGGTTTTTATGTTTTACCTCCAGAAGCTTTTTTGTGCATCTCCACACTTTACATAACCCAACCAAATTTCATACAAACATAAATCTTCACCACTTCTGATGCAAGTACAAATTCACTAGAAGAAGAATTAGAAACAGATTTCAATGGTAACATTAGTGGGAACAACTTTCCTTCTTAATTGTGTCATACGCTTTCGAGATTAAGATAATAAGAAGCTGTTAGCTAATGAGCAACTGTTACCTGGAGGTCAAACTGTGCATTAGTGCGTGTTGCGTACCTTCACAGGCGTATCCCTGTCTGAGGAGTCCCACCATCAGCGAGGTGCAGTGTGTGCACTGAGTCGGACTGGAGAAGGTCTTGATGCTCAGCTGGTGAGCTTTGGGCTGTGAACATAACACACAAACATGATGTTCAATATAACACTTGAACAAAGAAAAAGATGCTCTTGGAAGAAAAGTGAAAACCGACAAGTAAAAGATTCAGAAACGTCACTTGACAGACTGGATTACTGAAGTACCACAGTCCATCTGGACCAGTTAACAACTCCACTCATCTCCCTGGACAGCTACTACAGCGTTAAACCCACATTACACTTTCCACATCCAACAGGGTCCAACAGGGTCTGCTCGAATCCCACTAAGGTCAGTGGGTCTGCCAGGGTTCGTTGTGGATCCCACAGGGACCGCTAGGGTCTGCTTACATCCCCCAGGGTCAGCTAGTGTTGGCAAAGGTCCACCAGGGTCAGTTTGGGTTGGCAAAGGTCCGCCAGGGTCAAATAGGGTTGGCAAAGGTCCACCAGGGTCAAATTGGGTTGGCAAAGGTCCACCAGGGTCAAATAGGGTTGGCAAAGGTCCACCAGGGTCAAATAGGGTTGGCAAAGGTCCACCAGGGTCGGCTAGTGTTGGCCAGGTTCTGTCATCAGAGAGTTTACGCATGGGTTTTGTACGGACATTAGTGTACCTCCACTTTGTTGTAATCGTGCAGACAAGTATGCTTGAAGTGTAGCGAATTACTGCACATGTACCGCTTAATCCAGGCGAACTCCAGGAAGTCGTATGAACAGAACTACTACGCTACCGTGGTGTCCATGTCGGCTTGGGAGAATAATCAAGGCTTTGCTGGTACCACACTGTATTTACTATTCCTACCCCCTCCAGGTGACGCCTCACCTGGGGACACGGTAGCGTACCTTTGGTGTGGTCAGTGCTGAGCTCTGGTAGGTGGGGGAGGGGCTCGCCGGGACTGAAGCAGCTTTAACTTCCTGTTGAAACAAACGGGACAAGACTAAAGACAGGAAAAGGTTCTATCAAACCCTCTTACATACTTAGGGTGTCGCGATTCTCTGTGTCCTCGATTCAATTTGACTTCACCATTTGATTTCCAAAGATTTACATTTTGAAATCCCTTTATAAAAAGAGAAAAAGAGAAGCTACTTCGTACCCTATTTTAGTTTTTTGTAATAAGTACTTTTTTAAGTGGTACAATTTAAATAATTGATTTAACATGTAATAACAACAACTTATTTCACCAGTTAAACTGTTTAACAACAAAAAGAAGAGCCACTAGATTGCAGGAAGGAACTTTACATCAACAACTTGAGTGTCTCAGTTTACGAGGTTCACCTGAATGCACCACGAGTCCCTGTCGGCGTACAAAGCGATCCACTGTAACTTCAGTCTCTAAATCTTCTGCAGATTAGTAAACTAGGATATGTTGTTGTTTAGTTTTTTCCTTCTAACGGAGACAAGTAGACGGGGGAGGAGAAGGAATACTGGGAGAGAAGACTTTATTACATACGTAGAGGATCTGTGTTTGTGACTGACCTCGTGTTCGGAGGTGGATGGTGATGGGGGCGTGGTCTCTGATTTCAGGGGGGTGGAGTCGATGTCCGTGGTCTGCATGTAAAAGAGAGGAAACATTGAACATCACTGAAGACTGTTGACACACTTCAACATGGATGAAAACCTCTCAGTCTAACTGGAAAATAGTTCCTATTAATATTAAGTAAAAACTAAGTTTTCCTGAAGGAAAGGTATTAGTTATTACAAAACCAACATGTTGGCAACATCAAAAGAAAAATAACCCAATTAATCACTGATTCTTCAGCCAAACTAAATTATGTTCTCAAATCTAAAGCTTTAAAGTTTTTTTCAATATTTATTGGTTTCCTTTGCAAATATGTTTCAGTCCTTTTTCATCACCCACATGAACCGCTCTTCTTTAAAGCTGTTTGCTGACGTAGCATAGCTTTTAAAAGGCTATGCTTCAAAGAGAGTCTGAAACAGGGTTTGTTTGATTATTCTCTGGCCTCGCTCCAATAAAAACATGAACTCCATCATCGAACCTGTTTGCAGACGATAACGTCATCTTCACTCCAAATTGTAGCGAGGGAGAATATACATGTTTACTATCATCTACCAGTTCATATTCAGCTGTTCTCTATATAGACATGTTTACTATCATCTACCAGTTCATATTCAGCTGTTTTATTTACTGTGATACTGAACTGATTTTTTCTTCATAGACGTTTATTGTGGTTGGACCTCAGAGATAATGATATGAATATACGTTTCATATTCCACAGATCTTTGAACTAGAGAAAGAGGGAGTTTTCACTCTGATTCACTTCCTGCAGTATCTCTGCGTGCCTTCCAGCTCTGTGGCGCCCCCCTGTGGAGGCTTTTGTCTGTCACAGACTGGAGTCTACAGTCATTTCACCGTAAGGCTACCAGAGCCGTCATTAAAATAAATAGAGGTGACCTGGTAGTTTCACTGAAGAAGACCATGGGATACGGTCAAAAGCTCTACAAGTTTATATTTCACCAGACAGCAGCACTGTAGCTACAGGCTAAAGGTAGCTACAATCTTTAGCAAGCTAACAGTCAGTGATGGGTTTCCTATCTGCTCATTGGCTGACGGCAGCATGTGAACAACAGGCTGATGTTCCTGAGAGCCAATCAAGTGAAAGGTGGCTAAACAGGTGTGAGGTCATTGGGGTTAAAGGTTACGTCACCTCAAACTGGCGTCTAGCTACAATTAACAGCCTACTATTAGCACTAAGCTAGCAGCTACAACTGAGGTTAGATCTGACAGCTAGCTGCCCCGGAGGATTGTGGGTAAGGGTATCGGTATGCAGGGTATTGTGGGTAACATGGCAGATGAACTTACGTCTTCCCAGAGAGCGAGCAGCGAGGAGGAGGAGCAAACTGACGCCTCCATGTTGCAGAGAGAAACAAACAGCTTCAGAGACTACACCCGAGTGACATCATCATCATGTGTCATCATCATCATCATCATGTGACATCATCATCATCATGTGACATCATCATCATGTGACATCATCATGTGACATAATCATCATCATGTGACATCATCATCATGTGATATCATGAAAGAGAAGGCCTACATGTATAAATCTAACCGTATTTACTGGTGTTCATAACAGAACATGAAGGAGAAGGCCTACATGTATAAATCTAACCGTATTTACTGGTGTTCATAACAGAACATGAAGGAGAAGGCCTACATGTATAAATCTACTTAGTCTCTGGTCATTACCCCCTCGGCAACATGCAACAGGATGAGAGTCAACCACAAGACATGTCTCACATCCTTTTTGTCTTGTGACACCTTTAAATGAATGACTGTCTCCTAGCAACAGCTGGTTCCAGGTTTAATTTCTGACAGAGCAGTTTAATCCTCATGTGACCCCTTTGGGGGCCCGGGGCCTCAGGTTGAGAACCACTGTATGGAGAGGTCACAAGGAAAAGAGGCTGGAAACAACTGAACAGACAGACAGGTGGGACAGACAGGTGGGACAGACAGGTGGGACAGACAGGTGACTCACTCTGAAGGTGAGGTCAGGAGCCAAAGGAGACGTGTTGAAATATTCAAATATGGAGTCTTGGAAGTCTGGAAGCTTCAGACCTGCAGAGAGACCGATTATAGGTGAACACATGAATGAGTCACCTGGTCAGACCTAAATCAGTTTGTTTTACCTGAGGGACCCTGTACAGGTGGAACACCAGAGAACTGAACCCTGAGGGACCCTGTACAGGTGGAACACCAGAGAACTGAACCCTGAGGGACCCTGTACAGGTGGAACACCAGAGAACTGAACCCTGAGGGACCCTGTACAGGTGGAACACCAGAGAACTGAACCCTGAGGGACCCTGTACAGGTGGAACACCAGAGAACTGAACCCTGAGGGACCCTGTACAGGTGGAACACCAGAGAACTGAACCCTGAGGGACTCCAAGTTGTCTCACCTTTGTCAGAACGGGAGCGGCTGTCCTCCATCTCTTTCTTCAGACTCTCCACCTGCTCCCCCATCTCCCAGCTCCTCTCCTCCGACTCCTTTAGCTTACTGCAGACAGACAGGCAGACAGACAGATGAGAAGACAGGCAGGCGAGGAAACAGAAGCTGTTAGTCTCTGTGTGACCTCTGACCTCTCCAGGTTGATGTTGGCAGCTTTGACTTTGCGCAGCTCCTCCTGAACCAGCTGTTTGGCTCTGATCTCAGCATCCAGAGCCGACTGGAGCTCCAGGCGAGCCGACATGTCTAACTTCTGACTGCGACGGACCTTCCACAGGGGGTCCTACAAGGGGGGAGGCAGTGGTGGAGAGGGAGGGAGGAGACAGACAATTCAATTCAATTCATTTTGTAGACCCCAAAAATCACAAATTTGCCTCAGAGGGCTTTCAAATCCTCTGTCCCGGGACCTCACATCCCGAGACAGAGGCAGTCAGTGTTACTGATGGAGAACATCAACAGAGCCTTGCAAAAGTATTCACCCTCTTGTCATTTTTCCTATTTTGTTGCATAAAACCTGGAATTAAAATGGATTTTTATTTTGGATTTTATGTAATAGACCTACACTAAATGGAATTAAAAAGAAAAGATTCTAAAATCCCCCGACAAAAGTATTCACCCGCTTTGTTATGACGCACCTAAATAAGATCTGGTGCTACCAATTAGCCTCAAACGTCACAGAACGGAGATGTATGCAATAAGCCTGAAGGTTGCGAAGCCACTCCTGATTCATTTTGTTTGTTTAATTTTAGCCGTTCTTGTCCTGTGGGGAAAAGTCCTAGGACCCTCCTCAAAGACCCCTAGAACCTCTCAAAGTACCTTGTAGCCCCTTGACATCATTCTTTAAGGAACTCTTAAAATAACTGAAAAATCCTTTGTGGAGAACCACTAAAACATGGTCACGTTCCCCCTCATGGAACCTGGTGCTAAATGTAATATTCAGAGCATTAATATAGCAATTTTATTTACTTTACATGGAGTTACCATGAATAACGAATTATGTTGAATCATGTTCCCCGAGTAACTTAGTGTGTTTATGGGACATTTTTCTGACTTTTTCGGAATAATGGGCCAAAATGAGAAATCATGGACACCATGGTTGGAGGCAAATTCAGTCACTGTGAGTTTTTTGCTTGCTAAACAGCAAAAGTACACTGCACTACACAGGCACAGGTACTCCCCCCCCGACAGAGGTACTCCCCCCCCGACAGAGGTACTCCTGACAGAGGTACTCCCCCGACAGAGGTACTCCCCCCCCGACAGAGGTACTCCTCCCCCGACAGAGGTACTCCTGACAGAGGTACTCCCCCGACAGAGGTACTCCCCCCCCGACAGAGGTACTCCCCCCCCGACAGAGGTACTCCCCCCCGACAGAGGTACTCCCCCGACAGAGGTACTCCCCCGACAGAGGTACTCCCGACAGAGGTACTCCCCGACAGAGGTACTCCCGACAGAGGTACTCCCCGACAGAGGTACTCCCCTGACAGAGGTACTCCTGACAGAGGTACTCCTGACAGAGGTACTCCTGACAGAGGTACTCCCCGACAGAGGTACTCCCGACAGAGGTACTTCCCTGACAGAGGTACTCCCCGACAGAGGTACTCCCGACAGAGGTACTCCCCTGACAGAGGTACTCCCCGACAGAGGTACTCCCGACAGAGGTACTTCCCTGACAGAGGTACTCCCCGACAGAGGTACTCCCGACAGAGGTACTCCCCGGACAGAGGTACTCCCCGACAGAGGTACTCCCGACAGAGTCGACAGAGGTACTCCGACAGAGGTACTCCCTGACAGAGGTACTCCCTGACAGAGGTACTCCTGACAGAGGTACTCCCGACAGAGGTACTCCCGACAGAGGTACTTCCTGACAGAGGTACTCCCGACAGAGGTACTCCCGACAGAGGTACTCCCGACAGAGGTACTCCCGACAGAGGTACTCCCGACAGAGGTACTCCCGACAGAGGTACTCCCGACAGAGGTACTCCCCGACAGAGGTACTCCCGACAGAGGTACTCCCGACAGAGGTACTCCCGGACAGAGGTACTCCCGACAGAGGTACTCCCGACAGAGGTACTCCCGACAGAGGTACTCCCGACAGAGGTACTCCCGCAAGTACTCCCGACAGAGGTACTCCCCGACAGAGGTACTCCCGACAGAGGTACTCCCCGACAGAGGTACTCCCGACAGAGGTACTCCCCGACTACTTCCCAGTAAAAGCTCTCCGGGTTCTAAAGGTGTGTGGGATCTGTGGTGTTGCTACTGGGTCTGTATGTGTGTGTGTTACTTGTGTGTGTTAGTGCTACTTGTGTGTGTGTGTGTATGTGTGTGTGTGTGTGTTACTTGTGTGTGTGTGTGTATGTGTGTGTGTTACTTGTGTGTGTGTGTTACCAGAGGTCTTGTTCCTAGACTGGAGCTGCGCAGTGTTTCCAGCTCCTCTGTCATCTTGGTGGCCAGAGCCTGAAGGTAGCCTCGAGCGTCCTTCTCATCGCTCACCCTGAACACACAGAAACACAGTAATAACACAGAGCACCTCCTCCTGGTCCACCAGACAGCACCTCCTCCTGGTCCACCAGACAGCACCTCCTCCTGGTCCACCAGACAGCACCTCCTCCTGGTCCACCAGACACACACGGTAATAACACAGTGCACTCCTGGTCGGACTCACCACTGGATGATCTCAGCGATCTGAGCCTCCCAGTGAGCCACGCTCTCCTTCTTAGACGACAGGTCCTGCAGGTCGTCCTCCAGCTGACGGTTCTGAGACGCCAGCTGGTCCAGAGTTACAGAGACAAGACCTGTTACTGACTGAGCATACTGTACTCTACTGTACATCAAGACTACTGTACATCAAGACTACTGTACTCTACTGTACATCAAGACTACTGTACTCTACTGTACATCAAGACTACTGTACTCTACTGTACATCAAGACTACTGTACATCAAGACTACTGTACATCAAGACTACTGTACTCTACTGTACATCAAGACTACTGTACTCTACTGTACATCAAGACTACTGTACTCTACTGTACATCAAGACTACTGTACATCAAGACTACTGTACATCAAGACTACTGTACTCTACTGTACATCAAGACTACTGTACTCTACTGTACATCAAGACTACTGTACTCTACTGTACATCAAGACTACTGTACATCAAGACTACTGTACTCTACTGTACATCAAGACTACTGTACTTCAAGACTACTGTACTCTACTGTACATCAAGACTACTGTACTTCAAGACTACTGTACTTCTACTGTACATCAAGACTACTGTACTTCTACTGTACATCAAGACTACTGTACTCTACTGTACATCAAGACTACTGTACTTCAAGACTACTGTACTTCTACTGTACTCTACTGTACTTCAAGACTACTCTACTGTACTGTACATCAAGACTACTGTACTTCTACTGTACATCAAGACTACTGTACATCAAGACTACTGTACTTCTACTGTACATCAAGACTTCAAGAACTGTACTTCAGTACTTGAGGACTACAATACATCAGTACTTCAGAACTCGAGGACTCCAGTACTTCAGAACTTGAGGACTACAGTCCTTCAGAACTTGAGGACTACAGTACTTCAATGAAGTACTGTAGTCCTCCAGTACTACAGTACTTCAATGAAGTACTGTAGTCCTCCAGTACTACAGTACTCCACCTTGTCACTTTCAGCTGTAAGTTTGCGGTTTTCTTCTGTCAGAAGGTTTTTCTCTCGTTCAGATTTCTCCTTCAGAGCTGAAACAGCTTCATCCATCTCTGCTTGTCTGCAGGAAAAAACAAAAAGCTGGTTCAGGACTCACCTGCCCCTCTTTCTGACCTGGTTCAAGACTCACCTGCCCCTCTTTCTGACCTGGCTCAGGACTCACCTGCCCCTCTTTCTGACCTGGCTCAGGACTCACCTGCCCCTCTTGCTGACCTGGTTCAGGACTCACCTGTCCCTAAGGACTCACCTGCCCTCTTGCTGACCTGGTTCAAGACTCACCTGCCCCCCTTGCTGATCTGGTTCAAGACTCACCTGTCCCTCTTTCTGACCTGGCTCAGGACTCACCTGCCCCTCTTTCTGACCTGGTTCAAGACTCACCTGCCCCCCCTTTCTGACCTGGTTCAGGACTCACCTGCCCCCTTGCTGACCTGGTTCAGGACTCACCTGTCCCTCTTTGACCTGTTTCTGGTTCAGACTCACCTCTTTCTGCCTGCTCAGGACTCACCTGCCCCCTTGCTGACCTGGTTCAGGACTCACCTGTCCCTAAGGACTCACCTGCCCCCTTGCTGACCTGGTTCAGGACTCACCTGTCCCTAAGGACTCACCTGCCCCCTTGCTGACCTGGTTCAGGACTCACCTGTCCCTAAGGACTCACCTGCCCCCTTGCTGACCTGGTTCAGGACTCACCTGTCCCTAAGGACTCACCTGCCCCCTTGCTGACCTGGTTCAGGACTCACCTGTCCCTAAGGACTCACCTGCCCCCTTGCTGACCTGGTTCAGGACTCACCTGTCCCTCTTGGCCTTGTCCAGCTTGTCTCGTAGCTGCAGCAGCTCCTTGTTAGCGGCGAGCTGCGCCCCCTCGGACTCGTGCAGGTCTTTACGGAGGTGTTTCATCTCGGAGGAGTGGGAGGAGTCTCTCCTCAGCAGCTCCTCCTCGTAGAACAGGGTCTTCGTATCGAGATCTGCCTTCAGACGGGACAGCTCCTGCTGAAACTCCGCCCCCCCGGCTACTGCTCCCCGACCCTGCTGAGACTGAGACTGAGACCAGAACCAGAACCACAATCACCCACTGCTGTTCATGTAGTGAGAACCAGTTTGAGTCTTAGATTATTTTTAGATAGTTTTAGTTTCCGTTTGATTACTGTGCAAAAGAAGGACAAGATTAGAGGATCATTATTTATTTGATATGGATATATATAATATCAGTCTTCAGTTTACTTCGGTCCTCCAGATATTTAAACGGCCAGAAGATTATAAGAATATCTTGATTTTGTCCCATCCGCTATCTATTAGGTGGTGGACCAGGGAGCAGATGGGGATCATTGTTTTACTGATTTTCCTCAATGATGTTCATGAAACTGAGCTCTCTTCATTCAAGAAAGTTGATCTAATAAAATAAAACTGTTAAATATGTTGAATCACTTTATTAAAATGAATAAAAGATGTGAGCGATTGATTAGTGTTATATTATTATACAGATTGATGATCTGAACTCATTAGAACTCACTTCTACCGCACGGCGCTCAGCAGTCAGTCCACTTCTTTAACCATCGACTGGAGCGTTAGCTTACTAGCTTACAAGCTAGCTAGCAAGTCTGACTAAAGACACTTCTGTGTGTGTGTGTGTGTGTTTGCGTGCGGGTCAACGAGGGTCCTCATAAGTACAAACATGTGTGAGTGTGTGACCTCTGACCTTCAGGTGCTGTGAGTGTGTGACCTCTGACCTTCAGGTGCTGTGAGTGTGTGACCTCTGACCTTCAGGTGCTGCAGCTCCACCTCCAGCTGTTTGGAGTACAGCTCACTGTGCTCCCTCAGCTTCCTCTCCTTCTGCGCCTCCGCCTTCGCGTCGTCCAGCTGAGCCTCCAGCTGACAAACACAGAGGTATTTTATTCTGAAGGACAGGAAGTGACTGACAAAGAGAAGTCGGTGCCTCCGGCGCCCCCCATGGGCCATGAGGGTCACATCTGTGAGCGCCTCAACAAACAGAATGAAAGCAGTCATATAGAAGCTGTATAACATGACATCGTCGCCCTCTGCTGGTGAACAGGAGGAACTACAGCTGATGCTTCTGTTGGACCTGAAATCTGTTTTCATTAATATGATTAATTAATGAAATGTAGTAAATGTTGAGTAAACGGTTTTTATTATTAACGACTTCCGTCATTTAATGTTTCATTCATTAATCTCGGTGTTTGTCCCTGTGATTATATTTAATCTGGACAGTAAAGACTGAAAACCACATCGCAGGTCTTTCTTCTTTGTGATTGTTTACAGAGAGTTGGGATTATTTATTTATTCAGCAGATGGTTTTAGTCCTGATGAGACAGGACCCGTTCCCCTCACCTCCTTGCGGTTCTTCTCGGTCTTGCGGATCTCCTGTCTCATGGCGTCCATCCTCTGCAGGAGGACGTCCGTCTCCTCCTCCTTGTCCCGGAGCTGGCGGGACAGACGCTGCTTGGAGGAGCGCAGCTCGGCCGTCCTCTCCGACAGCTCGGAGGCCTCCTGCAGGGCCAGCTTCCTCTGGACCTGGGCCTCCTTCAGCTCCTTGGTCTGGACCCTCAGGCGCTCCAGAGAGTCCACCAGCTGCTGCTCAGACCAGGGTCAGGACTAATCTTAGCTCCTCCCATCAGTGTGAATGTTATCTTAGCTCCTCCCATCCGTGTATGAATGTTATCTTAGCTCCTCCCATCAGTGTATGAATGTTATCTTAGCTCCTCCCATCAGTGTGAATGTTATCTTAGCCCCTCCCATCAGTGTGTGAATGTTACCTTAGCTCCTCCCATCAGTGTGTGAATGTTACCTTAGCCCCTCCCATCAGTGTGTGAATGTTACCTTAGCTCCTCCCATCAGTGTGTGAATGTTACCTTAGCTCCTCCCATCAGTGTGTGAATGTTATCTTAGCTCCTCCCATCAGTGTGTGAATGTTATCTTAGCTCCTCCCATCAGTGTGTGAATGTTATCTTAGCTCCTCCCATCAGTGTGAATGTTATCTTAGCTCCTCCCATCAGTGTGAATGTTATCTTAGCTCCTCCCATCAGTGTGAATGTTATCTTAGCTCCTCCCATCAGTGTGTGTATTATCTTAGCTCCTCCCATCAGTGTGAATGTTAGCTCCTCCCATCAGTGTGTGAATGTTACCTTAGCTCCTCCCATCAGTGTGAATGTTATCTTAGCCCCTCCCATCAGTGTGTGAATGTTACCTTAGCTCCTCCCATCAGTGTGTGAATGTTACCTTCGCCCCTCCCATCAGTGTGTGAATGTTACCTTAGCCCCTCCCATCAGTGTGTGAATGTTACCTTAGCCCCTCCCATCAGTGTGTGAATGTTACCTTAGCCCCTCCCATCAGTGTGTGAATGTTACCTTAGCTCCTCCCATCAGTGTGTGAATGTTACCTTAGCCCCTCCCATCAGTGTGTGAATGGGTGAATGATGTCATGTAATGTTAAAGCGCTTTGAGTGGTCGGAAGACTAGAAAAGTGCTCTACAAGTACAGGTCCTTTTACCATTTACTGGACTAGTCTCATTCAGGGGGTCAAGACCAGGTGATACTGGACTAGTCTCATTCAGGGGGTCAAGACCAGGTGATACTGGACTAGTCTCATTCAGGGGGTCAAGACCAGGTGATACTGGACTAGTCTCATTCAGGGGGGTTCAGGACCAGGTGATACTGGACTCGTCTCATTCAGGGGGGTTCAGGACCAGGTGGTACTGGACTAGTCTCATTCAGGGGGGTTCAGGACCAGGTGGTACTGGACTAGTCTCATTCTGGTCGGGGCTCATTTTCAAAATAAGAGACCATTTCCAGGAATGCATCACCATATTATCTACATCCTAATCCTAAACCTGATCCTAATGAACCTGAGGACACTTAGACCTGATCCTAATGGACCTGAGGACACTTAGACCTGGTCCTAATGGACCTGAGGACACTTAGACCTGGTCCTAATGGACCTGATCCTAATGGACCTGAGGACACTTAGACCTGGTCCTAATGGACCTGATCTTAATGGACCTGAGGACACTTAGACCTGGTCCTAATGGACCTGAGGACACTTAGACCTGGTCCTAATGGACCTGATCCTAATGGACCTGAGGACACTTAGACCTGGTCCTAATGGACCTGATCTTAATGGACCTGAGGACACTTAGACCTGGTCCTAATGGACCTGATCTTAATGGACCTGAGGACACTTAGACCTGGTCCTAATGGACCTGAGGACACTTAGACCTGGTCCTAATGGACCTGGTCCTAGCTGAGCCCTGTATCTTGGGTAGACCAGGGACAGTGATGGTAAATACCTTGTGGACCTCGTCCTTCTCCTGTCTCAGGGTCTTCACCTGCCTCTCCAGGGTCTTCAGTTTGGAGGCGGAGCTCTCGTAGTCCTGCCTGAGTGTGACTGCCTCCTCCAGCTGGTGCTCCAGCCTATCAGAGTCTATCAGAGAAAAGGGGCGGGGCTTACTCACCTGATGGATATGACTGCTGACGATGACCAAAGACTAAATCTGAAGTCATTGCTGCTGGTACTGGTACTAGTACTGCTGCTAGTACTGGTACTAGTACTGCTGCTGGTACTGGTACTGCTACTAGTACTGCTGCTAGTACTGGTACTGCTACTAGAACTGCTGCTGGTACTGGTAATAGTACTGCTGCTGCTACTGGTACTGCTGCTGGTACTGGTACTGCTACTGGTATTAGTACTGCTGCTAGTACTGGTACTGCTACTAGTACTGGTACTGCTGCTGGTACTGGTACTGGTGCTGCTACTAGTACTGCTGCTAGTACTGGTACTGCTACTAGTACTGGTACTGCTGCTGGTACTGGTACTGGTGCTGCTACTAGTACTGCTGCTGGTACTGCTACTGGTACTGCTACTAGTACTGGTACTGCTGCTGGTACTGGTACTAGTACTGCTGCTAGTACTGATACTGCTGCTCCTCCTACTCCTCCTCCTCCCACCACTACCACCCCTACTCCTCCTCCTCCTCCTACCACCCTCCTCCCACCATCACCCCTCCTCCTCCTCCTTCTCCTCCTACCACCCTCCTCCCACCATCACCCCTCCTCCTCCTCCTTCTACCACCCTCCTCCCACCATCACCCCTCCTCCTCCTCCTCCTTCTCCTCCTACCACCCTCCTCCCACCATCACCCCTCCTCCTCCTCCTCCTCTCCTCCTTCTCCTCCTACCACCCTCCTCCCACCATCACCCCTCCTCCTCCTCCTCCTACCACCCTCCTCCCACCATCACCCCTCCTCCTCCTCCTCCTCCTTCTCCTCCTACCACCCTCCTCCCACCATCACCCCTCCTCCTCCTCCTCCTCCTCCTCTGACCTACCACCCTCCTCCCACCATCACCCCTCCTCCTCCTCCTCCTTCTCCTCCTACCACCCTCCTCCTCCTCCTCCTCCTTCTCCTCCTACCACCCTCCTCCCACCATCACCCCTCCTCCTTCTCCTCCTACCACCCTCCTCCCACCATCACCCCTCCTCCTCCTCCTTCTCCTCCTACCACCCTCCTCCCACCATCACTCCTCCTCCTCCTCCTTCTCCTCCTTCTCTCCTCCTCTCCTCCTCCTTCTCTCCTCCTCCTCCTTCTCTCCTCCTCCTCTCCCCTCCTCCTCTCCTCCTCTCCTCCTCCTTCTACCCTCCTCCTCCATCACTCCTCCTCTCCTCCTCCTCCTCTCCTCCTCTTCCTCCTCCTCTCCTTCTCTCCTCCTCCTCCTCCTTCTCCTCCTAACACCCTCCTCCCACCATCACCCCTCCTCCTTCTCCTCCTACCACCCTCCTCCCACCATCACCCCTCCTCCCTCCTTCTCCTCTACCCTCCTCCCACCATCACTCCTCCTCCTCCTCCTTCTCCTCCTACCACCTCCTCCACCATCCCCTCCTCCTCCTCCTTCTCCTCCTACCACCCTCCTCCCACCATCACCCCTCCTCCTCCTCCTCCTTCTCTCCTACCTCCCACCATCACCCCTCCTCCTCCTCCTCCTTCTCTCCTCCTACCTCCTCCCACATCACCCTCCTCCTCCTCCTTCTCCTCCTTCTCCTCCTACCACCCTCTCCCACCATCACCCCTCCTCCTCCTCCTTCTCCTCCTCCACCCTCCTCCCACCATCACCCCTCCTTCTCCTCTTTCTACCACCCTCCTCCCACCATCACCCCTCCTCCTCCTCCTTCTTCTCCTCCTACCACCCTCCTCCCACCATCACCCCTCCTCCTTCTCCTCCTACCACCCTCCTCCCACCATCACCCCTCCTCCTTCTCCTCCTAACACCCTCCTCCCACCATCACCCCTCCTCCTTCTCCTCCTACCACCCTCCTCCCACCTTTACCCCTCCTCCTCCTCCTCCTTCTCCTCCTTCTCCTCCTACCACCATCACCCCTCCTCCTCCTCCTTCTCCTCCTTCTCCTCCTACCACCATCACCCCTCCTCCTCCTCCTCCTCTGACCTGCCAGCTTCTTCTTCAGCCGTTCAATCTCCTCGTTCAGCTTCTTGATCTCTTTGTCTCGGGTCAGAGTTCCTCCTCTCGGAGCCTGCAGGGCCTGAGTGGACTCTGCAGATACAGAGGTCAGAGGTCAAGAGCCCTACATCTAGTGAGCAGAGGTCAAGAGCCCTACATCTAGTGAGCAGAGGTCAGAGGTCAAGAGCCCTACATCTAGAGAGCAGAGGTCAGAGGTCATGACTACGATATGAATGAATCCGTCTCACCCTGCAGTTTGCGGTTCAGCTCCTGTTTCTCCTGCTCAAGTCGGCGGATCCTCCTCTCGAATGCCTCGACCTCCTGGCCTCCTCCCCCCGCCTCCTCCTGGCCTCCTCCCCCCGCCTCCTCCTGGCCTCCTTCCCCCGCCTCCTCCTGTCCTCCTCCCATCTGGCTGATGGAGCTGCGGTCGGCGAAGCAGCTGTCGGTGGTGTAAGTGAAGCCGACGAAGGGGAGGTGCTGACCAGTGAAACCAGTGTGAGACATTGGAGGGCTGATGTCCTGCAGGAGACACTCTGTGAGACTTAGAGACTAGAGACAGGACCTGAGGGACTAGAGACAGGACCTGAGGGACTAGAGACAGGACCTGAGGGACTAGAGACAGGACCTGAGGGACTAGAGACAGGACCTGAGGGACTAGAGACAGGACCTGAGAGACTAGAGACAGGACCTGAGGGACTAGAGACAGGACCTGAGGGACTAGAGACAGGACCTGAGAGACTAGAGACAGGACCTGAGAGACTAGAGACAGGACCTGAGAGACTAGAGACAGGACCTGAGGGACTAGAGACAGGACCTGAGGGACTAGAGACAGGACCTGAGGGACTAGAGACAGGACCTGAGAGACTAGAGACAGGACCTGAGGGACTAGAGACAGGACCTGAGGGACTAGAGACAGGACCTGAGGGACTAGAGACAGGACCTGAGGGACTAGAGACAGGACCTGAGGGACTAGAGACAGGACCTGAGAGACTAGAGACAGGACCTGAGAGACTAGAGACAGGACCTGAGAGACTAGAGACAGGACCTGAGAGACTAGAGACAGGACCTGAGGGACTAGAGACAGGACCTGAGAGACTAGAGACAGGACCTGAGGGACTAGAGACAGGACCTGAGAGACTAGAGACAGGACCTGAGGGACTAGAGACAGGACCTGAGAGACTAGAGACAGGACCTGAGAGACTAGAGACAGGACCTGAGAGACTAGAGACAGGACCTGAGGGACTAGAGACAGGACCTGAGAGACTAGAGACAGGACCTGAGAGACTAGAGACAGGACCTGAGAGACTAGAGACAGGACCTGAGAGACTAGGAGAGACTAGAGACAGGACCTGAGAGACTAGAGACAGGACCTGAGAGACTAGAGACAGGACCTGAGAGACTAGAGACAGGACCTGAGGGACTGGAGGCAGGACCTGAGAGACTAGAGGCAGGACCTGAGGGACTAGAGACAGGACCTGAGAGACTAGAGACAGGACCTGAGAGACTAGAGACAGGACCTGAGAGACTAGAGACAGGACCTGAGGGACTAGAGACAGGACCTGAGAGACTAGAGACAGGACCTGAGAGACTAGAGACAGGACCTGAGAGACTAGAGACAGGACCTGAGAGACTAGAGACAGGACCTGAGGGACTAGAGACAGGACCTGAGAGACTAGGAGGACCTGAGGGACTAGAGCAGGACCTGAGGACTAGAGACAGGCCTGAGGGACTAGAGACAGGACCTGAGAGACTAGAGACAGGACCTGAGGGACTAGAGACGGACCTGAGAGACTAGAGACAGGACCTGAGGGACTAGAGACAGGACCTGAGAGACTAGAGGAAGGACCTGAGAGACTAGAGACAGGACCTGAGAGACTAGAGACAGGACCTGAGAGACTAGGAGAGACTAGAGGCAGGACCTGAGAGACTAGAGACAGGTCCTGAGAGACTAGAGGCAGGTCCTGAGAGACTAGGAGAGACTAGAGGCAGGACCTGAGAGACTAGAGACAGGTCCTGAGAGACTAGAGGCAGGTCCTGAGAGACTAGAGGCAGGACCTGAGCGACTAGAGACAGGACCTGAGAGACTAGAGACAGGACCTGAGGGACTGGAGGCAGGACCTGAGAGACTAGAGGCAGGACCTGAGAGACTAGAGGCAGGACCTGAGAGACTAGGAGAGACTAGAGACAGGATCTGAGAGACTAGGAGAGACTAGAGGGAGGGCCTGAGTGACTAGGAGAGACTAGAGGCAGGACCTGAGATACTAGGAGAGACTAGAGGAAGGACCTGAGAGACTAGAGACAGGACCTGAGAGACTAGAGACAGGACCTGAGAGACTAGGAGAGACTAGAGGCAGGACCTGAGAGACTAGAGACAGGTCCTGAGAGACTAGAGGCAGGTCCTGAGAGACTAGGAGAGACTAGAGGCAGGACCTGAGAGACTAGAGACAGGTCCTGAGAGACTAGAGGCAGGTCCTGAGAGACTAGAGGCAGGACCTGAGAGACTAGGAGAGACTAGAGGCAGGACCTGAGAGACTAGGATAGACTAGAGGCAGGACCTGAGAGACTAGGAGAGACTAGATGCAGGACCTGAGAGACTAGAGGCAGGACCTGAGAGACTAGAGACAGGTCCTGAGAGACTAGAGGCAGGTCCTGAGAGACTAGAGGCAGGTCCTGAGAGACTAGAGGCAGGACCTGAGAGACTAGAGGCAGGAGCTGAGAGACTAGGAGAGACTAGAGGCAGGACCTGAGAGACTAGAGACAGGTCCTGAGAGACTAGAGGCAGGTCCTGAGAGACTAGAGGCAGGACCTGAGAGACTAGGAGAGACTAGAGGCAGGACCTGAGAGACTAGGATAGACTAGAGGCAGGTCCTGAGAGACTAGAGGCAGGTCCTGAGAGACTAGAGGCAGGACCTGAGAGACTAGGAGAGACTAGAGGCAGGACCTGAGAGACTAGGAGAGACTGGAGGCAGGACCTGAGAGACTAGGAGAGACTGGAGGCAGGACCTGAGAGACTAGGAGAGACTGGAGGCAGGACCTGAGAGACTAGGAGAGACTAGAGGCAGGACCTGAGAGACTAGGAGAGACTGGAGGCAGGACCTGAGAGACTAGGAGAGACTAGAGGCAGGACCTGAGAGACTAGGAGAGACTAGAGGCAGGACCTGAGAGACTAGGAGAGACTGGAGGCAGGACCTGAGAGACTAGGAGAGACTAGAGACAGGACCTGAGAGACTAGGAGAGACTGGAGGCAGGACCTGAGAGACTAGGAGAGACTAGAGGCAGGACCTGAGAGACTAGGAGAGACTGGAGGCAGGACCTGAGAGACTAGGAGAGACTAGAGGCAGGATTTGTCCTCACCGGGTTCTTGAGGACGTCGTCGTCCACATCGAAGTTGGAGGTGTCGGTGGGCGAGGACACGTCGGGGATGTAGGGCGCCTCGGCGCAGCGGATGTGGTCCCAGTCGATCCCGCTGAAGAACGGGTGGCTCTTGAAGTCGGAGATCCCGTTCACGCCGAGGCGGCGTTCCCTGGAGCAGAGCAGGCGCTGGATCAGGTCCTTGGCGTCCTCGGACACGTCGGTCACATGGGAGGGGAACTGGAAACGCTCCTGGAGACAAACAGCGAGGAGAGACATGGTGAGGACGGAGTGACGGAAAGAGGATGGAAAGAGACGGCGTCCGTCCACTGAGACCAGTCCAGATTTAGAATGGAGGAAGTAGGACGGGAGTCAGGAGACAGACGACCTGGAACCAGCAGCAGAGGAGCTGAGACACGGATCACGTTTCACCGGTTTCTCTCTAAAACATCTGACTTCATCTGCTCAGTTTCCAGGGAAGTGCCCGGAGTCCACAGAAGAGGTGATTCTGACCTCGTGGTTCATGATCTTGCCATAGGTTTCCACCAGGGACTCGGCGTAGAAGGGCGTTTCTCCGTAGAGCATCTCGTACATGCAGACTCCCAGAGACCACCAGTCACACTCCGGTCCGTAGCGGCCCATGCCGTCCTCCATCGCCTGCAGGATCTCTGGGGAGATGTAGTCCGGAGTCCCCACAGCCACGGAGGACTGCACCTACACCGAGACCAGGGACACCGAGTCCTTAAATCTGTCCCTGGAGGACTAAAGTCAACATGATAACTAGTGTTGGTGTGTTACCGTGCCATCCTCCATCATGCGGAGACAAGACCCGAAGTCAGCGAGGCGGATGTGACCGTTAACGTCCAGCAGGACGTTGTCCGGTTTAATATCTCTGTGACACAAAGACACCATTAAAACACATTCAATAGCCATTAAAACACATTCGATAGCCATTAAAATACATTCGATAGCCATTAAAATACATTCAATAGCCATTAAAACACATTCGATAGCCATTAAAACACATTCGATAGCCATTAAAACACATTCGATAGCCATTAAAACACATTCAATAGCCATTAAAATACATTCAATAGCCATTAAAATACATTCGATAGCCATTAAAACACATTCGATAGCCATTAAAATACATTCAATAGCCATTAAAATACATTCAATAGCCATTAAAATACATCCGATAGCCATTAAAACACATTCGATAGCCATTAAAACACATTCAATAGCCATTAAAATACATTCAATAGCCATTAAAATACATTCGATAGCCATTAAAACACATTCGATAGCCATTAAAATACATTCAATAGCCATTAAAATACATTCAATAGCCATTAAAATACATCCGATAGCCATTAAAACACATTCGATAGCCATTAAAACACATTCGATAGCCATTAAAACACATTCGATAGCCATTAAAATACATTCGATAGCCATTAAAACACATTCGATAGCCATTAAAACACATTCGATAGCCATTAAAACACATTCGATAGCCATTAAAATACATTCGATACCCGTTAAAATACATTAAATAGCCATTAAAACACATTCAATAACCATTAAAACACATTCGATAGCCATTAAAATACATTCGATACCCATTAAAATACATTAAATAGCCATTAAAACACATTCAATAACCATTAAAACACATTCAATAACCATTAAAACACATTCAATAGCCATTAAAACACATTCAATAGCCATTAAAACAGCCATTAAAATACATTCAATAGCCATTAAAACACATTCGATAGCCATTAAAACACATTCAATAGCCATTAAAATACATTCGATAGCCATTAAAACACATTCGATAGCCATTAAAACACATTCGATAGCCATTAAAACACATTCGATAGCCATTAAAATACATTCGATACCCGTTAAAATACATTAAATAGCCATTAAAACACATTCAATAAATTAAAACACATTGATAGCCATTAAAATACATTCGATAGCCTTGGCATTAAAATACATTCAATAGCCATTAAAACACATTCGATAGCCATTAAAACACATTCGATAGCCATTAAAACACATTCGATAGCCATTAAAACACATTCGATAGCCATTAAAATCATTGTGCCATTAAAATACATTCGATAGCCATTAAAATACATTAAATAACCATTAAAACACATTCGATAGCCATTAAAATACATTCAATAACCATAAAAACACATTCGATAGCCATTAAAACACATTCGATAGCCATTAAAACACATTCGATAGCCATTAAAATACATTCGATACCCATTAAAATACATTCAATAACCATTAAAACACATTCGATAGCCATTAAAATACATTCAATAACCATAAAAACACATTCGATAGCCATTAAAACACATTCAATAGCCATTAAAACACATTCGATGCCATTAAAACACATTCAATAGCCATTGAAACAGCCATTAAAATACATTCAATAGCCATTAAAACACATTCGATAGCCATTAAAACACATTCGATAGCCATTAAAACATTGTGCCATTAAAACACATTCGATAGCCATTAAAACACATTCGATAGCCATTAAAACACATTCGATAACCATTAAAACACATTCGATAACCATTAAAACACATTCGATAGCCATTAAAACAGCCATTAAAGTACATTCAATAGCCATTAAAACACATTCAATAGCCATTAAAACACATTCAAAAACCATTAAAACATATTCAAAAACCATTAAAATACAATAGCCATTACAATATATTCTATATTTGTGTAGTTATATACATTCAACAATATAGTCATGTATTGTGTAGTTATATACGTTCAACAATATATTCACGTGTTATTGTGTAGTTATATACATTCAACAATATAGTCATGTATTATTGTGTAGTTATATATGCTCAAAAATATATTCCTGTATTATTGTAGTTATATACATTCAACAATATAGTCATGTATTATTGTGTAGTTATATACGTCCAACAATATATTCATGTGTTATTGTGTAGTTATATACGTCCAACAATATATTCATGTGTTATTGTGTAGTTATATACATTCAACAATATATTCACGTGTTATTGTGTAGTGATATACATTCAACAATATATTCATGTGTTATTGTGTAGTTATATACATTCAACAATATATTCATGCGTTATTTTGTAGTTATATACATTCAACAATATATTCACGTATTATTGTGTAGTTATATACATTTAACTATATATTCACGTATTATTGTAGTTATATACGTTCAACTATATATTCATGTGTTATTGTGTAGTTATATACATTCAACAATATATTCATGTGTTATTGTGTAGTTATATACATTCAATATATTCATGCGTTATTTTGTAGTTATATACATTCAACAATATATTCACGTGTTATTGTGTAGTGATATACATTCAACAATATATTCATGCGTTATTGTGTAGTGATATACATTCAACAATATATTCAGGTGTTATTGTGTAGTTATATACATTCAACAATATATTCACGTGTTATTGTGTAGTGATATACATTCAACAATATATTCATGTATTATTGGAGTTATATACATTCAACAATATATTCACGTATTATTGTGTAGTTATATACGTTCAACAATATATTCATGTGTTATTGTGTAGTTATATACATTCAACAATATATTCAGGTGTTATTGTGTAGTTATTTACATTCAACAATATATTCATGTATTATTGTAGTTATATACGTTAAACAATATATTCATGTATTACTGTGTAGAGCAGGTAAATCATGATTTACCTGTTCATGTTGAACAGGTAAATCATGATTATTATAATCACAGCCTCAGATGTTTATTCATCAACGACCACCTGAGAACGTTCTTGCTCTTTTCTCCTCTCAGGTCACCTGTCTGCGTCACAGCAGCTTACTTTCAGCCTCCATATTCCCCCCAGTGACCCCAGTAGAACTAGTGGAACCAGTGGAACCAGTAGAACCAGTGACCCCAGTGGAACCAGTGACCCCAGTGGAACCAGTGGAACCAGTAGAACCAGTAGAACCAGTGGCCCCAGTGGAACCAGTGACCACAGTGGAATCAGTGACCCCAGTAGAACCAATGACCGTAGTAGAACCAATGACCCCAGTGGAACCAGTGGAAACAGAGACCCCAGTGGAACCAGTGACCCCAGTGGAACCAGTGGAACCAGTGACCCCAGTGGAACCAGTGACCCCAGTGGAACCAGTGAAACCAGTGGCCCCAGTGAAACCAGTGACCCCAGTGGAACCAGTGACACCAGTGGCCCCAGTGAAACCAGTGGCCCCAGTGGAACCAGTGACACCAGTGGAACCAGTGACACCAGTGGAACCAGTGACACCAGTGGCCCCAGTGAAACCAGTGACCCCAGTGGAAACAGTGACCCCAGTCGAACCCAGTACCTGTGGATGTAGTGCTGCTGGTGGATGGAGTGGACGGCGAGCACCATCTCAGCCACGTAGAACTTGGACATATCCTCCGGAAGACGGTCCTCAAACTTACTGAGCAGAGTCAGCAGGTCCCCGCCCACGTAGTAGTCCATCACCAGGTACTGCAGACCAGGAGACAGAAGACCAGTACCAATCACTATAGTCCATCACCAGGTACTGCAGACCAGGAGACCAGTACCAATCACTATAGTCCATCACCAGGTACTGCAGACCAGGAGACCAGTACCAATTACTATAGTCCATCACCAGGTACTGCAGACCAGGAGACAGTAGACCAGTACCAATCACTATAGTCCATCACCAGGTACTGCAGACCAGGAGACCAGTACCAATCACTATAGTCCATCACCAGGTACTGCAGACCAGGAGACCAGTACCAATCACTATAGTCCATCACCAGGTACTGCAGACCAGGAGACCAGTACCAATCACTATAGTCCATCACCAGGTACTGCAGACCAGGAGACCAGTACCAATCACTATAGTCCATCACCAGGTACTGCAGACCAGGAGACCAGTACCAATCACTATAGTCCATCACCAGGTACTGCAGACCAGGAGACAGTACAGTACCAATCACTATAGTCCATCACCAGGTACTGCAGACCAGGAGACAGTAGACCAGTACAAATCACTAACACCGCCATCAGGACTCCCGCTCAATCACCAATACCAGTAGCAGTAGAACTAGTAGTACCAGTAGCAGTACCAGTAGTAATATTACCAGCAGTACCAGTAGTAGTACTAATAGTAGTACTAGTAGTACCAGCAGCAGTACTGACCAGGTAGTTGTCGTCTTGGAATGCGTAGTGCAGCGTTGTGATCCACTGACTGTCTCCTTTCACCAGAACGTCCCGTTCTTCTCTGAAACACGCCGTCTGAACACAGAACATGTTACATGTTACATACAACACGTTAACATCCAGAAAACTATCACGACATGTTGGAACAAACATGTTAACATCATGACATCCTCCACGTTAGGCAGAACAAACCTGGACTGAAGATGGAACCAGGCTTCAAACTCACCTGAATCACAGTGTGGCATCACGTGTAAAGAGCATCTGTAACGGGCCGTGTGGAGAACAGAACGGGTCCTGGAGAACAGAACGGGCCGTGTGGAGAACAGAACGGGCCGTGTGGAGAACAGAACGGGCCGTGTGGAGAACAGAACGGGTCGTGTGGAGAACAGAACGGGTCGTGTGGAGAACAGAACGGGTCCTGGAGAACAGAACGGGTCCTGGAGAACAGAACGGGTCGTGTGGAGAACAGAACGGGTCCTGGAGAACAGAACGGATCGTGTGGAGAACAGAACGGGTCGTGTGGAGAACAGAACGGGTCGTGTGGAGAACAGAACGGGTCCTGGAGAACAGAACGGATCCTGGAGAACAGAACGGGTCGTGGAGAACAGAACAGGTCCTGGAGAACAGAACGGGTCCTGGAGAACAGAACGGGTCGTGTGGAGAACAGAACGGGTCCTGGAGAACAGGACAGGTCCTGGAGAACAGGACGGGTCCTGGAGAACAGAACGGGTCGTGTGGAGAACAGAACGGGTCCTGGAGAGCAGAACGGGTCGTGGAGAACAGAACGGGTCGTGTGGAGAACAGAACAGGTCCTGGAGAGCAGAACGGGTCGTGGAGAACAGAACGGGTCCTGGAGAACAGAACGGGTCGTGTGGAGAACAGAACGGGTCGTGTGGAGAACAGAACGGGTCGTGTGGAGAACAGAACGGGTCCTGGAGAACAGAACGGGTCCTGGAGAACAGAACGGGTCGTGGAGAACAGAACAGGTCCTGGAGAACAGAACGGGTCCTGGAGAACAGAACGGGTCGTGTGGAGAACAGAACGGGTCCTGGAGAACAGGACGGGTCGTGGAGAACAGAACGGGTCGTGGAGAACAGAATGGGTCGTGGAGAACAGGACGGGTCGTGTGGAGAACAGAACGGGTCGTGTGGAGAACAGAACGGGTCCTGGAGAACAGAACGGGTCCTGGGGGGAACAGAACGGGTCGTGTGGAGAACAGAACGGGTCGTGTGGAGAACAGAACGGGTCGTGTGGAGAACAGAACGGGTCGTGTGGAGAACAGAACGGGTCGTGTGGAGAACAGAACGGGTCGTGTGGAGAACAGAACGGGTCCTGGAGAACAGAACGGGTCGTGTGGAGAACAGAACGGGTCCTGGAGAACAGAACGGATCGTGTGGAGAACAGAACGGGTCGTGTGGAGAACAGAACGGGTCCTGGAGAACAGAACGGGTCGTGGAGAACAGAACAGGTCCTGGAGAACAGAACGGGTCGTGTGGAGAACAGAACGGGTCCTGGAGAACAGGACGGGTCGTGTGGAGAACAGAACGGGTCGTGTGGAGAACAGAATGGGTCGTGTGGAGAACAGGACGGGTCCTGGAAAACAGAACGGGTCGTGTGGAGAACAGAACGGGTCCTGGAACAGGACGGGTCCTGGGGAGAACAGAACGGGTCGTGTGGAGAACAGAACGGTCGTGTGGAGAAAACGGGTCTGAACAGAACGGGTCGTGTAGAGAACAGAACGGGTCGTGTGGAGAACAGAACGGGTCGTGTGGAGAACAGAACGGGTCCTGGAGAACAGAACGGGTCGTGTAGAGAACAGAACGGGTCGTGTGGAGAACAGAACGGGTCCTGGAGAACAGAACGGGTCGTGTGGAGAACAGGACGGGTCCTGGGGAGAACAGGACGGGTCGTGTGGAGAACAGAACGGGTCCTGGAGAACAGGACGGGTCCTGGAGAACAGAACGGGTCCTGGAGAACAGAACGGGTCGTGTGGAGAACAGAACGGGACTCACCTCAGCTCTCTTCAACATCTCCCACTTGTTGAGGATCTTCATGGCGTAAACTCTCTCTGTGTGCTTCATCTTCACCACGGCAACCTGAGAGACACAGACAGACCTCAGACCAGGGGATCTGCTGCCAGGTGGTTCAGGGTCTGGTTCAGGTTTCATAGTGTGGTTCAGGGTCTGGTTCAGGTTTCATAGTCTGGTTCAGGTTTCATAGTCTGGTTCAGGGTCTGGTTCAGGGTCTGATTATGTTTTTCTTCTCGTTGACATGAAGTCTGTTCAAACAGGTTATTACATTGTGAGTCAGACTTCAAAGCCACACCTGTAACACACACCTCTGTCTGTCTGTCTGTCTGTCTGTCTCTGTCTGTCTCTCTGTCTGTCTGTCTGTCTCTGTCTGTCTGTCTCTCTGTCTGTCTGTCTGTCTCTGTCTCTCTCTCTCCATTTTGATTCAACATGTCAAGAACAGGGGGACGAAGAAGAAGAGGAGGAAGAAGAGAAGGAGGAAGAGGTGGTAAAGAAGATGACTTCTGTTCTTTGCGTCTTAGCTCCTCCCACTATGAGAGCAGAGGAGACGAGGAGAGAGGAGTCGAGGAATCATGCCTTTAATAAAGAGGAAGTCTTACCTCTCCAAAAGCTCCTCGTCCAATCACCTTCAGCATCTCAAAGTCGTCTCTGTGCAGCCGCAGGTCCTTCACTGTGGTGGTGAAGGGCTTCACTGAGGACGGGACACTATACGTTATTATACTGTTATTATACTGTTATTACACTATTATACTGTTATTACACTATTATACTGTTATTGCACTATTATAATACTGTTATTACACTATTATACTGTTATTACACGATTATAATACTGTTATTACACTATTATACTGTTATTACACGATTATAATACTGTTATTACACTATTATACTGTTATTACACTATTATACTGTTATTACACTATTATACTGTTATTATACTATTATAACACTATTATACTGTTATTACACTATTATACTGTTATTATACTGTTATTACACTATTATACTGTTATTACACTATTATACTGTTATTACACTATTATACTGTTATTATACTGTTATACTGTTATTACACTATTATACTGTTATTACACTGTTATTACACTATTATACTGTTATTACACTGTTATACTGTTATTACACTGTTATTACACTATTATACTGTTATTACACTATTATACTGTTATTACACTATTATACTGTTATTACACTATTATACTGTTATTATACTATTATAACACTATTATACTGTTATTACACTATTATACTGTTATTATACTGTTATTACACTATTATACTGTTATTATACTGTTATTACACTATTATACTGTTATTACACTATTATACTGTTATACTGTTATTACACTATTATACTGTTATTACACTATTATACTGTTATTATACTGTTATACTGTTATTACACTATTATACTGTTATTACACTGTTATTACACTATTATACTGTTATTACACTGTTACACTGTTATTACACTGTTATTACACTATTATACTGTTATTACACTATTATACTGTTATTACACTATTATACTGTTATTACACTATTATACTGTTATTATACTATTATAACACTATTATACTGTTATTACACTATTATACTGTTATTATACTGTTATTACACTATTATACTGTTATTATACTGTTATTACACTATTATACTGTTATTACACTATTATTACACTATTATACTGTTCTTATACTATTATACTGTTATTACACTATTATACTGTTATTATACTATTATAACACTATTATACTGTTATTACACTATTATACTGTTATTATACTGTTATTACACTATTATACTGTTATTACACTATTATACTGTTATTACACTATTATACTGTTATTACACTATTATTACACTATTATACTGTTATTATACTATTATACTGTTATTACACTATTATACTGTTATTATACTATTATACTGTTATTACACTATTATACTGTTATTATACTATTATACTGTTATTACACTATTATACTGTTATTATACTATTATACTGTTATTATACTGTCGTGAACAGTAACAGTCCCGTAAACTGAACAACGACTAGTTGTCTGAATGAACCTCGTGAGTACTTCATGAGGAGTCTGAGGACCAGTGGAGCAGTCCGTCAACCCCAATTGGGTTCCAGTTTCGGTTGAGCTGAACCAGGCCAGGCCAGGCCAGACCCAACCAGGCCAGACCCAACCAGGCCAGACCAGACCCAACCAGGCCAGGCCAGACCCAACCAAGCCAGACCAGACCCAACCAGACCAGACCCAACCAGACCAGACCCAACCAGACCAGACCTAACCAGGCCAGACCCAACCAGACCAGACCAGGTGTGTTTCAAATTAAATATTTACGGTATTTAACGTCATTGTTGATCTTGATTCATTAACGTGTTCAGCTGGTTAACGTGAAGCTCATTTAACGACTTTATGTATAAATAAACAACTCTTGTTGTCCAACACGTCCACAAACTATAATAATAATAATAATAATAATAATAATAATTAATAAATCACAACCAAATAAATATACAATAAGTACTATTTTTAAGATTTCTCCTTCAGACCACCTGACCCCCATGAAGACCACCTGGCCCCCCATGAAGACCACATAAAGACCACCTGACTCCCATGAAGACCACATAAAGACCACCTGACTCCCATGAAGACCACATAAAGACCACCTGGCCCCTCATAAAGACCACCTGGCCCCCCCTGAAGACCACATAAAGACGACCTGGCCCCTCATAAAGACCACCTGGCCCCCCATGAAGACCACATAAAGACCACCTGACTCCCATGAAGACCACATAAAGACCACCCGACTCCCATGAAGACCACATAAAGACCACCTGGCCCCTCATAAAGACGACCTGGCCCCCCCTGAAGACCACATAAAGACCACCTGGCCCCTCATAAAGACCACCTGACCCCCATGAAGACCACATAAAGACTACCTGACCCCCCCCCCCATATAGACCACATAAGACGACCTGACTACCATGAAGACCACATAAAGACCACCCGGCCCCTCATAAAGACTACCTGACCCCCATGAAGACCACATAAAGAACACCTGACTCCCATGAAGACCACATAAAGACCACCTGACGCCCCCCATATAGACCACATAAAGACCACCTGACTAAATGAAGACCACATAAAGACCACCTGGTCCCTCATAAAGACCACCTGACCCCCATGAAGACCACATAAAGAACACCTGACTCCCATGAAGACCACATAAAGACGACCTGGCCCCTCATAAAGACCACCTGACCCCCATGAAGACCACATAAAGACCACCTGACTCCCATGAAGACCACATAAAGACCACCTGACCCCCATGAAGACCACATAAAGACCACCTGGCCACCCATGAAGACCACATAAAGACTACCGGGCCACCCCATGAAGACTACCAGACCACCAGACCCCCCCCCCCCCCCATGAAGACTACCAGACCACCTGACCCCCCCCACCCCATCCATGAAGACCCCTGACCCTCTCTGGGTGGACCCTTGTGTGGTGGTTTGACCCGCTTCCCAGAGTGAAAACCAGGACCGGGACTCACCCCAGTCCAGGAAGTCTGTGACGTGCTTCTCCCTCTTGAGGGGGGACCCCGAGAGCTCCGTGTAGAAGCAGAGCAGCAGGTCCAGCAGCGCCTCCACGCTGAGGCCCTGCTGCTGCTGGACCTCCACGCTGAGGCCCTGCTGCTGGACCTCCACGCTGAGGCCCTGCTGCTGCAGCACCAGCTGCTCCAGCCGCTTCAGGCGCGCCTGCGCCGACATCCCGGCCCTCAGACCCGAACCCGAACCCGAAGGCTCCGCTTCCGGTCTCAGCCTGCTAGCTCGTTAGCTCGTTAGCTCCGCGGAAACATTCCCGACATTTTGATCCGTGAGAGTTTGAGAGTCGCTGCTTCCGGTTACCGGCGGCCCGTTGGTCTGCCGGTCTGCAGGCGGTCTGCAGCCCGTCTGTCGGTCTGTCTGCCGGTCTTCCGGTCCTCCGCACCGGCTCTAATCCGGTAAATCTGGACTTTCCTCTCAGGAACAGGGACGTCGGTCGGACCGTCCGCTGCCCTCAGGACGTCCGCTCCATGTCCGCGGGTCGGTGCTTCAGCTCGGGGCTCCGGGGCGGCTCAGGTTTAACGGGGACCGGGAGGGACCGGGTGGGACCTGGAGGGACCGGGTGGGACCGGGCCCGGGATCAGCGAGGTTCTGGAGCGTGAGACAGGCTGCCGGTGAGGCGGCGGGGATCTGGCTGAACAGATCCTTCAGCTAGCTGCAGACAGCGCAGCGCACTGCCGGTGATAAGACTTTCACAATAAGAGACATTAAAGTATTGATGGTTTATTTATTGGGTTTCTGAACAGTGACGCGACAATATATATATATATATATATATATATATATATATATATATATATATATATATATATAATAACTTTTACATGACTAATATATTTATGTATATTTTATATATATTTATATATATAATATATTTATATATATATATTCATAGTTATATAAATATATATATAAATATATACATTTATTTATATTATATATATTTTATTTTTTACATGATAAATATATTCATATATGTATATATATATATATATATAAATAAATATATATTATATATATATATATATTTATATATATATATAAATGTATTTATATATATTTTATATGTATATTTTATACATATACATATATATTTAATATATATATATATGTATAAATATATATACATATGTATATATAAATATACATATTTATATATTTATATATTTTAATAACCAAAAGATACGATTTTTTTTGTCAAACATCAGCCCCTAAAACCTCTCAAGGCTTTTACTTTGAAGGACAACATACGGGTTCCGGAACACGGTGCTTGCTGCCCTGTGCTGACCTGACTCACCTGTCTATTTCTCCCTGAGGAACACAGAGGCCCCGCCTTTCTGCACCGGAAACGCTCTGGATACATGACGTCATGACGTGATTGACATGAGCCGGGAGAGACTGGTACATCCCCCCCTCCCCGTCCCCCTGCCCCTTCCCTCCCCGCACACACAAACACGCACACGCGTACAAACAGGCACCGGTCTGACATCATCGGTGTGACGTCATCACAATAAAATACTAAATTTGTACGAAAATTAAGTTTGTGGTTTCATTGATTGAAATTTTCTTTTTTAGAAGAAAAATTAAAACAGTTTAATGAATGAATGTAAAGTTTAAATAATGTGTAATAATTAAAATAAATAATCAACACCACAATGATGTCATCGAACAGGAACAGCTGTTGTAATAAAATTATGTAAATGATGAATAAAGAAAATAAATCATTATTATTATTTAAAAAGGAAACAATAGATGTTATTGTTTCACATTTAGTCTGACTTTAAAAACAAACAGGAGAATAAGGGAGGGGACATAATGAGGACACATCATTCTGTCCTCTCCTCTGTCTGTCCTCATATCCTCTCTCTACGTGTAAGTCCATGAGGACACTGTGAGGGACGTCCTCTCTACATGTAAGTCCATGAGGACACTGTGAGGGACGTCCTCTCTACATGTAAGTCCATGAGGACACTGTGAGGGACGTCCTCTCTACATGTAAGTCCATGAGGACACTGTGAGGGACGTCCTCTCTCTACATGTAAGTCCACGAGGACACTGTGAGGGACATCCTCTCTCTACATGTAAGTCCACGAGGACACTGTGAGGGACGTCCTCTCTCTACATGTAAGTCCATGAGGACACTGTGAGGGACGTCCTCTCTACATGTAAGTCCATGAGGACACTGTGAGGGACGTCCTCTCTCTACATGTAAGTCCATGAGGACACTGTGAGGGACGTCCTCTCTACATGTAAGTCCATGAGGACACTGTGAGGGACGTCCTCTCTACATGTAAGTCCATGAGGACACTGTGAGGGACGTCCTCTCTACATGTAAGTCCATGAGGACACTGTGAGGGACGTCCTCTCTACATGTAAGTCCATGAGGACACTGTGAGGGACGTCCTCTCTACATGTAAGTCCATGAGGACACTGTGAGGGACGTCCTCTCTTACATGTAAGTCCATGAGGACACTGTGAGGGACGTCCTCTCTACATGTAAGTCCAGAGGACACTGTGAGGGACGTCCTCTCTACATGTAAGTCCAGGGTGTGGGGTTCTCTACTGTAAGTCCAGAGGACACTGTGAGGGACTCCTCTCTACATGTAAGTCCACGAGGACACTGTGAGGGACGTCCTCTCTCTACATGTAAGTCCATGAGGACACTGTGAGGGACGTCCTCTCTACATGTAAGTCCATGAGGACACTGTGAGGGACGTCCTCTCTCTACATGTAAGTCCATGAGGACACTGTGAGGGACGTCCGTCCCGGGATGTCCAGCTGGTGGAGGGGGGGCTGGAGAGTCTTACGGCTGATTAGCTGTAAGAAGATTAACGGAGGTTAACGGTTAAACTCTGTTTCTCTGTTTCTCAGCAGCAATATTTGTCTCCGTGTGGTGAAACTAAGCAGAAGTGAGCTGCGAGGAGGACGGAGGACGGAGGACGGAGGACGGAGGACGGAGGACGGAGGATGGAGGACGGACAGACACTGCTGGACCAGTCTACAGGTAAACTTCTGTCCTCTGTGTTCTGTCCTCTGATTGGCTGAGTGAGCCGTCCCGCTCACTTCACCTCATCGTTTTAGGATCAGAGACAGAATAATTTATTATTGTTATGTTGTGAACTCTGATGATTCAATTCAATTCATCTTGTATAGCCCAAAATCACAAATTACAAATTCTCCTCAGAGGGCTTTACAATCTGTACACAACGACATCCTCTGACCCAGGACCTCTCATGGGTTCAGGAAACACTCCACAAAAAAACCCTTTAACGGGGAGAAAAAGGGAAGAAACCTTCAGGAGAGACACAGAGGAGGATCCCTCTCCCAGGATGGACAGAAGTACAATAGAAGTACAGTAGAAGTACAATAGAAGTACAATAGAAGTACAATAGATGTCATGTGTACAGAATGAACAGCATAACAGAGTTACAACACATTCAATGCATATGACATAATGATTCATATAATGAGAGTAGTAGCATGATGAAGTTACAACACATTCAATGCATATGACATAATGATTCATATAATGAGAGTAGTAGCATGATGAAGTTACAACACATTCAATGCATATGACATAATGATTCATATGAGAGTAGTAGCATGATGAAGTTACAACACATTCAATGCATATGACATAATGATTCATATAATGAGAGTAGTAGCATGATGAAGTTACAACACATTCAATGCATATGACATAATGATTCATATAATGAGAGTAGTAGCATGATGAAGTTACAACACATTCAATGCATATGACATAATGATTCATATAATGAGAGTAGTAGCATGATGAAGTTACAACACATTCAATGCATATGACATAATGATTCATATAATGAGAGTAGTAGCATGATGAAGTTACAACACATTCAATGCATATGACATAATGATTCATGTAATGAGAGTGGTAGCATGATGAAGTTACAACACATTCAATGCATGTGACATAATGATTCATATAATGAGAGTAGTACCACGATGAAGTTACAACACATTCAATGCATATGACATAATGATTCATATAATGAGAGTAGTAGCATGATGAAGTTACAACACATTCAATGCATATGACATAATGATTCATATAATGAGAGTAGTAGCATGATGAAGTTACAACACATTCAATGCATGTGACATAATGATTCATATAGTGAGAGTAGTACCACTATGAAGTTACAACACATTCAATGCATGTGACATAATGATTCATATAATGAGAGTAGTAGCACGATGAAGTTACAACACATTCAATGCATATGACATAATGATTCATATAATGAGAGTAGTAGCACGATGAAGTTACAACACATTTAATGCATATGACATAATGATTCATATAATGAGAGTAGTACCATGATGAAGTTACAACACATTCAATGCATATGACATAATGTGTCAACATGTGGATTATTTCTGTTTTTATGATTCTTATTGATTATCTGATAAATGAATCAGGTTCAGTCTTTCACACCAGTTTTATTAAACTTCAACCTTCTTCCTGCAGTGGACACATCCTGGTTGCGGAGTTGTGGACCGCAGTCAAGAGAACCTAAAATACCTCACTAAGCTCCTTATGACGCTCTGATAGCAGCTCTTTCTCTGAACCCTGAACTCTAAACCTTGAACACTGAAAACTGAACCTTGCGCCTTGATCGCTGAACCCTGAACTCTAAACAGTGAAAGCTGAACCCTGAACTCTAAACCCTGAACTCTAAACCCTGAACTCTAAACCCTGAACTCTAAACCCTGAACTCTAAACACTGAACTCTAAACACTGAATCCTGAACTCCAAACCCTTATTTCTGATCCCTGAACTCTAGATTCTGAACTAATTCACTAATCTCTAAACCCAGAACACTGAACCCTGAACAATAAACCCCTAACCCTGAACTTCAAACCCTGAACTCTAAACCCGAACAATGAACCCTGAACCTTGAAAGCAGAACCCTGAACTCTAAACAATGAACCCTGAACTCTGAACTTTTAACCCTGACCCTTGAACCCTGAACCCTGAATTCTTAAACCTGAACCCTGAAAGCTGAACCCTGAACAATGAACCCTGAACCCAGAACAAATACCTCAGAACACCACACAGGGCAACGACCTTGGTTAACTTTGAATGGAGTTTACGCTCAGCACCATTTTGTGAGTCAGAACCAGGAACTTCCAAACACAGGCATCAGGGTTGAACAGATAAGAGGCAAGTGAAACCTGATTGGACGAAACCATCTGGCAAGAACCAACGACTCAACACTGTAGAATATGATTTTATGTGGTTAATAACTAATTAATGGACCAAACGTTTTCAACTTTGCCACAAACAGAACCAGCTGAAAGTAATTTAGCCACAAAGATGATGTCATGTGGAAACTTGATGTGTTTTGAATGCAGCCCCTAGTGTTCGTGAGTGGTACAGCACCTTAAGGCAGTCCAGTTTTTGACCATGTTTTTGCCTACTTGGACGTGAGACATAAAAACAGGGCTGACATGGCGGTCGGGAAGCTGACCTTCACCAAGGCGGAGAGAGAGAAGCTCGCTGAGGTCCTCTGGCTGCTCAACTGGATCTCCGTGCTGACGGGAGCGATCCTGTTCGGCTTGGGCTTATTCCTCAAAGTAGAGATTCAGAAATGGCAGGAAGTGATGTCAGAAGGGATCCTCTACGTGCCACATATGCTGATCACCACGGGCCTGGCGGCCTGCTGCATTAACTTCCTGGGTGGGAAGATCTGCCTGGACTGCGCCGACACCAACAAGTTCCTGCGCTGGAAGCTGGTGATGATGCCGTACATCATCTGCACCTTCTTCTTCACCTCTTGCGTCCTGGCGGGGGCGCTCATGTGCTACAGCATCCGCAGCCAGCTGGAGGAGTCTCTGTCCCTGGGCTTGAGGAACGCCATGAAGTACTACAAGGACACGGACACGCCGGGTCGCTGCTACCTGAAGAAGACTCTGGACTTGCTGCAGATCCAGTTCCAATGCTGTGGGAACTCTGGGTACCGAGACTGGTTCCAGGTCCAGTGGATCAGCAACCGTTACCTGGACATGACCAGCAGCAGCGTGATGGAGTAAGTGTAGCCAGATCTGAGTCTTTTGAGATCTCTATTGGATTTGATGAGATCTTTGTTCATTTCAGTAAATCCTGCTGGATTCCAGCAGATTCTAGTGGATCTTGGTGAATGCTGGAAGATCTACACTGATGTTAGGCAGTTTTATATGAACCCAGTAGTGGATTTCAGTGCTTTGTAGTAGATCCCTCAAGGGTTTTACCTGAGTCCAGTATGTCTAACTAGAGTGTCAAAGATCATCCTATATTTAAAAGGTCTGCATATAAAGCTTCAAAATTCTACTTCCTGTTCAATCTGAATGAACCTTCATAGGTTCTAGAAGACCTTGCTGGATTCTGGTGGATTCTAGTGTACCTGAAAGGAGTCTATGGGTTTCTAGAACCCAAAAGAACAACTAAATTATTGTGGAACCCAGTTTCTCTTTTTGGTTTTGGTGGATCCTCTTCAGGTATTTAGATTGAAGGTAGAGTCTAATGGGTCTCCCTGAATCTAGATAGTGGATTCTGGTGGAGGCTCAGCTTGGATTCTAGTGAGACCAGTGAGATTCTTTAGAGCAACAGTGGTGTCTACAGGACTGGAAAGGAATCTGTGGATCCAGCTGGACTGCAGTGTAATTTCCCCTAAACACATGATTGACTGGTGGATGTGGGTAGATAAGAAAAGTGAGGTCTTTCAGGTTGAGCTAGTCCACTACAGGTAAAGGTGGAATCTACTGAGGTTAAATGTTCTGGAATTAATGAGGTTTAACCAACAGGGTTCAACTCAGGTTCAAGAGACTCAGAATGACCTGAGACAGTCTCACTGTTTTCACGTCCAACACCCAGGTCTGTGTTTTAGCTTAGAACCAATCAACACGCAACATTTCAAAATAAAATCAAACAGTTTAACACAACGACTCAGGATGTACAGCTGTGAGTAACATAGAGGGGAAGTAGTGGTAGTAATAGTAGTAATAGTAGCAGTAGGGGTACTACTGCTAGTACTAGTAGCAGTAGTAGTAGTAGTAGTAGTATTAGCAGTTCCTAACTTCCTGCTCCTCCTTCCAGCCGCCTGAGGAGTAACGTGGAGGGGAAGTACCTGACGGACGGCGTTCCCTTCAGCTGCTGCAGCACCTCGTCCCCTCGTCCCTGCATCCAGCAGCACGTCAGCGACAGATCGCTTCATTTTAACTACGACCAGCGGAGCCAGCACCTGAACCTGTGGAGGAGAGGCTGCCGACAGGCCCTGATGGACCACTACACCGGCATCATGCAGTCCATCGGCCTCACCGTGCTCCTCATCTGGCTGTTCGAGGTGCTGACACACTCACCAACCAAATACAGCCATAAATATCTGCATTGAAGTGATCTTAGTGGCCCAGTACAGAAAGGCTCCCAACAAGTCCAACGCTGTCCTCCTGGGACCAGTTTAGTCCCGCCGGACGTCAGATTAAGGGCCATGCAGCATGTCACACATGGTACACTAAAGACACCATGTTTTTCTTCTCCTACCAGCTGCTGGTTCTGACAGGAGTCCGTTACCTGCAGACGGCCATGGAGAACGTTTTCCGGCTGGGTGATCCAGACTCAGAGGTTGATGGTTGGATTCTGGAGAACAGCCTGGCAGAAACAGCCCGTTCCAACTTTAACATCATCAAGAACATGGGGAAGTGTTACCAGGTCGACAACGACCCAAACATCAACATCCCAACTGCCTCCACCGAGCAGGAGGTGCCGTCCCGCCAGGTTGGGATCCCTGTGACCAGCTAACATCTAGAGGAGTCACGGACCTCTGAAAGACCAGGACCAACCGGAACAGCGTCACTCTGTTGATGCTTCCTGTACTCAGACTCAGGTCCAGCTCCGGGAGGCTCTGAGGAGGATCCGTCCTCTGGTCCTCGTACATTCAGATGCCTTCCAAATGTGAAGTTTGAAAAATGTTCAGCTGCTGCGTCCTCAGAGCCGAAGGTCTGCTGCCTTCAGATGCAAGTCAGAACTTCTGAGTGTGACAAAGTTTCACAAGGTTTTAAGGCCTCCTGCGGTCCGCTGTGAGCATGTTAGTTCCACAGGTCATGTTTACAACCTCACCCTCCCAGTTGAAGAGCATACATGTCATGCTAGCAGCTCTGTGAGGCTGTGATTTGAGCTCAATGCTAACATGCTGATGTTAGCAGGTATTAAAGGGTTCACCATCTTAGTTTAGCGTGTTAGCATGCTAATGTTAGCTAATGATCCAGCTGATGAGGGTCTTTCGTTCTGTGTTGGAACATGAACACGTTGACCTGATGAGAAGTCAGAGGACCAGTAAAGTTACTGCAGTCCATCCTGAGGGAACACAAACCCACACGAGGCTGATAACTAAAGAAGAACTGATCCAGGACCAGATGGTGGACCTTTAGAACTCTGTGTCTTCTTCTTCATGTGTTCTGTTGAGAGTCTGCAGCAGGTTTAGAGCCGGTACAGATACTGGTCTCCTCGTGGTCCGTTGGGACCAATGAAGTGACGAAGCTACATTTTGTTGAGGGAACAACAGGTATGGTTTCTTTCAAAGGGGTTCCTGACCTCTAACCTCAAGACATGTGAATGAAAATGGTTCTGTAGTACGACGAGTCTCTTCACAGACGGACACACATGTTTCATTCTGAAATGGAGTGTTTGAATATTTATGAATTGTATCTATTGTTTTTTAATGGAAACATGAGACTGCAGAAACCACATGACAGCATGACTTCTTCTATGGTGCTCCTGCAGGTCTTTGTGTCTTAATGTGGGATTTTTGATCATTTTGCTTTTCATGTTACACCAACAAGTTTCAAAAGCGTGCGCTGAGGTCTGTGAAGGGAGGCGGTCGGGTCGTTGTACTTCCATCATAATGTTCTTCAAACGTTTGATTCCACACTTTAATCTTCAGAAGAAGAACCAGAAGTGGTTCTTCTCTTTTCTGACGACCTGAAGCCTCTGAGCGGGTCGATGGCGAGCAGCAACATCTGGTGCTGAGAAATGAAGCCAAAATATGAAAAACTGCAGTTCCTCAAATGTCCTCTAGAGGCTCCCCATAGACCTCTATGTTAAACTTGAGAAATAAACACGGTGTGGTTCTCTAAAGCTCACAAACCTGAAGGGCTGAATATTTTAATTAAAGATTGGAATTAGTCATGGGGGCGTGGCCTCTCTGAGCTACAGGGGGTGTGGTCTCAGGCCGCTAGGTGCTAGCTGCTAGCTATCTCTGTGCTGCGTCAGAATTTATAGTTAGTCTACGTTACAAATGTTTTTACTTTCGTTCATGAAGCTGATTCATAATAATATAGTCATGAGTCAGAAAACATCCAGCCAATCAGATTACACTTCTCTCTACAGCAACAGCAGGTCTTCTTCTTAAAGGAACAGTTCAACATTGGCTTCATGAGATTCATCTCGATGCATGTGGTTAGCTTAGCTTAGCATAAAGACTGAAGTCTGTCTGTTCCAGAGGAAACTGTGATTGTTTTATGATTTTAATAAAGATCCCAGTTGATGTGTTTCCAACACTGTTTTTGTTTATATTCATGAACACAAGACAGGTGGGTTTTTAATATTTAGGTCTTTGACACATTATGATGTCTCTGAACATAAAAATCTAAACACCAACATTTGGCTGCTTGTTGTTATTGTTTAAAGTATCAAAGTTTCAGAACCTTGGATGGGGAATAGTGTGTCTCACACTGCTCCCTCTCCAAGGTGCTGAAACTTTGATAATAATACTACTGCTACTATAACTACTATACTACAGGGACACATAGAAACACTGCTCGCTGTCCAAGGTTTTGAAACTCTCTGATACTTCTGCTACTAATTCTACTATAACTACTATACTACAGAGACATACCTGTCCCTGTCCAAGGTTCTGAAACACCTTGGAAAGGGAGCAGTGTGTCTCTGTAGTATAGTAATTATAGTAGAAGTAGTAGCAGTAGTATTACTATCAGAGTTTCAGCACCTTGGACAACGACCAGTGTGTCCCTGAAGTATAGTAGTTATAGTAGAAGTACTAGCAGTAGTATTAGTATCTGAATTTCAGAACATCGGACATGGACGTGTGTCTCTGTAGTATAGTAGTAATAGTAAAAGTAGTAGCAGTAGTATTAGTATCAGAGAGTTTCAGCACCTTGGACAGAGACCAGTATGTTTCCGTAGTATAGTAGTTATAGTAGTTATAGTAGTAGAAGTACTAGCAGTAGTATTAGTATCTGAATTTCAGAACCTCAGACAGGGACCAGTGTGTCTCTGTAGTATAGTAGTAATGGTAAAAGTAGTAGCAGTAGTATTAGCATCTGAGAGTTTCAGCCCCTCGGACAGACACCAGTGTCTCTGTAGTATAGTAGTTATAGTAGAAGTAGTAGCAGTAGTATCAGAGAGTTTCAACACCTCGGACAGCAAGCAGTGTTTCTATGTAGTATAGTAGTTATAGTAGAAGCATTAGCAGTAATATTAGTATCGGAGACTATCAGCACTTTGGACAGGGACCAGTGTGTCTCTGTAGTAAACTAGTTATCGTAAAAGTAGTAGCAGTAGTATTACTATCTGAATTTCAGAACATCGGACATGGACCAGTGTGTCTCTGTAGTATAGTAGTAATAGTAAAAGTAGTAGCAGTAGTATTAGTATCAGAGGGTTTCAGGACCTTGGACAGCGACCAGTGTTTCCCTGTAATATAGTAGTTATAGTAGAATTAGTAGCAG
>JACSYO010001683.1:197500-217748 GCA_016806645.1 Ophiodon elongatus | reverse complement strand
TTACTTTATACATTTTACTTTATACACTTTACTTTATACATTTTACTTTATACACTTTACTTTATACATTTTACTTTATACACTTTACTTTATACATTTTACTTTATACACTTTACTTTATACATTTTACTTTATAAACTTTACTTTATACATTTTACTTTATACACTTTACTTTATACATTTTACTTTATACACTTTACTTTATACACTTTACTTTATACACTTTACTTTATACATTTTACTTTATACACTTTACTTTATACACTTTACTTTATACACTTTACTTTATACATTTTACTTTATACACTTTACTTTATACACTTTACTTTATACACTTTACTTTATACACTTTACTTTATACATTTTACTTTATACACTTTACTTTATACATTTTACTTTATACACTTTACTTTATACATTTTACTTTATACACTTTACTTTATACATTTTACTTTATACACTTTACTTTATACATTTTACTTTATACACTTTACTTTATACATTTTACTTTATACACTTTACTTTATACACTTTACTTTATACATTTTACTTTATACACTTTACTTTATACACTTTACTTTATACACTTTACTTTATACACTTTACTTTATACATTTTACTTTATACACTTTACTTTATACATTTTACTTTATACACTTTACTTTATACACTTTACTTTATACACTTTACTTTATACACTTTACTTTATACATTTTACTTTATACACTTTACTTTATACATTTTACTTTATACACTTTACTTTATACATTTTACTTTATAAACTTTACTTTATAAACTTTACTTTATACACTTTACTTTATACACTTTACTTTATACACTTTACTTTATAAACTTTACTTTATACACTTTACTTTATACACTTTACTTTATACACTTTACTTTATACACTTTACTTTATACACTTTACTTTATACACTTTACTTTATACACTTTACTTTATAAACTTTACTTTATACACTTTACTTTATACACTTTACTTTATACACTTTACTTTATACACTTTACTTTATACACTTTACTTTATACTGTTTTCAGACTTTTTCTTTCTTCTTTTAGAAACATAACAGTCTGATTTACTGAGGCTGAGAGTCACTGGTTAGAAGTGTAACAGCAGGTTTTCTTCTGCTCCAGCTGTTCACGGGGCTGCGTGCTCCAGCCAGAGGACTTCTTCTGTTCGGTCCGCCCGGCAACGGCAAGACGATGCTGGTGAGTCTGAGAAACGAGAAGAAGAAGCCACTGAAGGATTTATGACCGGGATTTGATTTCAGGAACAGTTTTACTTCTCACTTACTAATTTCTGTTGCTGCTAGTTTAGTTTGATGCATTATTATACACAATGGACAACACAATGTCTCATCATTCTGTCAAATTCCATTTCATTGCACCAATGCAGTGAGTCCTGACTGATCAGCCACACATCAGAGGAAGAGGCCAAACTGAGCTGATGCTGCGTTCATGTCACATCGAAGTTATGTACTTCATCACGTCAACATCCAAATCCTATTCACGGCGGTGAAACTCAGATTTTTGTGAAAGCTGCGATCTATCTGACTTGACACTTTATAAAAAATCAAACAAGACTGCTGTTGAGTGTATTTAAACCCAAATTAAATAGATATGGAGTTCTATTGTCACCGTATTATAATCATCATGAACATTCACAAGTCGTAAACATTCTCTTATTTTTCATCCGTCCGACATGAAGTGAACGTGGCATTAAATCAGCATCTGAACCAGGAAATAAAGATGACTTTTATGGAATATTATATGCATAGCTGACGCATATTAAGCTACATAATCAGGATTTTGAATGTCCTGTTCTTTAAAGACTCTTCTCCCCTACAGGCTAAAGCTGTGGCAGCCGAGTCCAACGCCACCTTCTTCAACATCAGCGCCGCCAGTTTAACCTCCAAATACGTAAGTAGCTGTGAGTCAGCGGCTCGCCTCGTAGCGGACACTGAACCGATGAACACGCGAGTGACGGGTCGATGAGGAGCAGCGGTGCGTTTCTGTCTCTGCAGGTGGGTGAAGGCGAGAAGCTGGTTCGAGCTCTGTTCTCTGTGGCCAGAGAGCTTCAGCCCTCCATCATCTTCATCGGTAACTCTTATTCTAAAGCAGTGGTTCAAACTGTGGCCCCTTTAGAGTCGCTTCAGGGGGAAGGTAATGAATCGAGTTATCTGGAGGTGGAAGGCAATACAAGATCTGAGTTACCATGATTTATTCTGATAATAAAACACATTTTATAGACTTATCAAAATGGTAACTAACCTCAGTGGTAGCAGGTGCATCACATTAGCTTTCATCTAGGAGATTAAATGTTAATGATGTAGCGTTATTGCTTGTTTTTTAATAATCGTAATGAATTATCAAAATATTTAATGGTTATTAATAACTAAGTTATGAATCATAACGCTTTGAATTAGTATAAAAAGAATGATGATACTCAGCTTACGCCATAAGACACTATTAGTGTAAGTAACAAAATGTAACATTGGATTCAATTTAGGACGCCACCCAATCTCCTCCTCAATCTCAGGGTAGCTACGGAGGTCTTGTCATGGTGAACAGTGACATTTTATTTCATATACACAAAAATCAAATGATCAAGTTCTCTATGAATTAAATATGTATTGGACTAACTACATAGCTAAACAGAAAATGAATAAAGAATATGATAAACAGTACAATGAATAATGATGAACCAAAAATACATAAAAAGGATGTGACCAGTTAGAATCAGTGACTCGTATCATTGATTAATATCTGTTTAAGTTTATACATTCAATTTAGTTCAAAACATTTAGCGTTCAGCAGCTGAGATGAGAAGCACCAGGAAAGACTGAAGTAATGTTGTACTAGTTATAATATAAATGTAATTTAGATCTTTAGGCCTAAAGCTTATTGATCTGTTTTAATAATATTTATATCTAAAATAATTGTATTATCTGACTTGGAAATTGTCTGGAAATTGTATTGCTTTCCCGTGACGGTTAAGCTGGGGGAAGGCAGGTTCTCTTTGTTGGATGATCGTTTGTTGGAATCGGATTCTTTCATTTCTCACTCTCTTGGTTCAGCTTCCTCTGGTATCTTCAGATCTGGTTGTCTTCTTCTTGGAGGTTCTATATACTTATATTTACCACATGATTCATTTAAAAGGCCAGGCCTATTTATTAGCATGAGTATTTAAGTTCAATACATGTAAATTATTTACTAGATTACTTACTCAGAGATGTGGATTATATCTCAAGGAATCATAGTGTTGCAGAGAGGTCAACAGAAGGTCCAAAATCCTCATGTCAAAGTACTCCACTCCTATTACTAAACATATCTTAGCTCAGCATAACATATCGATGAAGGCAAATGTTGTTTTGCATTAAAATCTGTTTCTTTAAGTTGTTTATTCCCTTTTGGATGTGTCTCTGTCTTTTCTCAGGAATGTAGATGTTTCATAAAACAAGAAAGGTAGGGTCACAAAACCTTGCAGGCTCAGTCTTTAAAATTTGAGTGTCAGTGTTGACCCCACGTCAGGCTGGTGCTGCTATGAGCCCAGCCACTGACTGGCTTATGGGCCCGAGAGCACCAGTGTTACCACACTCTGGTTTCATCCCCTTTCCATCTGCGTTCACTACGATGATGACGTTTGTGAATCCTGTTGTTGATTGTGTGCAGATGAAGTGGACGGTCTGCTGTGTGAGCGGAGGGAAGGCGAGCATGACGCCAGCCGACGCCTCAAGACCGAATTCCTCATAGAGTTTGATGGGGTAATAGTGTGTGTGTGTGTGTGTGTGTGTGTGTGTGTGTGTGTGTGTGTGTGTGTGTGTGTGTGTGTGTGTGTGTGTGTGTGTGTGTGTGTGTGTGTGTGTGTGTGTATATATATATATATTATTTTATTTTATTATTTTTTTTATTTTATTTATTTATTTATTTTCTGTTCTGGTGTGACATTAACTGGAGGAATCATCAACAAACATTGATGTACAAACACTTTGTCCAGGTCCAGTCAGGAGGTGACCACCGGGTTTTGGTGATGGGAGCCACCAACAGGCCTCAGGAGCTGGACGAGGCTGTTCTCAGGTCTGGTTGAGCAGCTGTTCTGGAGCTTTCCATCATATCACATGATCTTCTTCTGCAGGTGGAGTTGCCCAGTTGTCGCAGAACCGTTGATGTTCAAATTTCCATTTGCATAGAGACTCCTCATCTATGGTCACATTATGAAACGATCTTTGTGATCGTTTTGAGTCTATGTTGTTGTTTTCATCTCTTTGTGGTTGTTTTATGTTTCTTTGTGATTTTTCTTTTTTACGTCTCTTTGTAGTCGTTTTGCGTCTGTGATGGTTTTTTGTCTCTGTGGTCGCCGTGTGGTGATGTTTCTCAGGTGAAGGTAACTCTCCAGTGCAGCTGAACAAAGCTTCACTGACTCGTCTGCACAGATTCTAGACTGAAGCACGCTGTTCAAAACATTATAAGAAACCATTAAACATGCAGTAAAGCAGAAGAGACGTTGTGCTATCAGACTGTTAGAAATATATTTTCTAATGTTACTGTATTTGAAGTTGTAGTACACTCTGTACAGAAGTATCTCCTACACAAACATCAGTATTGGTACACAGCAGCCGCACTCATCTTGGTGTTTCTTTATTTATTTGCAGGCGTTTTTCTAAACGTGTGTACGTAGCTCTGCCAGTCGAGGAGGTGAGGTCACCCTTCAGGTCAAAATATCAAACAAATAAATGTTCCAGGTCCTTCTGGCTGACGGGAAGCTGCTTTTGTTTTCAGACTCGCTTCAAGCTGCTGAAGAACCTGTTGGGGAAACACAACAACCCGCTGACACACGGAGAGCTGAGCCAGCTGGCCAGGTCAGCTCATCATTTATTACTTCACAGAAGATGTTCAAAGTATGAAGAGGAGAGTATGAAAAGTATATCAATGCTATTTCCTGCAGGTATATATATTTATATCCTTAATCAAACAGACAATGATGTCGTGCCTTCCATGATGATGGTTGTATTTATATAAACAATGTACATCACTTAACTAACTCTAAAATCACACTTACTTTATATAATATTGTATAAAATAAAATCAAAGTTGTATTTGCAAAGTGATCCCTGAACTTTTGAATAAATGATGTTTTATTTGTAGACGCAGCAGAGAGAAACGACCTGAACGCTCTGTTTGTTTCTGATTGGTTTAGAATGACCGAGGCCTACTCCGGCAGTGACCTCACCTCATTGGCTAAAGACGCCTCGCTGGGACCAATCAGAGGTGAGATACAGTCTTCATGTCAAGCTTTTTCTTCTTCTATCGTACTTTCTTCATAAAACTGCGTGAGTTGTTAGTCTGAGGCCTGTAACACACAGGTTCTCAATCTGGAGGACGGAGGAAGGACAGCTGGCAATAAATCACTGTGAATGAATAGATGTTTAATATCACTGCTTCATATAGAGCTCGATAGATCTGACTATAAATAAATGTGTATTCTGTTAAATTAATGTGTTGCTTAGATGTTTTCTTAAAGAATAGAAGATACTTTTTTCATCCCCTTGGTTAAATGATGCCGTGTGTGACTATTCCAGCATTATTCTTTCAGCTGCAACTTTGAGCAAATAAAAATCTAATAATAAATAATAATAATAATCTTAAAAGCATTATTCAAAGTGGAAAGAAGGCTTACTTTCATATTGTATGATCAACCGCAGCATACATAAAAGAAACACAAGGCAATGCGTCCAGTCTGTCGAGTCAGGACTCCGACATCGGGCTCTCCTCTGTTGACCTCCATGAGGTTCCTTTTCTTCCTGTTCCGGTGCTGAAGTCCCAGGACAGAGGATGTAGTTTGCTGTGCAGATTGTAAAGCCCTGTGAGGAATAGTGTGGTATTGGGCTAAACAAATAAAAGACAGACATCTGGATTACAAACATATAACTAAACATCGTCAGCGTAAAATGTCATTTTGTGTTATTGACCACAATTCCCTGCATATCACAGTCGCCTTGAGCCCGTCAGCCCGTCAGCAGGCCCGCAATGTGTCTTGATGCCCCCAGGACGAGATGACCGCCTACGGCAGCCACAAGTGGTGTTCCATTGGCACTGCAGACTGTTGCTGGTATTCCCCATTGGGATGGTTTCACTAATGAATGCTTCAGCTACGGTATTAGCATCTTGTTTGTAGGATGGGAGTGCTTCGCCCGCTCAGACCACACTGGGTCATAACGCGATGATATCCATTTGCAGCTGATCAAATGACCCGGGACCAAGAATATTGCCGTTCTGATTAGTTTTGTTTGTGTGTTTCGGCAGAGTTGCGTCCAGAACAAGTGAGGAACATGGCGGCCAGCGAGGTGAGTCCAGCTGAGGTTCTCATGTGATTGAGCAATCACTGATTAATGAGCAATCACTGATTAATGAGCAATCACTGATTAATGAGCAATCACTGATTAATGAGCAATCACTGATTAATGAGCAATCAAACTGATTCCCCAAAGTCTTTTGTGTTGTTTTAATCTTCAACATCTGGATTTCGCAGTGCTGATGCTTTTTATTTGGCCTTGAGCTAAACTTTTCAAATTTGTCCCAAACCTCCACCTGGACTCAAGGATGAAGTGATTCCATTTCGGTGGTCAAAGGTCACGTTTTGGACAATAACTCAATTGATATGCTAACTAGCAGGTTAATAACAGGATCAAATTAATGGGAAAATAAATGCATAAAAGTAAAGCATTAAGAAAAGAAAAAGATACGAGAGATGAAAGAATCTGTTAGTTAAAAGTACAACGTTCTCTCTGGTAGAAGGTACTGAAGTACGTCCCCTGATTAAATATGTCGGTTTTCTGCACAGATCCGAAACATTTGTCTCAGAGACTTTGTGGCGTCTCTGAAGAAGATCAAGAGGAGCGTCGGTCCTCAGACTCTAGAGCTTTACGTCCACTGGAACCGAGCCTTCGGAGACACGACGGCCGTGTGAACCGGTTTACCTTCTTACCTTCTTTTGCACCAATGTTTCTACAAAATAAAGAATCCTCCTCATAGCCTTTGTGTTCTTTTGTCCACAAGATGCAACTGGTTTCATGATGCCAGCTGGATTTATTCAGGTCTGACTTTAAGAAAACCTCCATCCTGAAGAGTTCTGGATGGAGGTCTGAGGAGAAAAGACGTGTGAACTTCTCATCTTCAGTATTCTGAAAATATCCACCCTAATTATTCAGTTTGAGATTTAATTTATGGAACTGTAATTATCAAAACCTTTATTATTGTTCCCATGACGCTCTTTACGAATACTTATTTGGTTTTTAGTGAACAATTCTATATGAGTCTTATTACACTGTGTCCAATTTCATATTTTTACAAGAAGAAGCACATTTTTTTACTCTTAATTAGATCATAAATAGAATCTAGTTTCATAGGTCTTTATCCCACTTTGTCATTAAAATAGACAAACAACATACATGAACACATGACATCTCCACGGTTACTTTAACAATAACTTTTCCCAAATGTTCTGACTTTTCACAAAAGTGCTCACTTTCCAAAAATGTCCTGACTGTCCCAAATGTCATGTCATCAAGGGTCCAGAGTCGGCGGGCAGCGGGACTCCGCTGTCGGCCGGGACACCGACAGGCAACAGGAGTCCGGAGGCGGGCAACAGGAGTCCGGAGGCGGGCAACAGGAGTCCGGAGGCGGGCAACAGGAGTCCGGAGGCGGGCAACAGGAGTCCGGAGGCGGGGAACAGGAGTCCAGGGTCGGCTGCAACTCCGAGACAGCAGAGGGAAACCACCACTCGGGAACCGGGGAGGCGTAGAATTCGTCCCAGAGCCAAGCGGGGCGGGGAACCGGCGTCTGGGGTTGAAGGAGATAACCGGGGGAATGCCCTCCCTCGCGTCCCTGGCAAGCTCAAGAAGTTTTAGGTCCGTTCGTCCTGTAACGGGTGGCAAAAAGGCAAAGGCAGGACCCAAACGCAGACTCATCAGGACACGGTGGTGTCACAGCAAAAAAATGGCTTTAATTGCGCCACAAACAGGCAAGATCGACACAAGGAACAGGATCCAGGAAAACAGCCAAAGAACACAGACGAACGGACGAGGAGGCACAAGACAAACAGGCCTCAAATACACAGGGGAGGTGCAGGTGATCAGACACAGGAGGATTCAATTGTACAATCACAAGGACAGGAAGTGAAGGGACCCGGGGAAACACAAGACAGGGAACTTTTCAAAATAAGACAGGAAGTCACACCTAAAACCCCAAACCGTGACAGTTGCTGCTCGAGAAATAATCTTTATGAAAAAGAACAGGATATTTATGAGAGGAGCTCCTGATAGTAATAAAGGCCACCGTAGTTCTCTACACACTAGGAAAGGGAGGACTGAGCTGATGAGTATTTAGCTGGCTGCAACCTGCAGCTCACCACTAGATGTCACTAAATCTTACTCACTGTTCCTTTAAAGGTGCAATGTGACTGAAAGAGGAGATGAAAGTCAATGTAATATAATTGTTCATAATAATTCTCCAGGCTATCAGGCTGTCTGGTCTCAGAGGAAGGCTCTTCTTCTCTGGCTTCAGCTCTGAGATCCAACCCCTCCCACCTGAGAGAGCTGGACCTGAGCTACAATCATCCAGGAGTCTCAGGAGTGAAGCTGCTGTCTGCTGGACTGGAGGATCCACACTGGAGACTGGACACTCTCAGGTATGAAGAGTCTGTTGGTTCACAGTCTGATAACAGTGAAGACAGTAGCTGATGTTCTGAGAGTCCCTGTCCCCACTGAGACGGACCTCCTCACTAACATCAGACCAGGATCTGGTGTTGATCCTTTATTGAGGTCTACGACACACGTTCTTTTTGACAAATATGGTGTCAAAGTGTTTATAGAACATTTTACAAACTTATCAAGAGGTTCAAACAATCCTCATAACACACATTATAAATTATATAGTTTTATAGTTTAAAGAGGCATATATTCTTATTTACTATTCACAGTCAGACTTGTATCTACATTTTATCTTCTTCATTGTTGCTTTGTAGATATAAAATATATATGAAATGTCTTTTATAGTTGCAGCTGTTTGTCTGAATGGAGGATCTGAATGAAGGTTCATGAAGATCACTGATGATGAAGCTTTATTCTGACTGTTTCTTCCTCTAGGGTTGAACCTGGTGGAGATCAATGGCTGAAACCTGGTCTGAGGAAATGTGAGTGTTCACTTTGATTCATGAAATCTCAAATAAACCCATCAGCTGTGTTCGATGATAAACTTCTGTTTCGTGTCTCGTTCTCTCCGTCAGATTCCTGCGAACTCACAATCGACACAAACACCGTGAACACAAACCTGAAACTGTCTGACTACAACAGGAAGGTGACATATGTGGAGGAGGAGCAGACATATCCTGATCATCCAGACAGGTTTCAGGACTGGAAGCAGCTGATGTGTAGCACTGGTCTGACTGGTCGCTGTTACTGGGAGGTCGAGTGGAGAGGAGACGTTGATATAGCAGTGAGCTACAGAGGAATCAGGAGGAGAGGAAACGATCCAGACTGTGTGTTTGGATGGAATGATCAGTCCTGGAGTCTGAACTGCTCTGATAAAGGTTACTGTGTCATTAATAATAACAGAAGAACACTACTCTCCTCCTCCTCCTCCTCTGGTAGAGTAGCAGCCTATGTGGACTCTCCTGCTGGCTCTCTGTCCTTCTACATAGTCTCCTCTGACACACTGATCCACCTCCACACCTTCAACACCACATTCACTGAACCTCTTTATCCTGGGTTTGGGTTTGGGTTTGGGTCCTCAGTGTCTCTGTGATCTCTGTAGGAGGGAGAGTCTCCTCCTCTGTAAACACTCACACTGCTGACAAACAGATTCAGATTAATATCACCAAATATAATCAACAAATAAATCAGTTTTATATATTATTGACAAATATCAAACTTTATTGATGCCTTGGTAAAAATCTGAAATGAATACTTTCGTACTTTTACATAAATTTTGAATGGAGTACTTTTACGTGTGAGTATTTCTACGCTGGTGTTTTACTACTTTAACTTAAAGATCCGTTTGAGACTTTTGGATGAATGAATATACTATTAATAAGTATGTTTTCATTATCACTTGAAGATAAGAATCGTTGTTTCGTTACTTTAGAATGAGCTCTTTAAATCTACACATGGAGCCAGTCTCCTGCTCTGTAAACACTCACACTGGAAATCATCAATTATATTCAATTTATTTGTATAAACCAAAATCAACAATTTGCCTGAGAGGACTTTACAGCATAATACATGAGTATATACAGATGGAGAGAGGAACCAGCCCTAACTATAGACCTGAACCAGCTCTAACTATAAACCTGAACGAGTCTTAACTATAAACCTGAACCAGCTCTAACTATAAACCTGAACCAGTCTTACCTATAAACCTGAACCAGCCCTAACTATAGACCTGAACCAGCCCTAACTATAGACCTGAACCAGTCTTAACTATAAACCTGAACCAGCTCTAACTATAAACCTGAACCAGCCCTAACTATAAACCTGAACCAGCCCTAACTATAGACCTGAACCAGCCCTAACTATAAACCTGAACCAGCCCTAACTATAGACCTGAACCAGTCCTAACTATAGACCTGAACCAGTCTTAACTATAGACCTGAACCAGCCCTAACTATAAACCTGAGCCAGCCCTAACTATAAACCTGAACCAGCCCTAACTATAGACCTGAACCAGCCCTAACTATAAACCTGAACCAGCCCTAACTATAAACCTGAACCAGGGTTTTGGTTTAACCTGAACCAGCCCTAACTATAAACCTGAACCAGCCCTAACTATAGACCTGAACCAGCCCTAACTATAAACCTGAACCAGCCCTAACTATAAACCTGAACAAATCTTAACTATAAACCGGAACCGGTTAGGACTGGTTCCGGTTTATAGTTAAGACTGCGTTATTGTGAAGGAATTCTGGGTAATTGTGGTTGCTGTTGTGTTATTTGTGTTCATCAATATAAAATTGTGTCTTTTCCATGAATGCAGTGTAAAGATTAAATCAGGGGAAACTGGAGCTGTACCAAATTCAATTCAATTCAATTCAATTCAGACAGAGGTACAATAGGTGTCATGTGTACAGAATGAACAGCATAACAGAGTTACAACACATTCAATGAATATGACATAATGATTCATATAATGAGAGTCGTAGTCATGTCTTTACATTTATTTTTGTATGTGTTTATGTGGTTGTATAAATGTAATGTTTGCTGCTGTTAGTCCACTCTTTCTGTGTGAAAAGTGGGAGCCCAAACAGATTCTGACCGCAGGGAAAATATGGACTGAACTAAAAATACTTTCTTAGATAAAAACATGAATTTTTAATATTTTTTTCAATACATTTTGACTTTTAGACTGAGAACTGTGTGTGTTTGAGAAAGAATGACCAAGAGAGGGGAAGGGATGTGGAGCGATGCCTCGATAAGTTATTAATAATAATAATAATAATAATAATAACTCAAATGACAACGTTATATTCTTTTCGGGGGGGAAGTGTAAATCTATTTATATATCTATATCATATAAGTATTCCACAATCTTTTATTAAACTTAACTAAGTATTTCATCATCTTTTATTAAACGTAAGTATTTCACCATCTTTTATTGCAACCCATGCAATTAGGCCGTACTCACTTCTCCACAGAGGAGCGCCAGCGCCGACTGGAGGAGGGGAGGTGCATTTACTGCGGGCAGCTGGGACACTTCCTGGCTAGGTTTTGTGAGCAAGAAGGACAAGACACTACGTCCCTGCATCGACTACCGTGGCCTCAACGACATCACCGTTAAGAACAGATATCCCCTCCCACTCATTTCCTCTGCTTTTGAACTATTGCAAGGAGCCTCCATCTTCACTAAGCTCGATCTGAGAAACGCTTACCACTTGGTCAGAATCAGGGAGGGGACGAGTGGAAGACAGCCTTCAATACTCCCAGTGGCCACTATGTACCGGGTCATGCCGTTTGGTCTCACTAAGGCCCCAGCCGTGTTTCAGTCCCTGGTTAATGACGTCCTAAGGGACAAGTTGAATGTATTTGTATTTGTGTACCTGGATGACATCCTGATTTTTTTCCAAGAGCGAGAAGGAACATGAGCAGCATGTCCGGAGGGTTCTGCAGCAGCTGCTGGAGAACCAGCTGTTTGTCAAGGCGGAGAAGTGTGAGTTCCACCAACGCTCCGTCTCCTTCCTGGGCTTCATCATGGCACCAGGGAGCATCCAGATGGATGATGCCAAGGGTAGTGCCGTTTCTGACTGGCCGGTCCCATCTGACCGGAAGCAACTACAAAGGTTTCTGGGGTTTGCTAACTTCTACAGACGTTTTATTAGGAACTATAGTTCTGTGGCTGACCCCCTTCATGCCCTCACCTCTCCAGGCACCAGGTTCCTGTGGAACCCTCAAGCAGGGGAGGCATTCCAAGCCCTCAAAGAGATTCACCTCTGCCCCCATCCTCACCTTGCCCGACCCCGAACTCCAGTTCATCGTCGAGGTCGACGCATCCAATGTGGGGGTAGGAGGGGTTCTCTCGCAGCGCTCCCCCAAGGGCAACAAGGTCCACCCGTGTGCCTTCTTCTCCAAGAAATTGTCCCCAGCAGAGAGGAACTATGACGTGGGCAACCGGGAGCTGTTGGCCCTCAAGCTGGCACTAGAGGAGTGGAGACACTGGTTGGAAGGGGCTGGACAGCCGTTTCTTGCATGGACCGACCACAAGAACCTGGAGTACATTAGAACCCCGAAGAGGCTGAACTCCAGACAGGCAAGGTTATTTTTTAACCGCTTTGACTTCACCTTATCATATCGCCCAGGCTCTAGGAACGTGAAACCGGATGCCCTCTCCAGCCAGTTCGAGCCCGAGGATGCCCCCATGTACCCCACTTCCATCCTGCCTCCTTCCTGCGTGGTGGGTGCGGTGACCTGAAGCATTGAGAGTGTTAAACGAACCGCCTCTTCGTTCCCGCGAACCTCTGCTCCCGAGTCCTGCAGTGGGGACATTCCTCCAGACTCAGCTGCCACCCAGGAGTAAGGCGGACAGTCAGCTTCCTCAGGCAGCGGTTCTGGTGGCCATCTCTGGAGGAGGACACAGGGGAATTCGTGGCCGCCTGTCGGAACTCCCGCCAACGCCCATCAGGGCTACTACACCCTCTCCCGGTTCCACGACTGCCTTGGTCACACATCTCCCTGGACTTCGTCACCGGCCTGCCCCTGTCCGAAGGTAACTCTGTCATTCTCACCATTGTTGACCGGTTCTCCAAAATGGCTCACTTTGTTCCCCTGCCCAAGCTTCCCTCTGCCAAACAAACAGCAGAGATTATGTTCTCCCAGGTCCTTCGTCTTCACGGTCTCTCACAGGATGTAGTCTCCGACCGAGGGCCCCAGTTTGCGGCCGGGTTCTGGATGGAATTCTGCAGACAGCTTGGGGCTACAGCCAGCCTCTCTTCTCAGGTGAGGTGACATCGGCGCTAGTGCGTTGATGTCACCTCACCTGGAGAAGGGCGCAAGCGGCCCAGATTCATCGGCCTACTCCCCATCTCCAAGGTCATTAACCCTGCGGCGGTCCAGTTACAATTCCCCAGGACCATGAGGGTCCATTCTGGACAATTCCCTCATCAGGTATTTCTACCAGCACCACCCGGACCAACCTGGGCCGTCTAGAGCCGGCTCTAAAGGGGGGGTACTGTAACACCCTGTTAGTCCCGTGTGTCTCCTGATTGTTCATTCCCTTCACCTGCGTTCAATCACCTGCCCCTGGTTTTTCCCTCTGCCAACCCCCCACACTTATATACTCCCCCGCTTTCCCTGTTCTGGTGCCAGATTGTCTTTTTCCTACCTAGTGTGTTCATCTTTCTCCAGCAATATTATCCTTGGTTAGCGTCTATGGTTTTTGACTGCCTTACTATCAGTTTCTTGATTTTTGCCTGCTCCCAGTCGTCCCAGTGTTTACCTTTATGGACGGACCTTTCCTTCTACCTGACCTCGTCTCCCTGTCTTCCTCTGCATCTGGGTCTCTGCTCTGCCCTAGAAACAGAAGTTTATTTTGAAAAGAATGTGTAGTGGCCATTTGTCAAATAAATCAAAATACAAACCTAAATCAAAAGGGCCACTGATGCACCATGGGTTGTGGTTTAACGCAGGCAAAGAAAAGCATTTTCCACATGATTCTGATTTTCTCTTATTTATTTAAAAAACAAAAGAACAAAAAAGAACTCTAAACGCTGCTTCTTCTGTACTGGTAAAAAACCATGAGCCCACCCAGGTGCATTCTGATCCTACACCTGCCTGCTCCTAATTATAAAACCCAGGTGCCCACAGCTTCATCCAAACTATCAAAAGAAAAAGCGATCCTAATACATCAAAAATCACCCTAAACAAATAAACACCCAGACTAACCAAACACTACTTGTGAACTAAAACAACTAAATACGAACATTAAATAAATAGCTCCAACAGAATGTATTAATATAACAAGCAGACATTGACATGTGTTCCTAGACTTTTGTAGAAAAACGCACAACATTTGAGAGCCTGAGATTCATTTTTATTTTTACCAAAGGAAATGTGACATGCGAGTTAGATATATTTGCCACACTACAGAATTGATAATGTTAAGCTTGAGATGGAAAGAGACCCCTCCCATCCCAGTGTGGAGTCTTTAAACCAACAGCTGCTGGAAAGAGCTATGCTAATCTATGCTAATAGCATCTCCTTTCCTTCTCGCTGGCTTTGAAGTTCAGTGTTGGAATGTGGACTTCTTAAATCAGGAAGAATGATTCTCGGCCTGAAGCCGTAATGAGCCACGTTTCTCCCCAACAGTTAACACAGCTGCTAAACTTTTTAATCTTTTATTAAGAGCGTGTTAATGTTTAATTCACCTTTCAGGGAGAAATAGTTTTATATACCATATATTAAGTGTGATATCGTTCTTAATTCCACTCGTTCAGTGTCACAGTGAGACTCAATGTTTCTATTGATCACTTCAACAACAAAAGAAAAGTGGAAACTTTAACACATGTTTTCATATGAAAAGCAGCAGAATCTTCCGTGTATTTGATCGGATGACATGACAGACAGTTTAAATGCATCCAGAGTTCATAGCGGGAATGTAAAGGTGACGTTAGTGGACTTTAACTGCAGAAACATCAGATTAACCGTCACAAAAAAACAAAAAACACTTTGCTGCATAATTGTGCATCTTCTAGAAGAAAGCTTCAATGTGCATTTATTATTATTATTAGTAATAATAATATTATTGTTATTACCATGACCTTTTTTTGCTCGCTCCATCATCAGGGCTGCTAGAGTTAGGAATACTGTATTCATGTCTTCCTGTTAAAGCTCTAATCTGCAGATCTGGATCCAGGTTTCCCCTCGTGTCGTCCCCAAGGTCTCACAAAAGTCCCACGAATGTCTGCAGCTTGGAGGAACATCTGATATGTTCTTGAAGACACCACTGAGGGGGAGTCATCCAGTAATTGGGCTAATTTGATTCATTCTCATGCATTTCCAGAGCATCCTCTCATAACCTTTTAATGTGCTCTTCCCATAAAAAGCTTAGCCTGGATAAAAGCTGGGTCATGAGGATCAGAGCGTGCTACTATCACTGAATCCAGCATCTTCTACTACGCTGCAGGGCAGACATCCAGGAAGCCATCTTGCAATGGCTTCTTTGTGTTATCTCTGAAGTAGAAGTAGGTAGAGAGAGAGAGAGGGAGAGGGAGAGAGAGAGAGAGAGAGAGAGAGAGAGAGAGAGAGAGAGAGAGAGAGAGAGAGAGAGAGAGAGAGAGAGACCTGATGGACCCCTACCTGGTGGAGCAGAATCCGGGTGCCAGGAGGATCGGCGTGTTTCCTCATGGTGCTGCGATACGTCGCCGTCTGGGCCGGGTCGGAGGTGCACACGGCGAGGCGAGGCTACGCCATGATCCTCTGGGTCCTCTCCGTCTTCATCCTGGAGAACAAGGTCTACTTTGTGTATCAGAACTACAAGTCCCAGGATGCAACGGCAGACTTAGAGGTGATGGACGCGGGCTGTGACCCTGCTCCCTGCAGGTGTGTTTATTACGTAAAGGAGAATAATAACAGGTGTGTTTATTACGTAAAGGAGAATAATAACAGGTGTGTTTATTACGTAAAGGAGAATAATAACAGGTGTGTTTATTACGTAAAGGAGAATAATAACAGGTGTGTTTATTACGTAAAGGAGAATAATAACAGGTGTGTTTATTACGTAAAGAACTCTTTCCTGATCTAAGAGTTGTGTGTATTTGTAAACTGTACTGCAGTATTGATATAGTATATATGTATATATGTATTTGTAGTATTCCCGGCCCTCCATCCCTCCACCGTGCGGTTGTTCCGGTCTGGCCGCCTGACTCCGGGTCATCTCCCGGCCCCGCCCCGCTCTCTCCCAGCCGGACTGGAGCATCAGCGGCCGGCTCTCAGCGACCTGCCGCCCCGGAGAAGAGACGATGGCGGCGGCTGCGGACAGAGGAGCCATCCGGGGGAGCGGTGTCCCTCCGGACCCGGACCTCGGCGCCGGGCCCGCGGAGGAGCCCCGCGTCCCGGTGCCGATGAACCTGTTTGCGACCTGGGACATCGACCGGTCCTCCCCGAGCTGCGTCCCGAGGTAAGAGGATTAGTGTTCGGCCGGAGAGGAGCGTCTTCACGCGGCGAGAGGAGGAAGCTGCTGCCCGCTGCAGAGCTCCATGAGATAAGGCCGCCTTTATTTTACTAGAATACAGCGGTCCTATATTATTATTATTATTACATTCATATTATTACTATTATCATTATTATTAATTTATTACATAAAAATAGAGCATTACTATATTATTATTATTATTACATTAATATTATTATTATTATCATTATCATTATCATTATCATTATTATTATTATTATTATTATTTATTTTATTAGAAGAGAATACACATTCCTATATTATTATTATTACATTCATATTATTACTATTATTATTATTATTTATTATATTATAGATAATACAGCATCCTATATTATTATTATTATTACATTATATTATTAATATTACTATTATTATTATTTATTTTATTATAAAATACATTATTCCTATATTATTATTATTATTACATTCATATTATTACTATTACTATTATTATTATTTATTTTATTATAAAATACATCATCTATATTATTATTATTATTATTACATTCATATTATTATTATTATTTATTTTATTAGAGAGAGAATACAGCAGTCCTATATTATTATTATTATGGGTTAGGGTTAGACCTGACTCCACTGACCCTGGATCAGCATCATCATAGACTTCAGAGGACTGACGCCACTGTGGTCTCATGACATCACTGATTACATCACGTTACAGCCAATCAAAACCAGACAAACCAGACAAACCAATACAAGAAACCCATTGCAGAGATCCGGTGGATCCCCCCCCCCCCCCGCCCCCCTCCCACGTGACCGTGCGAGGGTTAACGAGCTCGACCAATCAGAGATAATCCTCTTAAAGGGCTGTGTTGAGTCAGGGAGCAACCTGTTGGTCTTCACAGCAAAGATGACGATCGGAGATCCAGGTCTAGTGTTGGGGTTCCTCATGGCTCCATTTAAGGGCCCCTTCTCTTCTGTATCTGAACTAAATGATGGAAAGAACCGGCTCTACTCTTTCTCTTATATTAAAGAATAAGTCTGGTGTTGATCTGCATTTTTCTTATCATCAATACATCTTTAAAAACACAAAACAAATGTATAGTTTAATTTTCAAAAAGTTCTCAAACGTTAGCAGACTTTTCCCGACTTGTTTCACTGACTTGTGCTTCTACTGATCTCACGTCTCTGTTCTCGACTGACTCTCTGACCCTTCGGCCACGGTACCACATTTAATTATGATGAAAAGAACATTGTAAGAAAAGATGAATAGAACGTTAATAATCGGACGGTAAAGTTGACAAGCTGACAGCAGCCTCAAAGGCCCCCCCTCTCTCCGTCACGGTACTAGCAGGTACTAGCAGGTACGAGCAGGTATTAGCAGGTATTAACAGGTACTAGCAGGTACTAGCAGGTACTAGCAGGTATTAGCAGGTATTAGCAGGTACTAGCAGGTAATAGCAGGTACTAGCAGGTATTAGCAGGTACTAGCAGGTATTAGCAGGTACTAGCAGGTATTAGCAGGTACTAGCAGGTACTTGCAGGTAATAGCAGGTATTAGCAGGTACTAGCAGGTATTAGCAGGTACTAGCAGGTAATAGCAGGTATTAGCAGGTACTAGCAGGTATTAGCAGGTATTAGCAGGTACTAGCAGGTAATAGCAGGTATTAGCAGGTACTAGCAGGTATTAGCAGGTACTAGCAGATACTTGCAGGTACTAGCAGGTACTAGCAGGTATTATCAGGTATTAGCTCCTCTTGGCTGCTGTCAACAGGAAGCTGGCGTAGAGGACGAGTCATGATCCTCCAGTAATGAGCTCCCAGCAGGAAAAGGTCAATAGTTGATTCACCTCTTTTAAATATGTCCTCGTCTCTGCCTGCTGGGATTCTGGGAACAGAGGGACACCTTTAAAACACAGTCATTAATCAGGTTCCTGAATTCCCTTCAGGGCACCGTGTGCATTTTAGCTTTGTTTATTTGATTAATTTCTTGAAACCCGGCTGTAAAACTATGGGCTTGGCTTGAGGGATGCCGATGTCAGTCAGTCCACTTTGGTTGATTCAGGCCAGACATTGGTTTTCCCCAGAAGAGAAGTCTCATGTCAGGACATCAGCAGGTCAGAGTTTTCACTTATCCAGTGAAACATCGTTGGCACATCATTTTGTATAAACAGAAGAAGAATCTTAAGATGAATCTTATGGGTGGATTAAAAGACCAAAGCCCCCCCCACCCTCCTAGATCAAAGGCCCCCCCACCCTCCTAGATCAAAGGCCCCCCCACCCTCCTACATAGTAACGAAAGATGCAGACTGAAAGACACATGGAATCTCCCTTTGTTGTCCTTTTGCATCTGTTTCTAGTTGTCTTGTGTCTGTGGTTGTCTTGTGTCTCTTCGAGGTTGTCTTGTGTCTCGTTGTCGTTGTCTTGTTTCTCTTTGTGGTTGTCTTGCGTCTCTTTGTCGTTGTCTTGAGTCTCTTTGTGGTTGTCTTGTGTCTCATTGTCTTTGTCTTGCATCTCTATGAGGTTGTCTTTTGTCTCTTTGTCGTTGTCTTGTTTCTCTTTGTGGTTGTCTTGTGTCTCTTTGTGGTTGTCTTGCATCTCTTTGTGGTTGTCTTCTGTCTCTTTGTCGTTGTCTTGTTTCTCTTTGAGGTTGTCTTGCGTCTCTTTGTGGTTGTCTTCTGTCTCTTTGTCGTTGTCTTGTTTCTCTTTGAGGTTGTCTTGCGTCTCTTTGTGGTTGTCTTCTGTCTCTTTGTGGTTGTCTTGCATCTCTTTGTGGTTGTCTTGTGTCTCTTTGTGGTCGTCTTGTTTCTCTTTGTGGTTGTCTTGTGTCTCTTTGTGGTTGTCTTGTTTCTCTTTGTGGTTGTCTTGTGTCTCTTTGTGGTTGTCTTCTGTCTCTTTGTCGTTGTCTTGTTTCTCTTTGTGGTTGTCTTGCATCTCTATGTGGTTGTCTTCTGTCTCTTTGTCGTTGTCTTGTTTCTCTTTGTGGTTGTCTTGTGTCTCTTTGTGGTTGTCTTGTGTCTCTTTGTGGTTGTCTTGTGTCTCTTTGTGGTTGTCTTGCATCTCTATGTGGTTGTCTTGTGTCTCTTTGTGGTTGTCTTGTGTCTCTTTGTCGTTGTCTTGTGTCTCTTTGTGGTTGTCTTGTGTCTCTTTGTGGTTGTCTTGCATCTCTTTGTGGTTGTCTTGTGTCTCTTTGTGGTCGTCTTGTGTCTCTTTGTGGTTGTCTTGTTTCTCTTTGTGGTTGTCTTGTGTCTCTTTGTGGTTGTCTTGTGTCTCTTTGTGGTTGTCTTGTGTCTCTTTGTGGTTGTCTTCTGTCTCTTTGTGGTTGTCTTGTGTCTCTTTGTGGTTGTTTGTCTCTTTGTGGTTGTCTTGTGTCTCTTTGTGGTTGTCTTGTTTCTCTTTGTGGTTGTCTTGTGTCTCTTTGTGGTTGTCTTGTTTCTCTTTGTGGTTGTCTTGTGTCTCTTTGTGGTTGTCTTGTGTCTCTTTGTCGTTGTCTTGTGTCTCTTTGTGGTTGTCTTGTGTCTCTTTGTGGTTGTCTTGCATCTCTTTGTGGTTGT
>JACSYO010001683.1:185000-187500 GCA_016806645.1 Ophiodon elongatus | reverse complement strand
GCTCCATCTTCTCCCCGTCTGTGATCTGCTCTGTGATGCATTCACTGGGAATAGGAATTCCCACCACAGGTTGCCTGTAAGGAGGAGATGGAGGGACGTGAATGAGAGAAACCATCTTTGAATCGTGAAGTGATGATTTTTATCTGACAGATGAATTAATGTCTCTCACTAAACCATCACACTGGTTTATGTCTGTGGTATTTACAAGACTTCATCTTGTTGATATTTGATATCTTCGTGTCCATCAACAGGAAGTACCTCCTCCACTACGACGTTCACGTGTACACTGATATTCCTCCATTATTAATAGAATGTAAACATCGTCGTGTGTTCGTATATTAGACGTTGTGTACGTGTGACGTGTGGTCTGGATGTGTTTTCCAGCTGTAACTGTAACTCCCAGACTCCGCCCACTGTGAAGGTGGCGGTGGGCGGAGACCAGGTCTACCTGAGCACCGTCCTCAGCTGCTTCGTGGAGCAGCTGGCCAGCAAGACACCCGATTGGCTGAGCTACGTCCGCTTCCTGGTCCTCCCCGTCGGTACGAGACCCCCTCACGAGACCCCCTCACGAGACCCCCCCTCATAACCCCCCTCACGAGACCCCCCCTCACGAGGCCCCCTCACGAGACCCCCCTCACGAGACCCCCTCACGAGACCCCCCCTCATAACCCCCTCACGAGACCCCCCTCACGGACCCCCTCACGAGACCCCCTCACGAGACCCCCTCCGGACCTCCCTCACGAGACCCCCCTCATAACCCCCTCACGAGACCCCCACGAGGCCCCCTCACGAGACCCCCTCAGAGACCCCCCTCACGAGACCCCTCCACGAGACCCCCTCATTACCCCCTCACGAGACCCCCCTCCGAGGCCCCCTCACGAGACCCCCTCACGAGACCCCCTCACGAGACCCCCCTCACCGAGACCCCCTCCACGAGACCCCCTCATAACCCCCTCCACGAGACCCCCTCACGAGGCCCCCTCACGCCCCTCACGAGACCCCCTCACGAGACCCCCTCACGAGACCCCCCTCAGACCCCCCTCACGAGAGACCCTCCACGAGACCCCCCTCATAACCCCCTCACGAGACCCCCTCCGAGCCCCCTCACGAGACCCCCTCACGAGACCCCCTCACGAGACCCCCCCTCACGCCCCGTGTGTTTCCCGCCCCAACAGGAGCCCACCCTCTGGCCAGGTACCTGGCCGCGCTGGACGGTAGATTCAGCGGCCTGTTCATGGACGCCGGCTGGAGGGATCTGTTTGGACGCGTGGAGCCGCCTCCTCTTGGTACGAGGGCCTGACCCCTGACCCCTGACCTCTGACCCCTGACCTCTGACCTTTAAGGGCCCTTCAGATACAAACGTCTCCATTTAGACTCGTGACGTTAGCTGGTTCCTGAACAATGAACCATTTTTAAGTTTCTTCATCACGACGCAATTTATCAAACATATACCCATGAACCCATGAACCCATGAACCCATGAACCCATGAACCCATGAATCCATGAACCCATGAACCCATGAATCCATGAATCCATGAACCCATGAACCCATGGTTTCATGAATTCATGGGTTCATGAATTCATGGGTTCATGAGTTTCATCATCAATGGAAACATGGATTTAGTTGTTGATGTCATTGTCCCATGTCCCACATTTCACGTCCCACGTTCCACGTTCCACGTCCCATGTCCCATGTCTCATGTCTCATGTTCCACGTCCCATGTCCCATGTCCCATGTCTCATGTCCCATGTCTCATGTCTCATGTCCCATGTCTCATGTCCCATATCTCATGTCTCATGTCTCATGTCCCATGTCCCATGTGTCATGTCCCATGTCTCATGTCCCATGTCCCATGTCTCATGTCCCATGTCTCATGTCTCATGTCCCATGTCCCATGTCCCATATCTCATGTCTCATGTCTCATGTCTCATGTCCCATGTCTCACGTCCCATATCTCATGTCTCATGTCCCATGTCCCATGTGTCATGTCCCATGTCTCATGTCCCATGTCCCATGTCTCATGTCCCATGTCTCATGTCTCATGTCCCATGTCCCATGTCCCATATCTCATGTCTCATGTCCCACGTCTCATGTCCCATGTCTCACGTCCCATATCTCATGTCTCATGTCCCATATCTCATGTCCCATGTCCCATGTCCCATGTCCCATGTCCCATATCTCATGTCCCATATCTCATGTCCCATGTCCCATGTCCCATGTCCCATGTCCCATATCTCATGTCCCATGTCCCATGTCCCATGTCCCATGTGAAGACGTGCTCTCTGTTGGACAGATCCTGTGGGAGTAGCAGGTCGAGTGTCTCAGTATCTGAGCGGAGCTGCAGTTTCTCACCTGTGTCCGATCTCAGAGGCCATGCTCACCTGTAAACACAAGAGGTACTATACATAACACAAGAGGTACTATACATAACACAAGAGGTACTATACATAACACAAGAGGTACTATACATAACACAAGAGGTACTATACATAACACAAG
>JACSYO010001683.1:170000-180000 GCA_016806645.1 Ophiodon elongatus | reverse complement strand
CGCAGCACTTTTGTACAATATGTGAAAAACTTGTTGGATGTTTGAACCAAGAAACTAAACTGTAAATTGAGGTCTTGTCATTGTCTTTATTATCATTTGATATAATATCTCATGAAGCCGACTAACTGCTCTGTTAGTGATGTTTCTACTCTTTAGAAGTAAAGAACAGAGATCCACTTCCTTGTATTGCTGGTTTGTTACTATATACTAGTATAGTATGTGGAAAAAATATCATAAAAAAGTCATGTAAAAAAATATCATAAAACAAGTCGTAATATAGTATGTCGAAAAAATATAAAAGTCATGGTATAGTGTGTCAAAAAAGTACATTATGTGGAAAACATTTTAGAAAGTCATAGAGTATGTAAAAAAATATTGTGCAAAAGTTATATTATAGTGTGTTAAAAAATATATAAAAGTCATCGTATAGTATGTGGAAAATATCATGATTCAGGGTTACCAGCGGGATGTGTGTGTGTGTGTGTGTGTGTGTGTGTGTGTGTGTGTGTGTGTGTGTGTGTGTGTGTGTGTGTGTGTGTGTGTGTGTGTTTGTGTGTGTGTTTCCAAACAGCCAATCATATCACAGAACATCCTGAGGGCTGTCTCTTCTTCTGAGTGCTCTTTGAGGTTACGTATACACACACAAACACTCACACACAAACACTCACACACAAACACTCACACACAAACACTCACACACAAACACTCACACACAAACACTCACACACAAACACTCACACACAAACACTCACACACAAACACTCACACACAAACACTCACACACAAACACACAAACACACAAACACTCACACACAAACTCACACACAAACACTCACACACAAACTCACACACAAACACTCACACACACACACACACACAAACATACACAAACATATTTTATTCAACATTTTGGACCAAGAGAAGAGTCTCTTTGTTCTAAAGGGTTAATGGTGAAGCTCTTAGGCTCCAAAATGCATCTTTTTAAATGAACTACATTTCCAACTTAGTGCAGATATTCATTGAGGAGCAACACGACGGCTCCAGTCCTCTCACATCGAAAGTCTTTCAGGTTAGGAGTTAGGAGTTAGGCGTTAGGAGTTAGGAGTTAGGAGTTAGGAGTTAGGAGTTTGGAGTTGAAAGCGTCGGCTGCTTCTTTCATTCTCCGTCACTACAATGTTCTTCAACAACAAATTAAAAAAGGTTTATGATCCAAACTGCTCAAAGTTACGGATGAAGAATCCATGGTACATGTGTGGGAGGAAGACGGTCCAATAGAGACACCGAAGGAAGTTAAAGAGAAGTTTCAGGGTTCCACAATAACCTTTTAGAAATGAACTATTCAAGAACACGCAGAATCTGTCAGGAGCCTTTTTAATGGGAGCTTTGGAAACCCATCAAAGATGTTTTGAACCTGTCACATCTTTAAAGAACTTTACAGTTATTATATTAGAGATTTGTCAAAATGACCAAAAATACCTGTCAGATCATCAAAACAGCTTTTTTTCAAACAAGACGAGTTCAGAAACCTGAATATCCACCAGAGTCTTTAGAGATCAATCCACGGGCAGGAACCTGTTACAAGCTTTAGAATTATATCCAAACTTTGTTTGACAAATAACAAATAAAATGATATGAACATTCAAGAACCAAGTAGAATCCAGAGCTTTATTCAGACCCTTTGAACTAATACCTGAAGCTGGTCACAATATGCAGGAACCTACTGGAACCTTTAGAAATCCATCAACTGTCAGGAACCTGATCAAACTTTAAGACGTCTATCTAAACCCTTCGACAATCAACAGAAAATATAGAAACCAGACAGAACCCAGCAGAACCCTTAAAGGTTTATCCAAATCTTTAGGAAAATTATAGAAACCTGTCAAATTATGCAGGAACTTTAAGGAATGCGTCAGGATCTTTAGAAAGCCATCAAAGTTGTTTTGAATCTTTTAGACATTTAAAGAATATGATAGAAATATAAAGAGTCCAGCAGAATATTACATTGTTAGCATTTAGAAACCTCAGAAGACCTGTTAGAACCATTAGGAATTCATCAAGTTTCCAGAGGCCTGTCAGAAGGTTTACTTCAGAAGCTTTAGGAATGCATCAACTCTCAGGAAGCCGTTACAACCTTTAGATATCCTCCAAACCTTTAGACCAATAATACAAAGAAAAGGAACCTGTCAGAATATGCAGGAACCTATAGGAACCTTAAGAAATCCCTCAGAACTGTTCATCAAGAACCTGTCAGAACCTTTGGGAACCCATCAGAAGCAGAACATTCAGAAGCCTTTTACGTGGCAGTAGGCCTCCAACGAGGAGAAGACAATGTACAGTAACCACAGGCTGAAGAACAGGCAGGTGGTGAGGATCTTGGGGACTCTGGGTCCCCCGAGCTCCCCGCCGATCTCGGGCCGGCGGCGGTAGATGAGGACGGCGATGCAGATGAAGGCAAAGATGGTAAAGAGTGTGACGGAGAAGGCGAGCGTGCCCGGGTCAACTCTGAACTCCTGGCCTTGGGAGTAGTGGTAGATGGCAGCGATGGACCAGGCCACGCCAATACCCAGGAAGACGTTGACGGCGTTACTTCCTGTCACGTTACCGATTGAGGCGTCGGCGTATTGGTCCTGGATGGCTGACACCTTACTGGCAAAGGTGTCTGAGGGAGAGAGAAAGTGGAGATGAAGGGCTGTTTGAGATCCATCAAGTCGATTTAACTGCTGTGTTGATTAGTGTTGGAGAACGGTTTACTGGTCCTGGTTAGTCCTCCTCACTTTGTGAAAACAGTTGTATAATGTCTTCTGTGCCACCGGAGGACAAACTAAGCTTGGGCTCAGAGATTTCTAAAAGAAAGTCTGTGTTACAAACTGGAGGTGTGGGGATAGAAAGACTTGCTTCTTTACCAGGCACTAAGGCTCTAATAAAAAAACACAAGCCTTGTATTCTTGGAAATATCGGATTTGGTGTTTTTGTTTTTTGACCTATAATAGGGACTAAAAGTCAGGATATCAAAACCATATCTAAACTTGTTGACCAATTTCAGTTTATTCTGTCTCACAATTATGGAAGTGAAATTAAACCAGTGGAGTTTCCCTGAAGAGAGTAAACAAACCCAGATTAATAATCCTGCTTTCACTGCACCCTGGTGGTTGCTGCATGTCATTTCTGTGTTACAAGTACAACTAAACACACTTGTACACACCTGTGATGTTGGGTGTGGTCAAAGTGTCTGTTTATTTTTTAGATCAGAACGAGTTTAAGTTAGGTCAAGCTCCAGGTTAAGCTGACTCTGTATCATTTTTACTAATCTTGTGAAGTCGCTTTGGAGAACAGCATCAGCCAATTGAACATAAAGTATTGTACTGTAATGGAAGTGACTCAGACCTGGTACAGATGTGCCCAAAGCTACGAACACCACAGCGGTGACGGAGTCTTTGAGGCCGACGGTGCAGCCGAAATGTGACGCCAGGTCACCAATGAATGCCGTCAGAATGCCGATGACGGAGATGGAGACGACGAAGCAGGCCCAGCCGTTAAAATAGTCGGTGGGAGGAACTAAGGCAAACAGAAGCTTCCAGAAGACGGTGAGGAAGTGCATGACATAGTCAAAACAGGAGGGCAGCTTCTCCTCGCCACATTCATCATCATCATCATCATCACCTGGGCAGGAGAGGGAGGCAGAGCCAGGAGTCAACATGGATTCACAGTTAAAGCGGTTTAGTCTCCAAACTGTATTCTCTGCCGCTACCCCTGGAACCACAAGCTGAAACAAAGTTTTCAGTCTTCTGTTGCCCTGAGATCGGCTCAGGTCAAGTTCTTACCAGAGCTGACTGTGATTGCCTCTGCAAACTGCTCCCTCCAGCTGTTGGTCCCGATCACCAGGGCCAGGTTGGTCTTCTTGAGGAGTTTATCCACGGTGCTCTGAAAGAGAGACAGTCAAAGGAAGCTACAAGTTGAATCACTAAGGTTAAACAAAGAGAGGCCGAGGAACAAGTCAGATCATGTTCCTCTTTGTTCAAATCCTCCCATCAGATTGGTCGCCTGTCTAAAGACTGGATGTATTATTTAGATGTTTTAATTATGACATCAGTTCAACAGAAACTGAACCCACCTTGAACTCGTACGACTCCTCGATGACAACCTCCAGTTTGATGTGCTCGCCCAGCATCGGTCGACCCATCTCTGCAATCCTCCTCTCCTCCTCCTCCTTCTTGGTCAAAACCTCCTCCCCCCCATCATCTGAGAGAGAGAGCGTAGGAGAGAGAGAGAGAGAAGGAGAGAGAGAGAGAGAAGGAGAGAGAGAGAGAGAAGGAGAAAGACAGAACGATGGAGAAGGGGAGAGAGAGAGAGCGATGGAGAGAGCGATGGAGAAGGAGAGAGAGTTAAGGAGAAGGAGAGAGAGAGTGATAGAGAAGGAGAGAGAGAGAGTGATGAAGAAGGAGAGAGAGAGAGAGAGAGAGAGAGAGAGAGAGAGAGAGAGAGAGAGAGAGAGAGAGAGAGAGAGAGAGAGAGAGAGAGAGAGAGAGAGAGAGAGAGAGAGGGTGGTATAGGCATCATATGTCAGAAAAATGAATGGATGGATGGGAGACTGATAGACAGATTGATTGATGGATGGCAGGACGGATGAATTTGAGGAGGTGAATGAATGAAGATGGACAGGTGGTGGACAGTTAAAGTGATGGTGGACAAACAGACGGATGTACCTGCGATGTTGATAATGGTGGAGGGGGCGGGGTGCTCTCGTCCCTGGACCTTCCTGTAGATGTCTCTGCCTGAAGAGGTAACCAGAAACTGATGTCAAAAACACAACCTGAACCAGAGGAAGTCACATCTCCATCCACAACGACAACCTCTACCACATCTTGAATAAATAACTCTGCTGAATTCTAAATAACTAAATCGAATGACGTTCATCTGTTGAAGTCGTTTTTTGATTGGATGGAGGAACACCAGTCGGTTTTGGACAGAATCTGTGAGCTTTTAACTTCGCTTAAACCTAACTGTTTGTTTAGTTGTCTAAACCTAACTGTTGGTTTTGTTGTCTAAACCTAACTGTTGGTGTTGTTGTCTAAACCTAACTGTTGGTATTGTTGTCTAAACCTAACTGTTGGTGTTGTTGTCTAAACCCAACTGTTGGTGTTGTTGTCTAAACCTAACTGTTGGTGTTGTTGTCTAAACCTAACTGTTGGTATTGTTGTCTAAACCTAACTGTTGGTGTTGTTGTCTAAACCCAACTGTTGGTGTTGTTGTCTAAACCTAACTGTTGGTGTTGTTGTCTAAACCTAACTGTTGGTGTTGTTGTCTAAACCTAACTGTTGGTGTTGTTGTCTAAACCTAACTGTTGGTGTTGTTGTCTAAACCTAACTGTTGGTGTTGTTGTCTAAACCTAACTGTTGGTGTTGTTGTCTAAACCTAACTGTTGGTGTTGTTGTCTAAACCTAACTGTTGGTGTTGTTGTCTAAACCTAACTGTTGGTGTTGTTGTCTAAACCTAACTGTTGGTGTTGTTGTCTAAACCTAACTGTTGGTGTTGTTGTCTAAACCTAACTGTTGGTGTTGTTGTCTAAACCTAACTGTTGGTGTTGTTGTCTAAACCTAACTGTTGGTGTTGTTGTCTAAACCTAACTGTTGGTGTTGTTGTCTAAACCTAACTGTTGGTGTTGTTGTCTAAACCTAACTGTTGGTGTTGTCTAAACCTAACTGTTGGTGTTGTTGTCTAAACCTAACTGTTGGTGTTGTTGTCTAAACCTAACTGTTGGTGTTGTTGTCTAAACCTAACTGTTGGTGTTGTTCAAACCTAACTGTTGGTGTTGTTGTCTAAACCTAACTGTTGGTGTTGTTCAAACCTAACTGTTGGTGTTGTTGTCTAAACCTAACTGTTGGTGTTGTTGTCTAACTGTTGGTGTTGTTGTCTAAACCTAACTGTTGGTGTTGTTGTCTAAACCTAACTGTTGGTGTTGTTCAAACCTAACTGTTGGTGTGTTGTTTAAACCTAACTGTTGGGTTGTTGTCTAAACCTAACTGTTGGTGTTGTTCAAACCTAACTGTTGGTGTTGTTGTCTAAACCTAACTGTTGGTGTTGTTGTTTAAACCTAACTGTTGGTGTTGTTGTCTAAACCTAACTGGTGTTGTTGTCTAAACCTAGCTGTTGTGTTGTCTAAACCTAACTGTTGGTGTTGTTGTCTAAACCTAACTGTTGGTGTTGTTGTCTAAACCTAACTGTTGGTGTTGTCTAAACCTAACTGTTGGTGTTGTTCTAAACCTAACTGTTGTTGTTGTTTAAACCTAACTGTTGGTGTTGTTGTCTAAACTCTGTTGGTGTTGTGTCTAAACCTAATGTTGGTGTTGTTGTCTAAACCTAACTGTTGGTGTTGTCTAAACCTAACTGTTGGTGTTCTAAACCTAACTGTTGGTGTTGTTGTCTAAACCTAACTGTTGGTGTTGTTGTCTAAACCTAACTGTTGGTGTTGTTGTCTAAACCTAACTGTTGGTGTTGTTGTCTAAACCTAACTGTTGGTGTTGTTGTCTAAACCTAACTGTTGGTGTTGTTGTCTAAACCTAACTGTTGGTGTTGTTGTCTAAACCTAACTGTTGGTGTTGTTGTCTAAACCTAACTGTTGGTGTTGTTGTCTAAACCTAACTGTTGGTGTTGTTGTCTAAACCTAACTGTTGGTGTTGTTGTCTAAACCTAACTGTTGGTGTTGTTGTCTAAACCTAACTGTTGTTGTTGTCTAAACCTAACTGTTGGTGTTGTTGTCTAAACCTAACTGTTGGTGTTGTTGTCTAAACCTAACTGTTGGTGTTGTTGTCTAAACCTAACTGTTGGTGTTGTTGTCTAAACCTAACTGTTGGTGTTGTTGTCTAAACCTAACTGTTGTTGTTGTCTAAACCTAACTGTTGGTGTTGTCTAAACCTAACTGTTGGTGTTGTTGTCTAAACCTAACTGTTGGTGTTGTTGTTTAAACCTAACTGTTGGTGTTGTTGTCTAAACCTAACTGGTGGTGTTGTTGTCTAAACCTAACTGTTGGTGTTGTTGTCTAAACCTAACTGTTGGTGTTGTTGTTTAAACCTAACTGTTGGTGTTGTTGTCTAAACCTAACTGGTGGTGTTGTTGTCTAAACCTAACTGTTGGTGTTGTTGTCTAAACCTAACTGTTGGTGTTGTCTAAACCTAACTGTTGGTGTTGTTGTCTAAACCTAACTGTTGGTGTTGTTGTTTAAACCTAACTGTTGGTGTTGTTGTCTAAACCTAACTGGTGGTGTTGTTGTCTAAACCTAACTGGTGGTGTTGTTGTCTAAACCTAGCTGTTGGTGTTGTCTAAACCTAACTGTTGGTGTTGTTGTTTAAACCTAACTGTCGTGTACAGGAACACGAAACCCATAGATTGCATCTCGTGACTATTTCACGGAATGCTGTGAGACAGTGATGAACATTAAAGTACATAATTTCTGTTATTGCCCATGTTGTTGCCCTGTCCACACACGCTTCCTCCCCGAGAGGGTTCTCACCGGTTCAGGAGCCAAACAGGACAAGAGTCACAGGAAATGTTCCAGTGTTACGGTTTACCACTACGAAAGAGACAATGTGGAGAAAGGGTTTGTTCACCCACCTGTTTTGACGAATCCACCTGAATTTATAGAAAATATGAAAACAAAAGTCAAAATTAGTTATGATTTTACAGTCAGTCCTCATTTTAATTCTAAAATGAACCGAACTGTATTTCAGAGATATGGATGAGACAAACAGCAGGACAAAAAAGGAAACATTAGAGCAGCTTACCGACTTCCTGAAGCAACACAGCTGAAGAGAAGAAACAGGAGAGATGAAATCAGAGAGATAAAATCAGAGATGAAATCAGAGAGAAAGAAGAAGCAGAAAGACAAACGGATAAAAAGAAACAAGAAGTTAAAAAAGAGAAGCTCAGATCTTTTGAAGATGGAGAGTTTAGTTTGGTTCTTATTAAAAATCACACCGACGTTTTTCATCATCCCTCTAGAAAACAAGTCATTTCTGACTGAAAATGATTTGTGTTCAAATCCAGATGGAGAGATCACGTATGAAGAACTTCTCTCTGGTGAACGTGAAGCAGGGAAACAACATGACAATGCTTCACTGTGTCAACGTTTCCTGTTTTTATGTCAAAGTCGTGAATCCTGGATGATGTTTAGTGTTTAAGTGAAAGCACACACAAGCAGGTTTACTTGGACGGGGACAAACAGACCACAAGCACACATGTCCTCACCTGTCCTAACATATCCAAACCTCTTCAGACCTGTCCTGAACTGTCCTACCATGTCCCAACTTGACCAAAACCAGTCCAGACTGGTCCAGACTGGTCCTACCATGTCCCAACGTGTCCAAGAAATGTCTGAATGTGTCCACACAGTCCTAATTTGTCCCAAGTGTCTCCTAATCCGTCCAAGCCAGGACCAACAATGTCGGACTCTGTTCTTGTCAGTCTCATTCTGTCCTAACCAGTCCCAACCGTCTGAACGTGTCCAGACCGGTCTGTCCCACAGTGACCCAACCAGTGGAAAGCACCCCGTCCTGTCTCTACCCGTCCCAGTTTGTCCTAATCAGTTCTAACCAGTCCCCTTACTCAACCGATCCAACCAGTCCAAGCATTCCCACTTATTTCCAAACTTCCCACACTAGTTCTAACTGGTCCTAACTTGTCCCAAACTGTCTGGACAGTCCCACTTTGTTCTGACCTGTCCTTAAGTGTCCACCACGTCCAAACAAGTGGAAAGTACCCAATCCTGTCCTAACCAGTCCCAACATGTTCTATGAAGCCTGTTCTAACCTGTCCTCAACCAGTCTGAGCCAGTCTGAGCCAGTCTGAGCCAGTCTGAACCAGTCCGAACCAGTCTGAGCCAGTCCTGACTGATTCTAAAAGCTGTGACCAATAAGGGCTCAGCTGATGGCGACTCACTCTTCCAATGTTATCGTCCGACTGAATGTTTGTCTTCAGCCTCGTAGAGATGAGCTAGAAGGGGCTGCTCCACATGCTCCTAGGGTCAGAAGACCGTTATCCTCCAATCACATGATTGATCACGAATGCAAGAAGACGACACCGACCTCTAGTGGCCGAAGTGATCATGACGGGAGCAAAGCAGGGAGTCAGGTGATGTAGTATAAAGACTACGTGGAGGAGGACGGACAAGGTCTAACAAACGCAGGACTTTGATCAGGAGACATCGCTCAGTGTCCCGTGTGAAACCAAGACAACGTACTTTGGTTACATGACTTATGTACTTCACTAAGTTATTTTACAAATGTACTTATCTAAACACAAACCAAGATCTTTTCCTAAACCTAAACCTAAATTTGTTTTAATTCCCAACGTGAAGTTTCACTTTCTCGATGTAGCTGCAGTGTGGCCAGTCAGAGGTGACGGGGGTGACGATGACCACTGACGAAGCCCATTCGACGGGCTGATAACACGGAGGAGGAGGAGGAGGAGGAGGAGGAGGTGGAGGTGGAGGAGGTGGAGGTGGAGGAGGAGGAGGAGGAGGAGCCAGTGACAGCACCAGGAGCAAAGCGAACAGAAGCAGAAAGAGAGCTCCTCAAGGGAAACGAAGGAAAGGTCAGAGGTGTCTGTTCACACCTGTCCTCTGGTTCCAACATGGCTCCTGCAGCTCTATGTAGAAGCTGGCCTGCTTATCGTACTCGTCATGGTCTACTACTCTAACTGCTATGGTCTTCCTGCGGACGACAGAGTACAGTGGGAGGGGAGGTCAGGGGTCATGCGTTAGTTCACAAACACACTCAAACACACTCGTGGAGGCCGACAGATGCAATCTGACAGGAATCCGTCGTCATGGTGACTGAGTCACCAACACCGAGGCAACAGGGACGAGCTCACCTCATCCGGCCTGCAGGGAGGAGCTTAAACGCACAATGAACACAGGAGCTATTTCCATCATGGTAACACCTAATTAAAGGGTCAATCCACCCAAATCAAGTGAAAACACTTCTTCCTGCTCACAGCTGCTGGTTTC
>JACSYO010001683.1:37500-165000 GCA_016806645.1 Ophiodon elongatus | reverse complement strand
TTCAGGTACATGGTGATGCGTTCAGGCTCTGCTCAGTGAACATGAGTACTGGCTGAAGGTAAATGATAACGTTCTCATGGTGCCTTCAGGCTCTGCTCAGTGAACATGAGTACTGGCTGAAGGTAAATGATAACGTTCTCATGGTGCCTTCAGGCTCTGCTCAGTGAACATGAGTACTGGCTGAAGGTAAATGATAACGTTCTCATGATGCCTTCAGGCTCTGCTCAGTGAACATGAGTACTGGCTGAAGGTAAATGATAACGTTCTCATGGTGCCTTCAGGCTCTGCTCAGTGAACATGAGTACTGGCTGAAGGTAAATGATAACGTTCTCATGATGCCTTCAGGCTCTGCTCAGTGAACATGAGTACTGGCTGAAGGTAAATGATAACGTTCTCATGGTGCCTTCAGGCTCTGCTCAGTGAACGTGAGTACTGGCTGAAGGTAAATGATAACGTTCTCATGGTGCCTTCAGGCTCTGCTCAGTGAACATGAGTACTGGCTGAAGGTAAAATGTAGTGTTGGTGATGAACTAGAATAAATCCATGTTTTCACATGAATATAAAATAGATATTAGAGATGAATTATGAGATGTTTAACTTCCTAACATGCTCTCAGCTCATTATCAGACTTCATCAACACCAAGAATGAAGATAAAATCTATATATTTTATTTACTCATCATTAGATTTGTGTGTTTTTATGAAGAAAAAAAACACTATAAATTACTATAACAAAGTAAAAGTATAACATTTATTATTTTTGATGGTTTACTGACTTCAGAGAGTTGAAATGATTTTCTGGGCGATGACTGAGTCCCGAGTCCTGAGTCCTGATGACTGAGTCCCGAGTCCTGAGTCCTGATGACTGAGTCCTGAGTCCTGGTGACTGAGTCCTGATGACTGAGTCCCGAGTCCTGAGTCCTGATGACTGAGTCCTGAGTCCTGGTGACTGAGTCCTGAGTACTGAGTCCTGAGTACTGAGTCCTGATGACTGAGTCCTGATGACTGAGTCCTGAGTCCTGGTGACTGAGTCCTGAGTCCTGATGACTGAGTCCTGATGACTGAGTCCTGAGTCCTGAGTCCTGATGACTGAGTCCTGATGACTGAGTCCTGATGACTGAGTCCTGAGTCCTGATGACTGAGTCCTGATGACTGAGTCCTGATGACTGAGTCCTGAGTCCTGAGTCCTGATGACTGAGTCCTGATGACTGAGTCCTGATGACTGAGTCCTGAGTCCTGATGACTGAGTCCTGATGACTGAGTCCTGATGACTGAGTCCTGAGTCCTGAGTCCTGATGACTGAGTCCTGAGTCCTGATGACTGAGTCCTGATGTGACTGAGTCCGAGTCCTGGTGACTGAGTCCGTGATGACTGAGTCCTGGTGACTGAGTCCTGAGTCCTGATGACTGAGTCCTGATGACTGAGTCCTGAGTCCTGATGACTGAGTCCTGGTGACTGAGTCCTGAGTCCTGGTGACTGAGTCCTGAGTCCTGGTGACTGAGTCCTGAGTCCTGATGACTGAGTCCTGATGACTGAGTCCTGAGTCCTGATGACTGAGTCCTGGTGACTGAGTCCTGAGTCCTGGTGACTGAGTCCTGAGTCCTGGTGACTGAGTCCTGAGTCCTGATGACTGAGTCCTGATGACTGAGTCCTGAGTCCTGATGGCTGAGTCCTGAGTCCTGATGGGTCTATATAAGGCTCTCCCAGCAGGGTAAACGTCCTCATTAATAAACTAAAACAATGAAGGAGCGTGGCACCTTTTCCATTTCCTTTCCCGTGTTTATGCTCTGAGAATAAACGTGTTGTCATTACATTCCTGCCGCCCGCGGACATGGAAAGAGTCACATGATCGCCTTCAGGAGCGACTGGAGGAAATGCCTGCTCCATACTAATACTAATAATCAGGCAGCTGCTGCTGATTTACACTTTAGTGAAGAAACCAACGGTTCACATTCTGACTTCTTCAGGATTCTTTGATTCCATAATTCCTGATTTAAACCAGAATTTTGCCACATTTATTCTGTATTTCACTGACGTTTACGCTATTACGAGTCTGGGGATCGATCGGTATCGATACACCCGTTAACTGTAGCTCTGCGGTGTGACATCATAATGTTTGCGTGTCAGGCAATCACGTGCACTTCCATCCACAACAATCACACACTAAAATACATTTTGGGACCATTTGGTTCAATAATGAGTGAAATCTTTTCATCATGTTAGCAGACTGCAAAACACACCTAATATTTCATAAATACAATATTTAAATGTTATGTTTGAGTTAAACTTTAGCTTCAGGAGTGTGCAGGAATTTTAAGATTTGATAACATCAATTAAATGAGAAATTATGAGTAAATTGATTGTTCTCCTCACCAAATGAATAGGTTCTATAATCACCTATAGTACCTCATATTTTATTATAATGTTAAAATTTTATGGATAAAAATGGTATTACAATATTAGTCAGGACATTTTATTAAATTATTGGGCTTAATTACAATTTAGGTCGGGTAAACAAAAATATATATAATTAGATTTTCAAGAAATGATGACATTATTGTTGCTACAAGGCTCTGTGGTTTCTGTTTCCACCAGGTGGTGAGGGAGCAGTGGGGAAGGACACAATGTGTATCTCTACATTAGAGGGTTGTCCTCTGATGGTTTTCAATATTGATATATTAAAATGTTATATTTATAACTGTTTCCACCAACAGGTTACATCTTCAGAGGTTTCCCCGTGATCAGAAACACGTCTGCTGTCGACCTGGAGGGATAAACCAACATTTAAACGGAGAACACTGTACGTTGGTTTTATTGTTAAGGGGAGGTCGTGGACATTTGTAGGAATATTGAAATACCTTTAAAGATGGATAACATGAACCACTGAGGTTTGCATAGTGGTCGCTAAATGACGAATAACATAATAACTTACAGCATTCTTAAGTCATTAATGGAGTCTCCCTCAGAATTATGTTCACATCGGACCATTCTGAGTACCAGTGCAGGAAGTTGTTTGTCTTGTTCGTAATAAGTTGGAAAGGTAGATTTGTGGAGCAGATTTTTAAAAATGTACATATTGTGTGGCTGAAGGGCTGGTTGGTGGACATGTTGTGCCAGTGGCTAAAAATAAGTGGACATGTAAGTGTTCAAGTCGTCAGAACTTCCACAAGAGACATTTAACAAGCAATGACCTGCAAATGTGGATTGAGAGAATAATGGCTTACATTGTGGTTCACCATAAACGTCCATGAGCTCCGTGTGAACGGACTCATCAGCCCATGTTTAACTACTCTGACCCATTTGATTCAGTTAGGACCCTTTGTCTAAACATCACCGCACAGACAAAGAGCCAGCAGACAACATACAGTAATCAATACAGTCAGAAATCATCCTCTTGACATTTAAAAGTTTGTTTTGACAAAGACTCTAAAACCCAAGATGCTTTGCAGAGAAATCAGAGAACTGACGCAGAAGATTTGTACTTACAAGATCTCATCGTTCTCGAACTCCAGGACTCCATGTGTGTCCTCAAAGTCCTCGCCGCCTCCTTTAGCCGTCCCCTCCGTGGTTTTGTACGGCACCACCACGACGCCGCGAGCTCCCGAGGTCCGGATCACCTTCACCTCCATCACCCCGAAGCTCTCGCTCACGGTCACCGCCGGCTCCTCGAACGTAAAGATTCCTGCGTGGTCGTCATCAAAGATGGTGACAGTGGCCGAGCACGGCAGACCCAAACTTGCGAGGGCGTCCACGTGGTTTGCCTCGCACTCGTCTGAGCCGGCGCCCTCTGACATGACCTTCACGTTGCTGAGGTGAACCAAGAAATGCTCATCTTCCTCAAAGATATCATCGTCAATGATGTCAATGCGGAGTTCCTTTTCGGTCTCACCTGGCTTGAACACGATACTTCCTTCAGTGAACTGGTAATCTGAGCCGGCATTTGCGGTGCCGTCTTCAGTCCGGTAATTCACGGAGACTGTGCTCGTTAGGTCTCCACCACGCCGCACAACGTTCAGTGCTACAGTGCTGCAGTTCTCCAGACACTGGTAGGTACCAGGGTCGAAGAACACCTTGGAGGAAAAGTCGTTCACCGAAACCTCGGAGCAGATATCGTGGTGGGTGGCTCTCTTGGCTTGGTCGGCGGCATGCTTCTTCAGGATGTTTCCTGCTCCCGTCATGATCCTGGTGGCCTGACAGCGGTAGAAAGCTCGACTCTTCTGCTGCTGGGTTAAAACTTGGTAATTGGCGAGCTCCATCAACTGCTCCATCTCCTTCTCGGGATGTTTCTGTTTCAGCTCCTTCAGGATCCTGGCCACCTCTCTGCGGGCCTCCTCCTCGTCCAGATCCTTAAAATCAAACCCTGTGTCCTCTCCGTCGGAGTTGAGCATTTTCCCGTCCATTTCGATGTCGACCTTTGAGGGAAGCTGTGGTTCTCCCTCTGTTTCGATAATCATTCCTTTCTGCTTCCCTGCTCTGTATCGTTTGTGCATGTATTTGTAGAAAAGGAGTCTGCGGTCGGCCACGTAAGCGAATCCAACACAAATGGGGAAGAAGAAGAGGGTGACCAGACCCTCCCATATCTCCACAACACCTGGAGAAAAGACGGCCAGGATCAGGTAAAGCCAGATGTATGCGAAGACGCTCCAGGTGGCGGTGACGAAGAACACCCTGAGGTGCTTCACCTTTCTGGTTTGACCTTCAGGAATGACGGACACACAAAGGCCAAGGATGACAAACATGTTGAAGGCGGCACTTCCTACGATGGTGTTGGGGCCCAGCTGACCGGCGTCAAAGTTGTGACCACAAACCTCCACGACCGACAGGAGGATTTCTGGGGCAGAGGAACCCAGCGCCATCAGGGTCAGGTTGGACACGGTCTCATTCCAGATGCGCACCGTCGTGGTGATCTTCTCACCGTTGGGTTTCTTGATGGTGATCCGTCTCTCCTGGGAGGTGATGACCTCGATGGACGCCATAAAGCGATCAGCGATGATGGAGACACCCAAGAACATGTACGCCAACCCCACAAAGTAGACAGTGGCCCTGGCGATGCGGTCGGGGAAGGCCGGGTTCTCTGGCTTCCACACTGGCAGGATGACTCCTTCAACGCAAATGCTGTCTTCTCCACATTTGGTGTGGTTGCTGAGCGTGTCGTTGGACGTGAGGGTCAGAACAGAGCCTCCGGACGCAGAATGTGGAAGTTCAGTTGAGATGATGGTCGACAGGAAAAGCAGCTGATAGTTGGAGAGCAGTGACGAGGTCTTGGATTGGCTCATGGTGACACTTAAATCTGCAAAACACAGAAGGAGACTTCAGTGCTTTTCTGTCGGATCATGTTTGAAACTGGTTGGAATGTACGACTTCTCGACTTCTCTTGAATCACAGAGAAAAACTGTAAATGAGTTCCTTCTCTGGGACACTGAATCTAACTGTGACTGTTACTGTTGTGAATGTTCACATGTTCTACAATCTTTCTCAAAACATGAACGGTAACTAATAACTACGCAAAGGTAGTTTTGTTGTAGTATTTAGAAGTTATGATCAGTTCTTGAACTGTTTGGTTTAACAGAGACAATGTTGATAATCATTTAAGTTATGAATCAAGTGTAAAAATCAGTCAGTCAGAGTTTCTTTGTAAACTAAATCATTTTGGTTCTTCAGGCTGTTTATAATAAATGGACTGTTCTTGTTTATCTCTTTTCTAGTCTTCTGACCACTCAAAGCTCATTCACCCGTTCACACCCATTCACACCCATTCACCTCCATTCACATCCATTCACACCCATTCACACCCATTCACCCATTTACACCCATTCACACCCATTCACCCATTCACACCCATTCACACCCATTCACACCCATTCACCTCCATTCACATCCATTCACACCCATTCACACCCATTCACCCATTCACACCCATTCACACCCGTTCATCCATTCACACCCATTCATCCATTCACACCCATTCATCCATTCACACCCATTCACCTCCATTCACACCCATTCACACCCTGATGGGAGGAGCTACCATGGGGCCCTGCCCATCAGGACTAACTAACATTCACACCCACTGATACGCTGCAGGAACAGCCTGCGGGGGCAAAGTTGCCCAAGGACACATCCACATGGAGTAGCGGAGCCGGGGCTCAAACGACCCCTAATCAGACCACATCGTCAGTTTGGACTCTTTGGATGGGAATATATTTATGAGTCACTGGGAAATCATCAATAGGGCTAAGTGATAATACAAATAAACACTTGTTGAAACCATTTATTTAAGTTATATAAAACTTTTGTGCGACTAATAATTTATCATAAAACAAAAAGCTAATTTGAGTTTCCTTTTAAAATTGACAATCATTAACATTAATTTATATTAGAATATTATTGTGCTCTAAAATCAGACTGGACATTTATCAAAAAATTAAATGTTTCAATTAAAAACAACTTTTTTCTTTAACTCATACATTTTTAAGAACACTATAAACACCAATAACATTATAACCTCACTATAACGTATCATATACTGCCATACTGTAGTATGAGATGAAATGTACTGCTGTACTACCTACTCTATTGCAGTAATATACAAAAACACAGTGACACATCAGACTGTATACAAAGCACAGAACTGTGGAGGAAATCAGAAACCTACCGTCACTCAAACAAATTCAGTGTCTGACAGAAAAAAACCCAGAATCTCAAACCAACAGGAGACTTTTCACCCGGAGGGATAACTCTGGTAATAAAGCGTCCGCCTCGGCTGCAGTAAAACAATAAAAGGCTGTCAGATGATCTGGAGACGAGAAACAGAAACACGGTGTGATGATACTAACAGTGAGACCACTAAACTGGTCCACCGTCCCACGAGGCTCCGCCTCTCGCCGTCGACTCAACCCTGAATCCTCTTTCGACAAACACAATAACTCGGAGACCATAACTCCTGAATTTCTGTGGTGGAAGTGTTCTCCGGGTTTAACATGAATCCGGAGACAGGCGTTTTTTAAAATCCACTTTGACTTGATAAAAGTGTGATTTTTTAAATGATCTAAAATTGTCATAATTGTACTGTTAGATACTTGTGAAGTATAACACATTTCAAGACTTCAGAGCAATTAGAACAAATGACATGGCATCTTCAATTACTACAACTCTACAGTATTAATACAACATTACAGTATTACTACAACTCTACAGTATCACTACAACTCTACAGTATTAATACAACATTACAGTATTACTACAACTCTACAGTATCACTACAACTCTACAGTATTAATACAACTCTACAGTATGAATACAACATTACAGTATTACTACAACTCTACAGTATTAATATAACATTACAGTATTACTACAACTCTACAGTATTAATACAACATTACAGTATTACTACAACTCTACAGTATTAATACAACATTACAGTATTACTACAACTCTACAGTATCACTACAATACTACAGTATTACTACAACTCCACAGTATTACTACAACTCTACAGTATCACTACAACACTACAGTATTACTACAACTCTACAGTATTACTACAATACTACAGTATTACTACAACTCTACAGTATTGCTACAACTCTACAGTATCACTACAATACTACAGTATTACTACAACTCTACAGTATTACTACAATACTACAGTATTACTACAGTATTACTACATCATCTCCTCTCCAGCTGGATGGAAATCTTTTCCCTCTGAACCAACTCAGTGAAACTCCTTTTTGTCCCTCCTGTGGTCCGGTACTCACCTCCGGTCCTGATGCAGGAGAGAGTGTTGAGGGAGAGCTGCGTCCGATAGCTGCTCTAAATTTAACAGAAGCAGACTTTGCTCTAAACATGGAGGCAGAGCTGCTTATCGTCCTCTCCCAGCGGGCCATGGCCATACAAGGCTCTGCGGGGCCCGGGGCCATCCAGCAGCTCCTCGTCCCCGCCGACACCTTAGGGAGATAACGGCAGCCTGGTGACGCCGACGGGCCACAACAGGCAGGAATGCTGAGATGAGTGTGCTCCCCCCCGCCCCCCTCCACATGACATCCGTGTAACCTTCACCGCGGTGACCTTCCACACCGAGAAGGTGACATCCAGAGACCTGCAGGGCCCACAGGGTCCTGAAGAGGAACAAGATCTGCTATCTGCTGTCTGATAGACTAGTTCAGAGAGAAAGGTGAAATCTTCAGAAGTCCAGAAGAACTTCAACGAATACAAACTGAACCAAAATGGAACATCAGGGTTAAGAAGTATAAACAGAACAGCTCCAATACGACCACCCGGCTCATTGGTTCCCTCCAACACAACGCACAGGAGCGTCTACTAAAATAGGGTTGGATCAGATTTTCTGGCTGTCCGACCCACAATCCTTTGCACAGCAGATATATAAGTAAGAAGGTCAAAGTTCAAGGTGCCCTGTTATGATGAGGTAGTATTTCCCTATTGAATGCATACTGCATGGAAGCGTATGTACTTGGTAAAAGCAGCTGCAGTTTGAAATGAAAGGAAAAAGAAAACTTATGAGATCTGGAACGCAGTCGTGGTTTGAATTGAAATAAGTACGTTTTTCACAGAACTTACGTTATGTACTTTAAAATAACTCAACATTGACTTTTAGTCTCCCTGCTGTACCTGGAGTCCTTCCAGCCCGACCTCCTCACTATGTGGACTCATGTGGACTCATGTGGACTCATGTGGACTACCTGACTTCCTCCCTTGCTCTCGTCATAATTACTGCGGCTTGTAAAAAACATTCATATGGTTGTAACACGCTGCTCGTACAAACGACTATGGGGTCATTTTATTCGAGAAGGTCAATCACAAACAATACGTACGTACTAAAGACCCGCATACAGCACTTCCCATATGAACTGCTATTCGTAGAAGAACATGAGCGCCTCATGCAGACTTCAGACCAGCGTTCACACAGTTTACTAGAGATATCTGCAGGGGAGACGATGAGGATATTAAATATGAAGTAAGAGATGTGACCTTATGTTGATTCATTGTTTTCTGTAGTAATAATGAGGACTGAACTGTAATGATGGAAGAAGAGTTACAACCCCTTTTATGTGGATGTTCGATCAGTGTTGATGGTGAATGTGGTCGACTGAAGCAATAAATTCCTCAGTGCGGCAACTTTGACCCAGAAAGCTGCAAAAGTCTTCCTGCATCCAGCGCCTTGAAGCCAGCGACGTATTTGTACCCGGGGAAGAACTTCAGGCTGCCGCTTCAGCGTGGATCTCTCTGGTAGTCGGGTCTGGGAGTGACTAGAGACAAAGAAAGATGGAACACGGTTACAACGTGTTTTATCTGTCGTTAGGGTTGCACAATGAAGCTTAGATTGGAGACTCAGTTTGCTACATGGGAAAGAAAAAAAACCTGTATTATATGTGGAGAGTCTCACAGTAAGTAAGTAAGTAAAATATATTTGTATAGCACTTTTTACAGACAGAAGTCACAAAGTGCTTGACAGGAGTAGTAATAAGAAAACAAAATTAAAGCTGCGAGCAGCGATGAGTGGGTCGTCGGGGCGGGACGCCAGCTCGCTCGGCCGAGAACGTTCGTTAAAGTAAAGCGCTTAGAAAAGCGGCAAAAAATAATGAAAAAATCACTCAAAAATACAAATGGCTGACTACCAGTACGGTTTCGAGTGCCAGGAGACTTTTTTTAAGTTTCCATGTGATACATGTGCCTACGTAGGGTAACGTAGCGCTGGGGCTGCTCTTTTGAAAATGTGTAGAAAATGTGTGGGGGGGCGCTATTCAGGCGATTTGTAATGGCCGAGCCAAAAACCCATATGAATTATTTATTATTATAATTATTATATTATTAAATTATATTATTATAATTTATTCAGTTTAGTCCTGGTCCTCTATATGACTTCAATTTAGTCCTGATCCTCTTCATGACCTAAGGTTAATCCTGATCCTCTATATGACCGGGCCGCATGGAAAGAATGAATTAAAAAAAATATTTGATTTATTATCACGGTCTAAAAGGTGTTTTATTTTGAAAAATTACCGGATAAATCCGCCTGTGCGTCTCGGTCACATGACACGTTCCCCCAAAACTTAAGCCCACAAGCGAGTAAAAATGAATAAAAACAAAGGTCTTTGGAGAGCTTCTCTGTAAAGAGGAAAAGAACCAATGAGGAGACAGAAGAAGAAGAAGAGCGTACGACTTCCAAGAAGAAGAACGCTGCATTTAAAAGACAAAATAAGAATCCTACTTAAAATACGGCTTTATCGCTACAGGTAATTCTCACACGCCCACTCAGCATAATATGTGGCCATAATACAGCGTAATGGTGAATTGTATTATTATGTACTTTATATTGTTTTTTATGCCGGTCGTATAATTTTATGACGTCATATTTATCGCCCACACCTGGAAGGCTGGTCCGTGAAAATATTGTTTTACATGAAACCGGTAAGCGGGGCAAAAAAGGTTGAGGACCTCTGCTCTATATGATCTCAAGTTAGTCCTGGTCCTCTAAATGACAAAAATCCTGACCTTCCACAAATTTCGTAAATTTTCACAAATGTTCTGACTTTTCACAAATTTTCCAACTTTTCACAAATCTTCCGTCTTTTCATAAATGTCAACCCTTTCCACAAATGTCCTCACTTTCCACAAATGTCCTCACTTTCCACAAATGTCCTGACTTTGCACAACTTTCCTAAATCTTCGCAAATCTTCTGACTTTTCACAAATGTCCTCACTTTTCAAAAATGTCATAAATTTTCACAAATGTTTCCACTTTTCACAAACGTCCTGACTTTCCACAAACTTCCCAAATATTCATACATTTTCGGACTTTTCACAAAAGTCCTGACTTTCCACAAATATCCTGAATTTCCACAAATGTTCCCACTTTTCACAAATGTCCTCACTTTCAAAAAATGTCATAAATTTTCACAAATCTCCTCACTTTCCACAAATTTCCTGACTTTCCACAAATTTCGCAAATATTCATAAATTTTCTGACTTCACAAAAGTCCTGACTTTCCAAAAATATACTCACTTTCCACAACTTTCCTAAATCTTCGCAAATTTCGGACTTTTCACAAATTTCCTGACTTTCCACAAATGTCCTGACTTTCCACAAATGTCAACACTTTCCACAAATGTCCTCACTTTCCACAAATTTCCCAAATATTGACAAATTTTCTGACTTTTCACAAATATCCTGACTTTCCAAAAATGTTCTCATTTTCCACAAATGTCATAGATTTACACAAATGTTCTGACTTTTCACAAATTTTCCAAATATTCACAAATTTTCCAAATATTCACAAATTTTCCAAATATTCACAAATTTTCTGACTTTTCATAAATATCCTGACTTTCCAAAAATGTTCTCACTTTCCACAAATGTCATACATTTTCACAAGAGTTCAGAGTTTTCGATAATGTCCTGACTTTCCACAAATGTCATAAATTTTCACAAATGTCCTGATTTTCCACAAATTTCCTAAATTTTCAAAAATTTACTGACTTTTCAAAAAGGTCATGACTTTCTACAAATGTCATCACTTTCCACAAATGTCCTCACTTTTCACAAATGTCTTGACTTTCCACAATCTTTTTAAATTTTTACCAATATTCTGACATTTCACAAATGTCCTGACTTTCCACAAATATTGTCAATTTTCACAAATTTTCCGACTTTTGAAAAAATATCCTACTTTTCACACATTTTATAACTTTTCACAAAAGTCCTAAATTTCCACAAATGTCCTGACTTTCTACAAATTTCCCAAATTTTCACAAAGGTCCTGACTTTTCACAAAAGTTCTGACTTTTCACAAAAGACATGACTTTCCAAAAATGTAATTGATTTCACAAATATTCCGACCTTTCACAAGTTTTTCGACTTTTCACCAATTTCCTCAATTTCGACAAATGTCCTCAATTTCCACAAATGTCATGAATTCTCACAAAAGTTCAGACTTTTCACAATTCTTTTGACTTATCACAAAAGTCATGACTTTCCACAATTTTCCTAACTTTCCACAAATGTCATACATTTTCACAAATGTACCAACATTTCACAAATGTCCTCACTTTCCACAGATGTCATCAATTTTCACAAATTTTTTGACTTTTCACAAATGTCTTGACTTTCCAAAAATGTCCTGACTTTCCACAAATGTCCTGACTTTCCACAAATTTCATAGATTTTCACAAATGTCCTCAATTTCCAGAAAAGTCCTCAATTTCCACAAATATTCTGACTTTTCACAAATTTTTTGACTTTTCAATAATGTCCTCAATTTCCTCAAATGTCCTCACTTTCCACAAATGTCATTAATTTTCACTAAAGTTCTGACTTTTTGCAAATGTCCATGACTTTCCACAAATTTCCACCAGGGGGCGACTCCTCTGGTTGTACAGAAGTCAAAGCTTCATGTGTTGAAGCTGCATTCTCTCTCCTGACCACCAGAGGGCGACTCCTCTGGTTGTATAGAAGTTAAAGCTTCATGTGTTAAAGCTGCATTCTCTCTCCTGACCAACAGGGGGCGACTCCTCTTGTTTTATAGAAGTCTATAGAAAATGACTCTACTTCTCTCTTGATTTATTCCCTCAGTAAACATTGTAAAGTTTATGTCTCAATCTCTAGTTTCAAGTCTTCTTCAATACAGCATGATGTTCATTTAGTAAATTCTAGTCCATTTAGAGTCAAACAGACCATAAAGCAGGGTATGTTTTAGGGCGGGGCTACAAGGTGATTGACAGTTCTCTACGTCACTCCTCCTCAGTCCATATATTGTCACTTCCTGTTCACTGGTTGCAAAGAAAATAAGATGGTGACAGCCAAAACGCTGAGGTGGTAAGGTGGTTGATGGTCATTGTCAGACTAAGATGGCTGCCGTGCACAACGTGCGGCTCAGCGTCTGTTCACTCAGAACAGTCATAAGCTCAGAGCTGACCCAAGAAGAGGCAGCCAGGTGAACCACACAACTGAACTTGAGTGCAACAGAGTCTCCACCATGTCCCTTGATGTCCAGACAAAGTTCCCACGACCACCATTCTTCATCTGGGATGGAGAGAAAGGGATGGCTAACCCCTCGCCTCCAGAAACAAGCCCAACTGGTCCTGAGGTCCACATCCTGCCGACATGTCTTCTTCGTTGAGGAGGATGCTGTGGACAAAGCATACGAAGCAAAAAGGCTCCAATACTCCAACCTTGAAGCTGAAGCAGGGGCTTCGTCGTCAGCTCCACCACATTCAGACTGCAAACCCAAAGCCTCAAGGACTAGACCCAGATCCAGCAGAGACCAGTCCACCGTGGACAGACCCAGATCCAGTAGAGACCAGTCCACCGTGGACAGACCCAGACTCAGCAAAGACCAGTCCACCGTGGACAGACCTATACCCAGCAAAGACCAGTCCACCGTGGACAGACCCAGACCCAGCAAAGACCAGTACACCGTGGACAAACCCAGATCCAGCAAAGACCAGTCCACCGTGGACAGACCCAGACCCAGCAAAGACCAGTCCACCGTGGACAGACCCAGACCCAGCAAAGACCAGTCCACCGTGGACAGACCCAGATCCGGCTTCACCTGCAGCCTTTGACCTGCAGTCGGAGCGCCGGAGGGAGGAGGAGAGCTCAGCTCCCAGCAGCAGCAGCAGCATCTCCTCCTCCTCCTCCTCCTCCTCCTCCTCCTCCTCCTCCTCCTCCTCCTCCTCCTCCTCCTCCTCCAGGAGCAGAGCTTCTCCTCTCTGGGAGCCGACACCGACACCACGCTGCTGGAGACCCAGGACGTATTGCTGGACCCGCTGGAGGGAAGGGGGTCACGGGAGAACCAGAACCAGGACTGAGAGGGCAGACTGTCAGACCCTGCTGCAGTAGAGAGGTTTTCTAAAGGGTGCTCAGAGTGCTCAGAGACACTACCTCTTTAGTAACTTTAACATATTCATACGTTGTGAACAAACAGCAGAGAAACGATCACCTCATTTGTTTGTTTCTCTTCATTCTTGTGAACACATGAATCTAAATCCTGGTTCTAAAACCTTCAACTTTTCACTTTAGTATAAATAAACTTGTAATAATGGCATATGTCTATCTTTGTGTTCGGCACCAGTGAATGAGAAACATGTTCGTGTTTATTTTCCTTCGCATATGTAAAGCGCTGTACTGGTAAGTGTTATCAGTGGCCTGTAAAGTAAATAAAGAATAGAATCTTTTATTATTGTTATTATTATTTTTATTTGTCCTCGGGTGTATAAAATGTGACGGGGGGGAAGTGACAGGAGGAACGTGGAGCGCGCTGACAGGGGAAGAAGTCGGCGTTTAGTTGGCTCGAATAGTGCGATATTCTGGCGACTGTTCCGCTAAGGATCCGAACCAACCTTTTATGGATTAAAAACAGAAGACTGGCCTGGAACACGGCCCACTGGGCCCACCACCTAAACAGACTGTGGAGAGATAGGAACAGCGGCGTCTCTCCACGCTTCCGCCTGCCATTGAACTTTGTTTGTCGGCTGTGGGGTTTTACATATTTTCTTAAATTCACCTTTAAAGGTAGTTGCATATGAGACATACCCATGTGTTGTATATGATAATTTGCAGAACAATCTCAGCTATCTATATAATGAGGCACCAATTGTCCTAAGGCACTGTGTAAAGAGATAATTTGGCCATAAAGCTGAAAAATGTAAGTCAGATTTTTGAAATTCTTCAAATCTCTTATGATCACATACCTTTACTAATGTGGACGAAGTGTTTTGGTGCTTGAAATTGATTTACTAAAGTCTTAGGTTCACAAAAGTAGTGGAATATATGGATAAAATAGTAGATAAATGTATAATAAATGTCTAAAACCAAATTTTGTAATATTGTTTTTTCAGTAGAAGTGATGTCTGTCACTCTACTTCCACCAGCTGTTAGAGGGACTGAGATCAAATGGGACTGAGTAATTACTTCATACTACAGATCAAGCTTCATGGGATGTGTGCAGATGAAAAATGAACATTACAACCATTTTTGTTTTCAAACTAAATATAACTATATTGCTGAAAGTACGTCTCTAACTGTAAACTTTCTCTTCGTACTTTCTCTCTTCTTGCTCTCGATGCAGACTGAATGTAAACTGCAGTGTTTCTGTAGCGTGAGGTGGTGGGTAGGTCCCTAGCCAGGTATTTCCTGAGTGTCCATTGTTTAGTTTCATATAAAATGTTGACGGACACATGAATCCACAAATGATGGTGAGAGGCGGAGCTCGACACACACGAATCACAAAACACCTCCATGCTCCTAACTCGCTGTGTGAGTCAAGTACGATCTCGAGAGAACAAGGACACGGAAGTGGAGAGTCTACTATTCCGACAACATCTCAACCAAATTTATGTGCTGTATTATCGCGGAGATAATAATATAAACATCGAGTACACACCGCGTAGATGCGCCGGAACGTCCGGCGACCCTAGAGAGTTAAATTTGAACAAACACATAGTTATTTTGGTCTAGATACATTAGGTTTATTGGTCAGTGCCCCCTCTGTATTTGTTTTGGTCAAGAAATGTTTTGGTAAAAAGCATGTGAAGCCATTTTGTTTGTTTTGTTTTCAGAGGAAGTTAGCCAGGCCTAGTTTTGTTATATTGATTTTTATTTGTTTGGCACGAACACGTGTCCCATCCTCTCCCACTTTGATTGAGAACCTTTTTGTTTGAATATACCGGAGTTAAAATAAATCCTGTTAAATTGTTACTTCTACTTTTGACTTTTTCACATTCTTTTGTTGTGACCCTGATTATTCTGTTCTGCGGTCTAACATGATCCCAACCTATCCTTATCTGCAATCTAAGGTGACCCCCACCTATCCTTTCCTGCGATCTGTCGAGACCACGCTATCATTTACGGTAACTTTTAAAATACCACCATATTTACTGTGGTATATCTAGACCCGCACTATCCTGTTCTGCAGTCTATGAAAAGAAGAGCTTAGTTGACCAATTTCTAATTTCACCAGTCGGAAGATGTCCCAGTCAAGAGTGACCCAATTTCTTATTTCCCGGTCTGAGCGAACCCGGTCTAGAGTTGTGCTGCAGTCTATGTGACCCAAACTATTCTGTTCTGTGGTCTAACTTGACCCTGACTGTTACGTGTCAGGCTGTGGCAAGGCATTCGTGTATGTGCTTTCTCTCTCCCTCCCTTTTTTTCTCTTCAGGTGCCAATAACGTGATTGGTTTCCACCTGTTTAGGGCAGTCATGCTGCTCCTTGGTTCCCCCAGATTTCAAGCTGGACAATGAGCAGAATGGGGCCCAGCATAAAAGGAGGAAGCCTGAGGAGTTCACTCTCTTTGTTTTGTTCTCTATCATGTTTAAACTGACACTGATGTTGTTAAGTTGTGAAGGTTTGTGGTGGGAGGTTGAGGACAGTAGGTGAGTATGGGGTATCCTTTACATTTGTACAAACTGTCAAGTAGAGTTGAGATCCTAGAAGAGCTGCCATGACTGAAAGGCATATATACTGGACTATAAGATCAGGCCAAGGAACATAGAGCATATATAAAATATTTTTATAACCCAAGAGTTGATTTTGCAGTGGTGTATTGTGATTTAATAACCATAAGGCAATATTGTAATGTTAATTCTGTGTGTGTGTGTGTGTGTGTGTGTGTGTGTGCATTATCTCGTCTTGCAGATGATTGTGCATAGAGTGTCTTCTGGGAAAGAGAACTGTTGTGTCAAGTGAAGTCAATTGTTATTACGCTGCAGGAACGCTCTGCTTCTATCTGTGCGAGAAGGAGCAGCGGCCTTGCAGCTGAAATCCTTAACTTTGCTAAATACTCTTTGCTTTTATAAAAAAGACCAACCTTAGCAACGTTGGTGTTGAAATCAAATGTGTGTGCGTTAAAGTAATCAAGTTCCTCTTATTATAACGAAGAGAGTGGGTTCCGATGAAATTGAATGTGTGTGTCAATGTGACGGGGAGAGGGTGTCAAATGTGTGTGTGTTAAAGTAATCGAGTTCCTCCTATTCCGACGGGAAGAGGGGGGCGAATATGTGTGTGTGTGTAAATCAAAGCAAGAGACAGGGTGTGAGGATGTAAGGGAGGTGGTAATGGCACAGCTGAAGAGAATAAAAACAGATGCCTAGAGACATTGTGAGGGATTTGACACAGGACACTGTCTGGTACTCAGCTGAGGACACTAGAACATCGTCCGGGACAAACATCGGAAAACTTTGTCTCTTTTCATGCATCGGAGGACCCTGATCTTGGGCAGGAATTGGCTAATGGAGATTCTCATTCCCTAAGAGGAGTTAAGAAGAACACTGTTTTCCCAGTGACCTGGTACGGAGCCAAGTGGATCGCAGATGGAGCTTCTTTTCCCCCGGCAGGCGGCAGCTGAGGACACTGGGACATCGTCCAGGACAAGCATCGGAGAATTTTGTCTCTGCTCACGGATCAGAGGACCCTGATCTTGGGCAGGAATTGGCTGACGGCGCTTCTCATCCCCCCTGCCTTCATAGGGTCAAGGAGGACACTGTGTTTTGAGACTTTGTACGGAGTCAAGAGGATCGCAGGCGGCGGAGGCTGGGGTGGCTGGATCCTCGGGTTGATCACGCGATCTAGCCCTTTGCGCAGCTTTCACAACCGCCACAGACACTTCTGTGCGGGGGAAATGCCCCCTTCTTTCCATGAATGGAGTCACAAGTGCCTTTCCCAGCTGCTCGAGGAACACCCCCCTCTTGTTCCCCTGACGAGGCATCCAGTCGGGGTTGATCTCTCTCCATATCACGAAGGCGTTGTAGGCGTAAACGTCAAGGATGTTGTGGAAGATGACCAGGGGCCAGTGTGCGGTCATCCGTCTGCAGCTGTACGTTCCGATCACCTTGTCTAGGTTGTCCACACCTCCCTTGTTGCAGTTGTAGTCTAGGATGATGAGCGGCTTCCTGTCCTCGCGATCGCTAATGTCAGCCTCTGTGTGCCGCGTGGTCAGGAGTACCACATTTCTGTTTTTCTTCTGGAGGTAGGACACCAGAGTGGTGGTTGGCGTGAAGCCAAACTTTGACCAGAACACTTCTCTGTCCTTCATCACGAGCAGTGCCGGTGATCTTCCTGTGCTGGAGTTGCCGTGCTAGTTCAATAAGAGGTGAAGAAATTGTCACAGGTGACATAATGACATCCCTGGTTCCTCTCTGGGCCTCCACTGGTGGACTTCCCGGTGTACACTTGCATCTTCCACGCGTAGCTGGACCTGGTGTCGCAGACCACCTACGACTTGATCCCGTATTTCCCTGGCTTGCTGGGCATATACTGGCGGACAACAGAAGAGGAGAGGGTCAGTGCTTTTATCTCTTCTCTTATATTGTATTCCTATTCATATTGAAAGACATCTCGCGCATCTCGTCTCGCAGTCGTTGAAGCGTAGCAGTCTGGAGTACGTGTGAAAGAGTTTGAGTGGCATCGTGGCATGGAAGATCGTCTTGCCGCTCTCGGCGTCCCACAGACTAACTGCGGCCTTGCCCCGCGACCTGTATATGCCTGCTAGGATCAGCAGCCCTATGTGGGCGCGCAGGTCGGTCTCTGTCTACTTCATCAACGTTGTCTACTTCATCAACGTTGTCTACTCTTTCTTGTTCTTGTTTTTCTTCTGACACATCTTCCACGTCCTTTTCCATGTCAACATTTGAGGAGAACAGCTGTTCGAGAACCTGTTTGGTGATGAAACGGCACGCAGTCATGATGACCATGGCCACAACCAGCACCAGCACCACCGACGCAACCAGCACAACCAGCACAACCAGCACAACCAGCAGCACCACCACTTAGTTACACAACTTTATTTTGATGTAAACCATGTATAGATAGACATTGAGGAGATGTATACACAAACATATGCACGCGGATCACCCAAGGATAACGGGAGGGCTGGGGATATATACACAGGGTCACTCTGACCTGAGGTCAACGGGAGGGTTGGGGAGATGTATATACACACACATATGCATGAGGGTCATTTAGACCTGAGTAGAACTGGAGGGTTGATGATAAATATGCGGGTCACTTTGACCCGAGGAAGGGTTGGGGAGATGTATACACACATATGCAAGCAGGTCAGAGTGGCCCCAGGGCAGCGGTAGGGATATATAGATATATAAATTACTATATATACACACACATATGCATGAGGGTCATTTTGACCCAAATTCAACGGGAAGCTTGGTGAGACATATGCGGGTCACTCTGACCCGAGACCAGCGGGAGGTTTGGGGAAGTATATACAGGGTCACTTTGACCCGAGGAATGGGAGGTTTGGGGATGTATACACAGGGTCAATCTTACCTGAGGACAGCGGGAGGTTTGGGGATGTATACACATGGTCACTTTGACCCGAGAACAACGGTAGGGTTAGGGATACATACACAGGGTCAGAGTGACCCGAGCACAGCGGGAGTGATATATATTCGATTAAATTCAATGCAATTCATTTTGTATAGCCCTAACTCACAACTTACAAATTTGCCTCAGAGGGCTTTAAATATAATAGAAATATACACACACACACATATGCATGCGGGTCAGAGTGACCCAAGAACAACGGAAGGCTTGGCGATGTATACACAGAGTCAGAGTGAGCCGTGGACAGCGGGAGGGTTGGGGAGATGCACGTGGGTCAGTTTGACCCAAGGACAGCTTGCGTGTGGGGCTGCAGGCGTTGTATGTTTCCCCTGCGCTTCAACGCAAGACACTGGTGCGGCTGGGTGTCCAGAGGCCCTCCACTCTGTGGACACAACGCTGCTGGAGACCCTGGATGTATTGCTGGACCCGCTGGAGGGAAGGGGGGCACGGGAGAACCAGAACCAGGACTGAGAGGGGCAGACTGTCAGACCCTGCTGCAGTACAATGAGAGGTTTTCTAAAGGGACCCTGGTGCTCAGAGACACTGCCACTTTAGTAACTTTAACATATTCATACGTTGTGAACAAACAGCAGTGAAATGATTTTCTTCATTCTTGTGAACACATGAATCTAAATCCTGGTTTTAAAATCTTCAACTTTTCACATTAGTATTGAATAAACTTTATTGTTAAATTAACTACATTCATCTCAGAGGTTTTCTTAGAATAAACTCAAACTGTAAATATTCTTTCTTACTAAAAATAAGTTTTTAATAAGTACATCAAATGTGATTAACAGAAAGCCACCAGTCATCTCATAATTTCCTTTATTCATGTGTTTTTTAACATCTGCAGACGACTCAAACATTTATCTTTTATAATCTTTATAGGCAGTCAGATTAAAATCTCTTTTTCAAGGGAGACCGTTACAAGGTTCCATGAAATATAAAATGAAGCAAATCAAAAACAGAGAAGGAACAATTAAACCTGGAGCACGTTACAAACAGACAAGGGTAAATTAATGGGGCAACTGTGGCTCAGCAGGGTCGTCCTTCGATCAAAGGATCGGAGGTTCGATCCCCGGCTCCGCTTAGCCATGTCGATGTGGCATTGGGCAAGACACTTTACCCCAATTTTCCCCCGCAGGCTGTTCCTGCGGTGTATGAATGGTTAGCTAGTCCTGATGGGCAGGTGGCACCTTGCATAGTAGCCCCTCCCATCGGTGTACAAATGGGTGAATGATGACAAGTAGTGTGAAAGCGCTTTGAGTGGTTGGAAGACTAGAAAAGTGCTATACAAGTACAGGTCCATTTATAATTAAACTCGGAGCATGTTACAAACAGACGAGGAACAACAGATACAGAGAAAATCCATTTCAGGAAAACTTCAGTTTATTTGAATAACAAAGAACTTTTGGTCTGAAACCATCTGAAGTATTTAATATTCCTCAGTATGTGTGAGGATCTGCTGCCTCCTGCTGTTCACTTTGCAGTCTCACACGTTGATCAGCTGGAAGCAAAACCATCTAAACCAGCAAAGAGCAGCTTTTTGAACCAAACGTTATGATCAATGTGTTTGTTTCTAGTTATACATGGAGGTCTTTCTTTCATTTAACCTCCCAGAATCAGAATCTGCTTTTATGTGCAAGAAATTTATTTTGTTGTTTTGGTCCGTAACGTAACCATAAGAGAAAATGTAATTCATATAAAAGTACAAAAATCAAGAAACACAAATACAGAATACAAGAAAAGTACTTTAAAATACGTACAATATCTCTGAATTAAAATTAAAGAGCAGTGCAGTTCTTAGAGTGAATTTACAGATTACAACCAGAAACGTCTCCCTTGTGTTCAGCAGGTAGGAACTAAACCAATATCTCTCTAGAGTCAGAGTTTGGTTTGTCCTCTCTGAACCCCTGAAGCAACATGGCGACTGGCTCCATGTGTAGATTTAAAGAGCTCATTCTAAAGTAACGAAACACAACGATTCTTATCTTCAAGTGATAATGAAAACATACTTATTAATAGTATATTCATTCATCCAAAAGTCTACAACGGATCTTTAAGTTAAAGGAGTAAAACACCAGCGTAGAAATACTCACAAGGGAAAGTCCTGAATTCAAAATTCAAGTAAAAGTACGAAAGTATTGATTTCTGAATTTCACCAAAGCATCAATAAAGTTTGATATTTGTCAATAATATATAAAACAGATTTATTTGTTGATTATATTTGGTGATATTAATCTGAATCTGTTTGTCAGCAGTGTGAGTGTTTACAGAGGAGGAGACTCTCCCTCCTACAGAGATCACAGAGACACTGAGGTACCAGGACTGAACCAGAACCCAGGATAAAGAGGTTCAGTGAATGTGGTGTTGAAGGTGTGGAGGTGGATCAGTGAGTCAGAGGAGACTCTGTAGAAGGACAGAGAGCCAGCAGGACAGTCCACATAGACTGCTACTCTACCAGAGGAGGAGGAGGAGGAGGAGGAAGAGGAGGAGGAAGAGGAGGAGGAGATGAATTTATTGATGTCATAGTGACGGACAGAGTAACCTTTATCAGAGCAGTTCAGACTCCAGGACTGATCATTCCATCCCAACAAACAGTCTGGACCATCTCCTCTCCTCCTGATTCCTCTGTAGCTCACTGCTATATCAACGTCTCCTCTCCAGTGGAAATTATTTGAGATTTCATGAATCAAAGTGAACACTCACATTTCCTCAGACCAGGTTTCAGCCATTGATCTCCACCAGGTTCAACCCTGGAGGAAGAAACAGTCAGAATAAAGCTTCATCATCAGTGATCTTCATAAACCTTCATTCAGATCCTCCATTCAGACAAACAGCTGCAATTATAAAACACATTTCATACACAAACTGTAGAAATGGATACAAATATAATGTGGAGACCAAAAGCTCTTCAAGTCAGTGTTAAACCACATACATACACACATATTTATATATATATATTTATATATACACACACACACACACACACACACACACACACACACACACACACACACACACACACACACACACACACACACACACACACACACACACACACACACACACAAAGCTGTAACAGGGTGTGGTTAGGACCCAGTGGTACGACGGACACAGTGGATCGTGGAAGAAGGCTTTATTACAGGCAGAGATCTCAACAGCAAAACAGTCTGAGATCCGTTCACGTCGAGAGACCCGCTCGGGGAAACGCCAAGCCGTCAGGGAAAAGGCAAACGGAGACCGGAGGGAGCTGAGGCTAATCTTGTGGTCGGGGACAGAAGACTGAGTTGTTGACCAGGAGAGAGGCAAGGCAGGGAAGTCCAAACAGGCAGGGTCGGCAACAGGAAAACAGTCGGAGCGTAAACGCTGGAAAATCTGGCATAATGCGGAGAACGATCTGGCTGCGAGTGTGTGTGAGACTGGGGTTTAAATACTGAAGGGAGTAGATACAGCAGAGTGGATAGGTGAGAGTGATTGAGCTGACGAGGTGGGCGTGACTAACAGATACACTGAATGAGCTGATTAGGTGAGCGAGAGATAGAGTGGCAGGAGAGAAGGGAAGCTGAACTGTGACAGAAGCAACAATAAACAACAAGAGAAAATGTAGATACAAGTCTGACTGAATAGTAAACAATAATATATACCTCTTTAAACTATAAAACTATATCATTTATAATGTGTAGCTATGAGGATTGTTTGAACCTCTTGATAAGTTTGTAAAATGTTCTATAAACACTTTGACACCATATTTGTCAAAAAGAACGTCTGTCGAAGACCTCAATAAAGGATCAACACCAGATCCTGGTCTGATGTTAGTGAGGAGGTCCGTCTCAGTGGGGACAGGGACTCTCAGAACATCAGCTACTGTCTTCACTGTTATCAGACTGTGAACCAACAGACTCTTCATACCTGAGAGTGTCCAGTCGCCAGTGTGGATCCTCCAGTCCAGCAGACAGCAGCTTCACTCCTGAGACTCCTGGATGATTGTAGCTCAGGTCCAGCTCTCTCAGGTGGGAGGGGTTGGATCTCAGAGCTGAAGTCAGAGAAGAAGAGCCTTCCTCTGAGACCAGACAGCCTGACAACCTGGAGAATTATTATGAACAATTATATTACATTGACTTTCATCTCCTCTTTCAGTCACATTGCACCTTTAACCCTTTGGGGTCTAAGGGCATTTTCCCGATTTTTACATATTTTTTTAAATTCCCCTTTAAAGGTACTTGCATATGAGACATACCCATGTGTTGTATATGATAATTTGCAGAACAATCTCAGCTATCTATAGAATGAGGTACCAATTGTCCTAAAGCACAGTGTACAGGGATAATTTCACACAGCGAGCTCCTGGCTCGCTGTGTGAAATTATCCTCTGTCATCCTGTCCTCTATCCTTCTGTCCTGTGTCCTCCATCCTTCTGTCCAGTGTCCTCCATCCTTCTGTCCAGTGTCCTCCATCCTTCTGTCCTGTGTCCTCCATCCTTCTGTCCAGTGTCCTCCATCCTTCTGTCCTGTGTCCTCCAGCCTTCTGTCCTGTGTCCTCCAACCTTCTGTCTTGTGTCCTCAATCCTTATGTATTCTGTCCTCTGTCCTCCTGTCCTGTGTCCTCCACCCTCCTGTCCTGTGTCCTCCTGGCTGCTTTGTCTCAGCCAGCAGAGAAGTTAAAGAACAAACTCAGATAAGCCGTTAGACTTCAGAAAGACAGATTCTGTGTCAGCTTGTTAGCATCACAGTGCTAAAGCCCAGCTAGCGTGCTGTGCTTGTGTCAACATCGCGGTGGTGGATGAGAGACGGAGGACGGAGCAGATTGTTTCACTTTTGATAAAGAATCGTCTTTTAACTCGCTAATGTTTCATAACAGTAACGAGTGTAGTTGTCTCCGCCTCTCTGTCTTCACTTCATCTGCTTGTGCTTTTATCTTTATATGTGTTTGTAGTTGGAGGAGCTCAGCGCTGCAGCGTGATGATAATTTACACCCTTTACATCCCTTCCTTTAGGTGATGTAACAACTTGAAAGTCTCTCTAGAGCCAGTGTCCATTCTGGACTGCTGTAGAAACATCGCGGTGCCAGATGGCGGACTAAGCGAAGGAAAACTCTTCCATTTTAATTTCAGGTCATAATAAACTAATGAAAACATTGTTATGAATATTATATTTAACATCCGGCAATAAATCCCCCCAAATGTTTCTTTTGAATCAGCATTAATATATTTTTGACCACTCAAGGAAGAACTCAAGTTGTGAAACACAACATTAACATGTTAACAACTTATTAAGTTAATATTGCAAATGTCTTGCTAACAGTTGTCTATTTCTTTCATGCCAATGCTAAGAGCAAAACAAAGCGGCAGTCTGCAGAAATATTGTACTCACAAGGTGGATAATCTATTCATCATCACTGACAGACAGCAGACGTCTGTAGATCTCTAAAATATTTCTGAAGAAGCAACCAGCTTCACGAGGAACTCTATGTGACACATCACAGAGAATCGTAGAGAGCTGAGGCTAAAAAGATGCTCAGTCTCCACAAACCTCTTGAGAAACATATCTGTCTCTTTCCACTTTCTTCACCAGCTACAGTTTCTACATGACTGTCTGCTGTCTGCTGCTGAGCAGGTCGTGTACAGTGAGTTCATCAGAGCTTGTGATAAAAACAGCTGCCTGCTGCTGCTGATGAGCAGTGAGAGTGAATCAGTAGAGCCAAGGGTCCTAAAAACAACACAATGAGCTGGAAGGTGATGGGTCTCTCTTGTAATAGAGATTAACTTGTATATCAAGCAACATTTAAATGGTTATCAGCAAAACAGAAGATGAATCCTGACCTCAGAATCTCCAGATGACAGTATTGACTCTCCAGTCCAGCAGACAGCAGCTTCACTCCTGAATCCTGCAGGTCATTGTTACTCAGGTCCAGCTCTCTCAGACTAGAGGATGGGGAGCTGAGAACTGAGGACAGGGCTCCACAGCTTCTCTCTGACAGATTACAGCCACTCAGTCTAAAATATGTACAGCACATGTGTGAAAACATTTATATCTACATTTGATATAACTTACAATTATATTTAGGTGGGCAGTAATGTCATTTATTAAAAATGATAAACTGACTGAAGAAAAATGACAATACACCACATGAAAGTTCTTGTTGATCATATATAGGTTTATTGAACCTGACCTGAGGGTTTACAGTTTACAGTGTGAACCCTCCAGTCCAGCAGACAGCAGCTTCACTCCTGAATCCTGCAGGTGGTTGTTACTCAGGTCCAGCTCTCTCAGACTAGAGGACGGGGAGCTGAGGACTGAGGACAGAGCTCCACAGCTTCTCTCTGACAGATTACATCTACTCAGCCTGAAGAAGAGTTAGTGATGAAGACAACAAAGACATTACTGTTTTGTTGTTTTTCAATGTAAAATCTATATTTCTGAGTATATAAATTGAGGATTAGTCTCAGGTGCTGAGAGGAGCTTTTTGCCTTTTATTGTGTCTATTACTGGAATCTAACAGCAATTAATGGATCTCAATCCAAAATGAATTTTAGTCTTAAATGAAAACAAATTTAAATATTTCTTTTATTTCATAACTGCATTAATGTCTGGAGTTGCAATAAAACTGGAGACATTCTTTTTAGGTTTTTCAATTGTTCAACTAATGAATTAGTTTACTGAATCTTGCAACAGAAGACTTTCATTAGTTGAGAACTACTCTAGTCGTGTGATGAAGCTATTACCTGCAGTTATCTGGGTACTTACAGAGCTTTGTTGGAGGCTTTGACCACTGGCAGCAGCCTCAGAAGAGCCTCCTCTGAAGCAGAGTATTTTTTCAGGTCAAACACGTCCAGATCTTTTCCTGATGTCAGTAAGATGAAGACCAGAGCTGACCACTGAGCAGGAGACAGATTATCTCCGGAGAGACGTCCTGAACTCAGGAACTGTTGGATCTCTTTCACTAGAGAACCATGATTCAGTTCATTCAGACAGTGGAACAGATTGATGCTTTTCTCTGGAGACACATTCTCACTGATCTTCTTCTTGATGTACTGGACTGTTTCCTGATTGGTCAGTGAGCTACTTTTCTTTTTCAGTAGGTCTTTTAGATGACTCTGATTGGTCTCCAGTGAAAGACTGAGGAGGAATCGGAGGAACAGGTCCAGGTGTCCGTTTGGACTCTTCAAGGCCTTGTCAATAGCAAACCTGTGGACCTCTGTTGTAGATGTTTTTCTGAAAACCATTTGCACATTGTGGACAAAAGTTTGCCCTGGCTCCAACATCACATTCTTGTTTCTGTTAATGAGTTCCATTCTTACGTAGAACGCTGCCAGAAACTCCTGAACACTCAGATGGACAAAGCTAAACATCTTGTCTTTATTCTTCTTCCCATGTTCCTCTTTGAAGAGCTCTGTGAACGCTCCTGAGCACAATGAGGCTTTATTGATGTCAATGCCACTCTCTTTGAGATCTTTCTCATAGAAGATCAGTTGGCCCTCTTCCAGCTGGTTAAAAGACAGTCTTGCTAATGACTTAATGTACTGATTGAACTTCTTTTGGTCATACTTCTCTTTTGTCTGATGAATCTGAAACACCAAGAATTCTGCATACATCTCAGTCAGGGTCTTGGGCAGCTGTCCTCCCTCTCTGGTCTTCACATCCTTCAGAACTGTAGCAGTGATCCAGCAGAAGACTGGGATGTGGCACATGATGTGGAGGCTTCGTGAGGTGATGATCCTGCTGGCCTGCTCCTCATCTCCTCATCTCTTCCTGAAGTAGTCCTCCTTCTGTGGGTCAGTGAACCCTCTGACCTCTGTCACCATGCCAACAAAATCAAGATGGATCTGATTGGCCGCTGCAGGTCGTGTGGTTATCCAGAGGCGAGCAGAGGGAAGCAGTTTCCCTCTGATGAGGTTCGTCAGCAGCACATCCACTGGGATCGACTCGGTCACATCAAAGTTAACGGCCGGCTTTTCACTGTCAGAGCAGTCCAGACGAAGGCGGCTCTCATCCAGTCCATCCAAAACAAACAGAAGTTTGAAGTCACTCTTGTCGTAGTTGGTGTTTGCTGATGACTGCAGAGTTGTGAAGATGTCATTAAGAGCTTCTCTCTTGATGTCTTTGGTCTCCTCGATACATTCATGAATGAGATCTGCCAAACACAACTTTTCTCCCTTCCATGAATTCAGCTGGCGGAAGGTGAAGGGGAAAATGAGATTCACATCTTGATTGGTTTGTTTTTCAGCCCAGTTCCACACAAACTTGCGCACAAGAAATGTTTTTCCAATTCCTGTGATTCCATTGGTCAGTACTGTTCTGATGGCTCTGTATTCTCCGGACGGGGGTTTGAACATGTCGCAGGGTTGAATTGGTTTCTCTGTATCTGCTGGCTTCACCATCATCGCCTCAATCTGCCTGACCTCATGCTGAGTGTTGATGTGTGTGTCAGCCCCTGCTGTGATGTACAGCTCTGTGTACATAGCATCCAGACGTTGCTCATCCTTCTTCTTCAGCCACGCCTCTTGTGCACACATGAACTTATCCTGAAAGTGTGATTGAAGCTTTTGTTGGTGAGATGAGATGGGTTCTCCCAGAACCTTCACGTCTGTGTTGAACACAAAGAAGAAATACTTAACTATTATTAGATTGTTCGTCTACAGTTTGAATGAATAAAAAAACTCATCCCCGTCTTTTGTCTGGTCTGATTAGAAGAGAAGACATTAATCCAACTTTGGATGGATTAGATGGAGAAATCTGAACGAGTTTATTGGTGGACTTAATCCCTGAAAACTTGAGTTGAGACCAGGAAGCAGAGTTGCAGTCTTACACACTTCTCTACGCTTCCATTAGAGCAGTTACCATCCAAAACGCCAAAGGGACTGTGTCTGCCACTTAAAAATATAAGTAAACAGAAGAGGAGCTATACAAATGTGGACTCTTTATTTTGTCTGACTGAAACTTGGCTGTGTCAAGAAGAATATGTCAACCAAAATTAATCATATTAATAATAATGAACAACCACACCCTCAACCTTGTTCTTGCATATGGGATTAAAATAGAAGATTTAATAGTCTTTCCACAGAACCTTTTTATCAGACCATTACCTAATAACTTTTGAGTTAAAAACACTTCCTGCTTTCTTACAGTGCAGACGCTTTTGCTGCTTGCTCTCGCCTCTGTTTGCATTTTTTCTGCTAATCTTATTTTTGTCAGTGAGAAGCTTTGAGCAGCAGCTCCTGGACACTTGAAAATCACTGGGACTGTATTTCTTTGTAGATTTAACAGGCTATTGCCACAATTCCGCTAGTTTTAAGATAAATTGCTATAGGCTACTTAGCAGCTAAGCTAAAGCTAAGTAGCAGCAAGATGCCTCCCTTACCCACAGACTGCTAATACAAACTCCTGCAGAAGATTGCAGTCTTGGAAACAAAGATCCACCGACTAGAAGTGAACGTGGAGGTAAATGGACTGTGTGGGACCGATACCACTTTACCATGGACTCAAAATATTGGACAAGCGTAAGCTAAGGCACAGCTAACTAGCACCATCAGGCCTACCAAGAAACAGGAGGGCTGTGTAGCAGTTAATGAATCCTCAAATGGTAGTCCTCCCTGGAACTGGAAGAGGACATCATACCCTCGGGATGTGGGAGAAGCTACTGACTGAGCCTGAAACTTTGATTGTTGGTGACTATGCTGTAAAAGATGTCAGAACGATGTGCAGCAAGAATACCAAAATACTCTGCTTTCCGACAGATATGGTCTCTAACATGAGAGACAAAATCTTGGACATCGCGACTGACCATCCCACGGTGAAAAACATCACCGTGCATACAGGAAGCTGTGATACTGTGAAACAACAGTCTGAAGTTCTGAAGCGAGACTTCATTGATCTGTTAAACACAGTCAGCTCTGTCAATGCGGAGGTGTTTATCAGTGGCCCTCTTCCACCAGTCAGAGGAGGAGATGAAAGATTCAGCAGGCTGTTTGCACTGAACAAATGGCTGTCAACTGCATGTACTGACCATTCAGTACATTTTATCAACAATTTTTGCCTTTTCTGGGAGCGCAAACACCTTTTTATGGCAGATGGAGTTTGCCTGAACAAGTCAGGGGTAAAACTATTTACCTCTAATCTATTTTTCTTCCTGCGTCACCCGTCTGTTCCGACTGCCAAGGACAGGAGACAAGAGGAGTCTCAACAAGAGATAACCACACAGCATCGCCGTGGAGACCTTACGGGAAGCATGCCCCCGCCTAAGGAGAGCCAAGAGGAGGAGTCTCCAACCTCTTCACTTCCATCACCAGCACCTACTTCCAAAAAGAAAGGTGGGGCTGCAAAGAAACATTAGTAAATCTGCAGTCCTATCAAATTTAACATTCATTCCTCGTCAGCCTGTCCAAATAAAATGGGTAAATAGAGCTTTAATCACATTAAACTTAGCTTTATTAAATATCAGGTCTCTGTCAGGAAAAACCTTTTTAATCAATGATTTTATTGTTAGGCACAAACTGGATTTTTTTGTTTTTAACTGAAACTTGGTTAGACCAAGATAACAGTGCAGCTGTTCTTATTGAATCAACACCTGACAACTTCAGTTTCATGAGTGAAACAAGAGCGCATAAGAAAGAAGGTGAAGTTGCTATTTTATTTAATGATTCTTTTCAATGCAAGCAGATGTCTTTTGGTCATTTTACTTCCTTTGAATATGTGGCTATGAATTCCACTCAAGCTTTATTCCTAAACATTTACAGACCACCTAAATACTGTGCAAGCTTCTTTGATGACTATACTGAACTGCTGTCCATAATCTGTATTGATTTTGATTGTGTTGTCATTGTTGGCGATTTCAATATCGATGTTGATAATCCCCAGGACAGAGGGTCTATAGAACTATGTGGTGTCCTTGATAATTATGATCTGATTCAGCATGTAACAGGACCCACCCACAACAAGGGGCACACTCTGGACCTAATCATCACCAAAGGTCTAAACATTTCCAAGGTTGCTGTGACTGATGTTGACTCTCTGATCATTTCTGTGTTTTCTTTGAGAGAACAATCTCCTTGCACACAAATGTCAAAACCGAGGTTGTGACGAAGAGTTACATCTCTGAAAACACTAGTGAACAATTTATTCAGAAGTTCTCCTCCACACCAGCCCTCTCTTGCATCTCAGTCAATGAGCTTGTAGATAACTTCAATTCTAAAGTTAAAAATGTTATTGATGCGATTGCACCCACTAAAGTGAAGGTTGTCTCGGGTAAGCAAAGATCTCCATGGAGAAATGCCATGCCGGTCAGAATAGAGAAGAGAGAGTGTCGGAAAGCTGAGCGCAGGTGGCGAAAAACTAATCTCCAGGTTCACTGTGACATCTATAAAGAGAGACTTCACAATTATAATTTGGAACTTAGGAATGCAAAGCAGTCCTTCTTCTCTGACATTATAACCAAAAACAACAACAATGCACGCGCCTTATTTGCTACCGTCGACAGGCTAACAAACCCTCCAGTGTCAGTAACGGCTGAGCTCCAAACCACCTGGGCATGCAATCAATTTGCCTCCTTTTTTACTGACAAAATTCAGAAAATTAGACAAGCAGTCAGACTACAGGACATGTGTTGTCCCCATCTTTAAATAATATCCATTCAAATACCATGACACAATTTCATTCAATCAACCAAAGAAGCCTAGAAGACATTATACAACATCTGAAATCCTCCTCCTGCTGCTTAGATATTCTACCGACACACTTTTTCAAAAATATTTCACACTGCATGACCACTGATCTTCTACAAATTGTAAACACGTCCCTTCGCTCAGGTGTTTTCCCACAAGCCCTAAAAACTGCAGTTATTAAACCACTCCTAAAGAAGGCTAGTTTAGACCCCGCAATAATGAAAAATTATAGGCCAATATCAAGCCTCCCATTTTTAAGTAAAATAATAGAAAAAGTGGTTTTTCAACAGCTGAACAACTTCTTAGCCGTAAATATCTGTTTTGATGTCTTCCAGTCCGGCTTTCGACAGCACCACAGTATGAAACTGCTCTTGTTAAGGTTTTCAACGACATCAACTTAAACACAGACAGTGGCAGAATCTCAGTCTTAGTATGACTGGATCTCAGTGCTGCATTCGACACGGTCGACCATGACATACTCCTAGACAGACTAAAGGTCTGGGTAGGACTCTCTGGAGCAGCACTTAACTGGTTTGAATCCTACTTGAAGGACCGAGAATACTTTGTGTCTGTAGCTGATTACACATCAGAGCTGACTAGGGTGACATGTGGTGTTCCCCAAGGTTCAATACTGGGGCCTCTTCTGTTCAACATCTACATGCTTACACTGGCTCAGATTATGGAAAACAACAAAGTGTGTTATCATAATTATGCAGACGACACACAAATCTACATAACTCTATCACCAGGGGACTATAATCCCATACAAGGGCTGAGTAAATGCATTGAACAAATCAACAACTGGATGTGCCAGAATTTCCTTCAATTAAATAAAGATAAAACAGAAGTAATTGTTTTTGGTAGGAAGGATGAACGATTGGAGGTCAGCGCTCAGCTTCAATCACTGATGTTAAAAACCACAAACCAAGCCAGAAACCTAGGTGTAGTCATGGATTCAGACCTCGGCAGCTCGAGTCCTCACTAAGACCAAGAAAGTGGATCACATCACTCCAGTTCTGAGGTCTTTTCACTGGCTTCCTGTCCAACAAAGAATTGACTTTAAAATCCTGCTGTTGGTTTATAAAGCACTGAATGGTTTAGGGCCTAAATACATTTCTGATATGCTGCTACCTTATGAACCATCCCAAACCCTGAGGTCGTCTGGGACCGGTCTACTTTCTGTTCCAAGAGTCAGAACTAGACATGGAGAAGCAGCCTTCAGTTTTTCTGCTCCACATATCTGGAACAAAGTCCCTGAAAGCTGCAGGTCTGCTGAGACCCTAAACTCCTTTAAATCCAGATTGAAGACTCTTCTGTTTGCTGTTGCCTTTAATTGAACCAGATTCAAGGATCTTAATCAATTTCTGCATCTCACTACTGTATTTTATTTCTTAAACTGCACTGCAACTTTTATTCTATTTTTTTAGCTTTTTAATGTTTTACTAATTGTTTTTAATGTTGTTTTTAATGTTTAAATGAATGTTCTTAATTGTTTTTAAATCTTCTTTTCTTTTGCATTATGTTTTGATGCTTAATGGTTTTATGTGAAGCACTTTGAATTGCCTTGTTGTTGAAATGTGCTATACAAATAAACTTGCCTTGCCTTGCCTTTATACTACCAGCTACCAGAGTACACCGTTAGGCAAATGTTTCTACACCAGATGTCTATCTGACAGGATATGGCGTTCCACCAATTTAGAAGAATCTGGGTTAGTTTGGCGTGATAGTCTTAAAACATATAAGAAGGCCCTCCGCTATGCCAGAGCAGCCTATTACTCATCAATAATAGAGAAAAATAAGAACAAGCCCAGGTTTCTCTTCAGCACTGTAGCCAGGAGTATTCCTATAGACCTCAGTAGTAGTAGTAGTAGTAGTAGTAGTAGTAGTAGTATCAGTAGTAGTAGTAGTAGAACAAGTACTAGTAGTAGTAGCAGCTCTGTTGAGCCGTGTATTCTGTTCCCATCACAATTCCTATAGACCTCAGTAGTAATGACTTCATGAACTTCTTCAATGATAAGATTCTAATTAGGGCTGCAACAACGAATCGATAAAATCGATAAAATTCGATTATTAAAAGAGTTGGCAATGAATTTCATTATCGATTCGTTGTGTCGCGCGACTATTACGCCACTCAATAAGTCGCGGAGATGTTTGAGTATAAAAAAAAAAGTTGAGTTGAGCGCGGAGCAGAGCAGACCAGAGCGGAGCAAAAAATAAGAGCGGAGCAGAGCGGAGGTAGAGGAAAGACCATCGGAGAGACCCGTAACGTTGTTCTGAAACACATGACGGAGGCAGAGAAATCAGTACGACCTGAGTCATCCAAGGTGTGGGAGCATTTCACACTAAATAAATCGTGTGTGAGTGTGTGCGTCTGTGAGTGTTGTGTAGAGAACAAGTTCTGACGTTCAAACAAATCCTGTTAAGTTTTCTGATTTGTATTTTTCTTTATTTTTTATAAATTATTTATTGTTGACAGCTCAGGTCCCTTTAAACAAAAATATACATCTTTTTGTGCACTTTATTTAAAAAAAAAGCCTATATATTTGGCAGATGTAAAGCATACATGTGTATGTTTTTTGTGTTAGTCCATTTCTTTTTTTTTTTTTAATTATTACTTTAACAGCTCAGGGATGTTCAAGGAGCAACCTGTTTGTGCACTTTCTGAAGATTTTTTCCACTGTGAATTTGCACTGTCAGTTCTGTTTTTGAATAAAGGCTTGGAAATTAATGCTTTTTTGTTTTTTTATCCGATTCATCGATTAATCGAAAAAATAATCAACAGATTAATCGATTATTAAAATAATCGTTAGTTGCAGCCCTAATTCTAACTATTAGAGACAAGATTAATAATCTCCTGCCCTCAACCAGTACCGATCTATCTTCAAATAGAGTAACCTTAGAAACATCTGTAAACCCTGATATATATTTAGATGGCTTTTCTCCCATCGACCTTGAACAATTAACTTCAACAACTTCTTCCCTGTCTCTTAGACCCCAACCCGATGAGGCTGCTTAAAGAAGTTTTACCTTTAGTTCTTTACTAACAGGCCATGTACCACAGTCCTTCAAAGTATTACCTTTAGTTAGTACCTCTACTAGATATTATCAATCTGTCTTTACTAACAGGTCATGTACCACAGTCCTTTAAAGTAGCTGTGATCAAGCCTCTTCTCAAGAAGCCCATTCTTGATCCAGAGGTGTTGGCTAACTATAGACCCATCTCTAGCCTTCCCTTCTTCCTAAAGGACTTGTCTCTGTTCTTGTCTTGTTTTGACACCATTGACCATCACACCCTGTTCCAGACACTAAAACATTTGATTGGCATTATAAGAGCCGTAGTTAGCTGGTTTAAGGTGGACTAGCTTTAGTAACTAACGACTGAGCTGCCATAGTGCAGAGCCAATGACAACCGTGGCAAGAACCTGTTTCAGCAGGGCTGTGACCTAAAAGGTCACAGAATGTTTAGGATAGGAGATGCTTCAGGTCCTTCCTTCCTGTAGAAGTTGCACTTTATATGTGACTTATCTTCTGAGGTCTTACACAACAACAAGACCATTAATGTTATTAATGGTCTGGGGGCCTTGCTGAATGGCACCAGGAAGGAGCCCCCACAGACAGACAATCAGACCTGTTTTCAAAGAAGATAAGTAATAAACTGGGTTGGGCCGGTTCGGACCTTCACCATCGCCTCCTGTTACTGTCTGTCCCAGTGTATAAAAGAGGCTCAGAGACAGACCTGAGCAGCAACTAATGCATACCTGTACGTGATAGGTCTCTGCTCCTTCTTGCAAAAATAAATGACCTGATTATTGATTTCACACTCGTGTCGAGTAGAATTTATCTGACATAACCTGGTCCTTCGAGTCGGATCTCAAGACATCCTCTTCTCTCCAGCTTTGGACCTGACACCATGCACGTGGGAGTCTGGGACTCTCTGTGAAAGTTTACCAATAGTTTGGTAAAATTGAGAGGATGAGTGAAGAGTTCCTTTAGTAAAAACCGAACAAGTGGAAATCATTTAAGGTAAAAGAAATATTTTTATAGTTCGAGCTGCTGAGGGCACAGAAAATTGTTTGAGAAGGAACTAAAAAAGGTTCAGGTAGTAACCTTGGTTCAGGGAACCTTAGATAATCCTAAGTAAATAGAGTTTGAAAATAAATACATACACATATATATATACACATATGTATACATATATATACACATAGGTATATATATATACACATAGGTATATGTATATATATATACTAACATAAATATATATATACATATATATATATATATATATATATACATATGCGTGTATATATATACACACATATGTATATATATATATATATATACATATGTATATATATATATATATATATATGCGTATGTATATATATATATATTTATACACATGTATCCACGTATATATATACATGTATACACATATATACACGTATATATATATATATATATATATATATATATATATACACATGTATACATGTATATATGTGTATATATGTGTATGTATATATATATACACACATATATACACGTATATATATATACACATGTATACATGTATATATGTGTATATATGTGTATGTATATATATATATATATATACACACACATATATACACGTATATATATATATATATATATATAAAAATAGATTCTCTAAAAATGAACCATAAAATAAAAAAGTAGAAAAATTATGGGATCTAAATGTAGTAAAAACAGTGATGATGAAGTTTTTGGAGGAGATGTTAAGTTTATGGAGATGAGGAATAAAGAAAGTGTGAAGAAATTGAACAGATGGAAAGACAAGTATGATTTTAATGGGAAATTGACAGTCACAGGATGTAAAAAGATGGTTGATCAGATCGAACAGAAAACTGATAAGAATAAGAGAAAATAAGGGAAGAAGGCTAAGATGTGGTTAAAGGCGCAAGAATGGTATGGAAAAGGAGAAACAGAAAAGAGAGCAGGAGAAAAGAGAGAAAGACAATTCGATTTATTTTCTATAGCCCAAAATCACAAATTACAAATTTGCCTGAAAGGGCTTTACAATCTGTACACATACGACCAAAGAATGAGAGAACAGAGGAGGAAATAACTTGTATCCAAATCTTCCCTCTGAGACTCAAGATTACGATGAATATGTGGTAACAAGACAGAGACAGCCACAACCACAACCGGTCGTCCATCAGGAACCTCCTCCCTATTTCTCCCCCTCCGTCTCTACTCAGCCACAGCGCAGCCCAACCAACCCATCCGCCTCTCACCCTTTCTCTCACACTCCTCTCCATGCCTCGGCACCTCTCCATCTACACCCGTCAGTACCTCCGGACTCCTGGCGAGTCTTTTCGGAGGCCTGGGACGAGGCCACCTGTGGAGCCCCTCGGAAACCAGATCAGGTACAAACTACGGTATGTGTAAAGATCCTAACCAACCCAAACCTCCTCCCATGAATCAGTTTCCGATGATTCAATTACCAAATCCAGCAGCGGGAGGGGTTGGGGAGCACAACATGTTTATGTATACAGACCGTGGCCCCATACAGACGTTAAAAAAGCAGTAGAGGGCATATCACACCTACGAGATAATCAAACAGAGATGGCATGCCAATTTAACCTCCTGTGCCAAAGCTACAGATTGAATGGTTTACAGGTAGAAGCCTGCATGAGACAAAAAGTGATGGTGGATTGGTGTCAAATACAAGGAGACTGGAATCCACTCCTCGCTGCAAACAATCCCATATCATTCGGACATGCAGGATATCAAGGCTGTGTCACAGCACTGTTAAACAGAGTTAGAGATTATTTCAGAGAAAGAGCCGATTGGACAAAAATAACTGAATGCACTCAAAACCCTGGCGAACCGATCGTGAACTATTTCTCCAGACTGAAAACAGTGTTTGACACACACAGCGTCATCCCAGTTCCAGACCCATATGTGGATAATGGTCTGTATGCCTAGCAGTTTAAAAACACATTCCTCAGTGGACTGCAGCCAGGGATAGGACAGTTTATTAAAAAGCACCAGATAGGTGTGCCCGAGCAGAAACAAAAGCATACGCTTCACATGCAGCAAAGGTGTTAGAGAGCAAACAGCAAAAGGAAAACAAAATGCAGAAGTCTATTTTGTTGTTAATGATGATGATGACATGCCTGAACCTGTGTATTCTGATGTATATTTCCGAAGAAGGCCATTGGGCCAGGAGCTGCAGGCGGAGGAGGAGGAGGAAGGCAGGAGGAAGGCATGACTGACCGCACCTACTCCTACTGAGGATTCAGGTCATGAACACACACACACACACACACACACACACACACACACACACACACACACACACACACACACACACACACACACACACACACACACACACACACACACACACGCACGGAGACTGATGATGAAGAAGAGACAGAAATCTTAGAGTTGGAACAAATAGAGCTATGTTTAATACAGGAAGAGAAGCCATTTGTAACTCTAAAAACAAAAGGATGTGAAGTGACTTTTTTGTGTGACTCCGGAGCATGCAAATCAGTTATCTTAGCAGGAAAAGATAGAAAGTGTAGTGGAAATTTATAATATTACTTTATTAGATTTAACTAGTATGTTGGGACGCTGGGGGGAGGGGGAGAAGGGGGGAGATACGAACAAATGTGCATAAGACTATGTTAAACTTTTTTTTACAATGTCAGACCTCCGAACCATCTGTGGTGAAGGAGCTCTGTCCATTCAATTGAATTATTCTGAGTGTCTGTTCAATAAATGCTTAAAGACATTTAAGTGTTTCATATCACATTTGTTTTCTCTAAAGGAGATTGGAAAGGTTTAATTTCCCTTAAGGAAACCCACAATATTTAGTGATTATAGCAGACACTTGGAAGGGGGCGAAAACTTATAATCGCGTACAATTTGGTGCTGGACAGATGTGTCCTGGTTGATTTGAGTCTCTACAGATAACTGGTATCCAATTGAGGCTGGATTATTTTGAAAAGACGAGACAATTAACTAAAGAGGGATATGTCCTGGTTGATTTGAGTCTTCAGAGATAATTTGGTATCGCTTTTTGAGGCCAGATTGTTTTGAAGGGACGAGACAATTAACTAGAAGACATTTAAGTGTTTCATATCGCATTTGTTTTCTCTAAAGGAGATTGGAAAGGTTTAATTTCCCTTACAGAAAGCTAATGGAACAATCACCAAATGCCATAATAGTAAGATCAGCGAATGGGCAAGTGCAAACAGAATATCTCTCCCTGCCATTTGTAATCACGGATCCAAAATCAGGACTAAGAGGAACCCTGTGTTTCTTAGCTTTAGTAACTTTAATAATAGTAGGTCCTATATTATGGTGGGAAGCACAACAATTCCGTTCCGATAATCACCGTATAATGATCCTACAGGCTTCAAATGTGCTTTACAGTTGTTTTCTTCTCCTCAACCGCATAGCAACAGTAATTGTACTACCTTACACTATTTGTTGCCACCTCCTCAGACCAGGGTTGACCCAATACCACCTTATTTCTCTCCCTATGCAGCAAATTATACTTGTTTCACTAGGTACTGTGCTGAGGGGACTCCTGTGGGAACTCTGCAATGGTGCAATGAGACGTTTAATATTACACAGACGACTGATGGGTACGAGAAATCTTGGTTTGAGCACCAGACTACACCCAGAGCTGATAGCTGGTGGTTCTGTGGAGGTAAGAGGCTTCTGTCAAAACCTCCATAACAGTGGAGTGGCACATGCGCACTCATACAGCTGGTGATGCCTTCCTACCCGTGGACGGCATTACAACGCAAGCCGCCCGGGAAGTGGGTCACCACCGAACCAGGAGACAGCTGACCTCACCATCAGGAAGCTTCAGTCCGTCTGTCTATATTGATGCCATCGGAGTTTCCAAAGGAGTGCCAGATGAGTATAAGGCTAGAAATCAAATTGGTGCAGGGTTTGAATCAGTACTGTTCTGGTGGGTGACAATAAACGAGAATGTCGACTGGATAAATTATATCTACTATAACCAACAGAGATTCATCAATTATACTAGAGATGCTGTGGAGGGGTTACACGGTCAATTGGACAAGACCAGTCTGATGGCCTGGAAAAAGCGAATGGTATTAGACATGTTGCTGGCTGAGAAGGGAGGGGTCTGCAAAATGTTTGGCTCATCTTGCTGCACTTTCATACCAAACCGGACGGGTCAGTAACTTGAGCATCGCAGGGACTAACTTCACTCTCTGAGGAATTGGCCGAAAAAGCTGGGATTGATGACCCTTTCGGTAGAATGTTGAAATAGTAGTAGTAGTAGTGTTTTATTTCAGTCACCACATACAATACAATGAGTAAAGATTATATACGATATGACTGAAAAGGTATAGGCAGAAGCATAATGCTTATATATTCCTATCCTAAATTATTGTCAATTAAGTAACCCTCAAAATAATTAGATATAAATCATGGTTTGGCAAGTGGAAGAATTTGGTCTTGTCACTGTTTATCTCGATCTCTGTTTGTGGCTGCTGTCTCATACCTTGTATGAGAGGGCTACTGCAGCGATGGATAGATACTGCCCTGACTAAACAGTCTCTAGTGTATCAACAGCTGTCCCAACAAGACGATGAGGATCTAGAAGAATACAATGCACTGGGGGATCCTCTTGGTCCTCCGCCTGACTATGGCGATACCATCGTGGCCCTGTTTGAACCAAACACTAACACTGGACTGTAAAGCAATGATGATTCATATGTCGAAAATCGTGAGAAGTGACAAAATGATGAAAGCATGAAAGTATTACCTGCAGCTGACAAAGACAGTGCACAGCATGTGTTGGAATTTATATTATTTTTACAGCTATAAAATAATGTAATCTGTGTGACATTGAGATACGTACATTTTTATCTTGTTTTATGCTTTACCTTATTCATGGTTTTACTCTTTACATATTTTTTATCTAGTAGTTATAAACTTTGTATAAACAGGAGGGAAATGTTTGAAAAATAACTGTTTCAGCAGGACTGTGACCTTACAGGTCACATCATGTTTACGTTAGGAGATGCTTCAGGTCCTTCCTTCTTGTAGGAGTTGCACTTTATATGTGACTCAGGGACGTACGGTCAGAGCCTCATCTGTCATCATGAAAAGTAAAAAACAAATTATAAAATAAAATAAATGTAAATATTTATCTACTGATCTGTACTATAAATGTATGTATGTATGATTCCAATCATTTCAAGCATTTTTATTATCAAAATCGCTGAATTTGCGCATGTCCTGTTCAAACAGAGGAGACAGCGAGATGAGGCAGCAACGAGCTGTGCCTCCTCTCAGATTACACAATCCCTCACAAACTGGGTTGAGCGCATGCCTTTTGCTTCTTATTGTTTGTCCCCACTAAAATATTTGTAGACACTTTTATCAAATGTCCTTTCTTTCCATAGAATAGGTAGTGTATTTCACGTCTGTGTAGAACCTATTTAGTCTTGCTGATTGACATGAACCCGCAGTGAAAAGCACAGAGGGGAGGCAAACAGTACCTCTGCCTCACTGAAGGGGGCGTAAGAGACCCCACGAGTTTATGCTTGTTCTGCCGTTTCTCTTCTTCTATTCTTTTAAAACTAAAAGAAGATAAGAAGGACTTTTACAACAAAGTCATGGAGATTTGTGTCCAGAAGGAGAGACGATAGGACTTAATTTACAAGTAAAGATCAGACCATGCACACACTGCAGTAGGCTATATAGACTATTTTTATTTGTATTGAATGAGTATGAATTGTGGAATTGTGATGGCAAATTAAAAGTCCGGGAAGGGAAACAAATCCAACAGGGAGTAGGCAAGGCTCAAAAACAGAGCGTATAGCAGAATAAAAAATAACCATAAAGGTGGCACCGGAAAATACTGCTCGAAGGCGATGCATACACTAGGTAGAAACAAAGACAATCTGGCACCGGAACAGGGAAAGCAGGGCAGTATATGTGTGGGGGGTTGGCAGAGGGAAGAACCAGGGACAGGTGATTGAGCACAGGTGCAGTGAATGAGGAATCAGGAGACACTCGGGAGACACACACATGGAACTACGAATGCTGATATGAAATATGAAAAACAACCAGTAGTCAATGTGCAAGCTGCCAATTGAATGGTGATTTAAGCTTTACTGGGTTCATATATTTGTAAATCTGACTCAGAGAGTCAGTGCCTCCCCAGCCACGAACCTCACCGCACGTCATTGATGTGACTTATCTTCTGAGGTCTTACACAACAACAAGACCATAAATAACATAAAAGAATTCTGTCATGAATTTTTTCTGACAATAAAAACTCGACGACAGGAAAGCCTTCCTTAAGGAGAAAAGGATGTTTCAGGTATTGTTCTTCATTCTCCCTCCTCGACAAAGACTGCAAGTCCTCTGTAAGGTGCTCTGAATGTGACAGCTTCTATCATGATGCAGCCTGGTCAATCAACTCACGCCATCAAGGCTCCTTCACCGTCACAAGATAATGGCCCACGCCAGTCTTTACCCAACAACAAAATGCAGGTAGTCAAATGCTTTGCATCTCTACGATGAGCATTTAAAAAAAATCTGTATGTATCATTCATGGAGAAGATCTTTGCCAACGGACGTAAGGAAGTAGCACCACCACTGAGAGAAAATGAGCAGTGCTGGTATCTCCCAACGTTTGGGGTCTAGCACTCACAAAAACCCAATCAGATCTTTGAATCAACGGCCATGACTTTGGGATCTCCCTAAATGACGTGCTCTGTACAGGTCCTGACCTCAACAACTCCCTCCTTGTTATCTTTTATCTCACTATAAAAGATAACAACTTTTTTAATTTTTCATGGCACAAGGACAATAACATCAACAAGGACGTTGTTGGCCAGAGGCCATCTCCTGCTGTGGCTATCAACGCGCTGCAGAGAGCCATCACAGAAGCTGCTCAGGAGCATGGGGCCGATACGTTCAAGTTTGTGGAAAGGCTCTTGTATGTTGACCAGGGCTTGGTATCCATATAATCCAAAGCTATGGCAATGAACCTGTTCCGATGAACGCAGGCATCACTCACTCAGTCAAACCTCTGCTTACAAAGGTTTGCTTCAAACTGTGGTTGTTGAACTGAGGTTCAAACTGTCAGTCATGGAGGCCCTCCCGCCTGAAAATTGAGCCTCGGTTATCAAGGACCTAGATCTGAGAGGATAACGCGCATCTATAAAACGAAGCTTAGGTCTGCTCTGGGAGATCACAACCAACATATTTACCTACTCTACGATAAAACATTCACCCAACATGGTCTCAACTGTCTACAGTCTTTTTGACCGATCAGGATCAAAAACACTTCAACCAGTACAAGTGTGTCCATGAGTACATCACATGTTAGGACTGAGCTTCCTGCTGAAGCTGCAGAAGTGAAAGTGTTTGCTGCAGGTCTGATGATGTTGACTCAAACTCTTCATAATGCAGCATGAAATTAAACTTGTACATTTTAAACAGCTTGTTGGGATTTTCTTTTAGGGAACTGAAGTTAATGCTTTTTTGGAGTCAATGTCTCACACAGAGGGTATTTCTTCAAACAGCTTTACCTTTGCTCTGACAGGAGGATGTTCCTCTGTTATCTGAAGTCTCTCCAACATCAGCATCGCCTGTGTGAGTGAGTTACAGTATGTGTTATTTTATCAATTTAACTTATTACCTATTTCTTATCTTCAAGTTAACCAGTGATTGGTCATTTCTTTTAATTTTTCAGGTTTATGTCCATAGTTCTCCTGGGAGACTTCAACGCTCACGTGGGCAACGACAGAGAAACCTGGCGGGGGGTGATTGGGAGGAACGGCTTGCCCTCTGAACCCGAGTGGTGTCTCGCTGTTGGACTTCTGTGCTAGCCACAGTTTGTCCATAACGAACACCATGTTCGAACATAGGGTGGCTCATAAGTGTACCTGGTACCAGAACACCTTAGGCCGTAGATCAATGATCGACTTTGTAATCGTTTCATCTGATCTGCAGCCGTATGTCTTGGACACTCGGGTGAAGAGAGGAGCAGAGCTGTCAACTGATCACCACCTGGTGGTGAGTTGGATCAGATGGCAGGGGATTCGGCTGGAAAGACCCGGCAAGCCCAAACGTGTAGTCAGGGTGAACTGGGAACGTCTGGCGGAGGATCCTGTCCGGGAGGTCTTCAACTCCCACCTCCGGAAGAACTTCTCACACATTCCAAGGGAGGCTGGGGACATGGAATCCGAGTGGACCATGTTCAAAGCCTCTATTGTGGACGCGGCCGCTAGGAGCTGAGGTCAGAAGTTCATCGGTGCCTGTCGTGGCGGTAACCCGAGAACCCGGTGATGGACACCGGGGGTGAGGGAAGCCGTCAAACTGAAGAAGGAGGCCTTTCGGGCCTGGTTGGCTCAGGGGTCTCCTGAAGCAGCTGCGAGGTACCGGCAGGCCAGAAGGGCTGCAGCTGCGGTGGTCGCGGACGCTAAAACTCGGGCATGGGAGGAGAAGGACTTTCGGTTGGCCTCAAGGAAGTTCTGGCAAACCATCCGACGGCTCAGGAAGGGAAAGCAGGGCTTACCCCAGGCTGTGCTCAGCACGGGGGGGGGACTGCTGACCCGGACGGGGGACATCGTCGGGCGGTGGAAAGAGCACTTTGAGGAACTCCTAAACCCAGCCAACATGTCCTCTAGAGAGGAGGCAGCGCCTGAAGACTTGGGGGGGGTCGCATCCATATCCTTGGCAGAGGCCACTAAGGTAGTCAATAAGCTCCTTGGTGGCAAGGCGCCGGGGGGATGAGATTCGCCCTGAGATGCTGAAGGCGCTGGGCGTTGTTGGGCTGTCTTGGCTGACACGCCTTTTCAATGTCGCATGGGGGTCGGGAACAGTGCCCATGGACTGGCAGACAGAGGTGGTGGTTCCCATTTTCAAAAAGGGGGACCGGAGAGTGTGCTCGAATTATCGGGGTATCACACTACTCAGCCTCCCGGGGAAAGTGTATGCCAGGGTGCTGGAAAGGAGGCTCCGACCGATTGTCGAACCTCGGATTCAAGAGGAGCAGTTCGGATTCCGTCCCGGTCGTGGAACAGTGGACCAGCTGTTTACCCTCCCAAGACTACTGGAGGGGTTCTGGGAGTTTGCCCAACAAGTCTACATGTGTTTTGTGGACTTGGAGAAGGCCTTCGACCGGGTCCCTCGGGGGTTTTTGTGGGGGGTGCTGCGGGAGTATGGGGTGCCGGAATCGTTACAACGGGCCATCCGGTACGACTGCAGTAGGAGCTGTGTTCATATTCTTGGCAATAAGTCAGACGCGTTCCCGGTAGGTGTTGGCCTCCGCCAGGGCAGCCCTTTATCACCGGTCCTGTTCGTGACTTTCATGGACAGGATATCTAGGCGTAGCCGGGGGGAGGAGAACGTCGGGTTCAGGGGTCTCGGGATCGCCTCTCTGCTGTTCGCAGATGATGTGGTCCTGTTGGCCTCTTCGGACCATGACCTCCAGCATTCACTGGGGCAATTTGCAGCCGAGTGTGAAGCAGCGGGGATGAGAGTAAGCACATCCAAATCTGAGGCCATGGTGCTCTGCCGGAAACCGGTGGATTGCAACCGGATGGGGACGCAGTGCCTACCGCAAGCGAAGGAGTTCAAGTATCTCGGGGTCTTGTTCACGAGTGAGGGTAAGATGGAGCGGGAGATCGACTGGCGGATCGGTGCGGCTGCGCAAAGAGACTAAAGCGTTGTTTGGACTCGCTCTTGGCACCGGAGCGTGAGCCTCCACACTTGGTTCGTGAGCTCTGAGCACACATGAAGGCATTTATGCTCAACGTGCTGTGCCTTGCATTATTCTCTGAAACACCAGAGGACGTACAAACAAAATAAAGTGTGAAGAATCAAGAAGACGAGTGTAACCCGAAAAATGCCATAAACCAACCTCCACTATGCCGAGGAGAAATTATAATTATCTGTAAACTCATATATTATATTCGTGTTCTACTTTATTAGCTTTATCCAAACCATGTAAAGAAAGAAGTCAAGTATTAAATGTGTTATAAAGAAACAAAGGTTGAATATCCTGTAAAATATTTGATTTGGCTGCTAAATATTTACTCACATGTAGATATTTAACACTTCCTGTTTCTAAAGCTTCTAAACACTAATTGGTCGTCTTTGTAAAATCCTCAGATATGTAAAAAAAAAATTGAATCAGAGAACTATTGGTGACAGTCACGTGACTGTGCGGCGCACACAGCAAGATACAAAAATTCAGGTGCACGACCAAGCACCGTGACCACTTAAAGACCCTTCAGGCCCTTGGTGCGTAATTTCATGATTTTCTGTTGCGCGTGACTGACGCCGGCTTCTCTACGGCGAGTTTAAATTAAGCTTAACTTCTGGGCATGCGTTCATTGGACTCCACCCACTTTACCCATACAGTCCAATAGAGGGCGGAGCCTGTGTGAGTCAGAACAAAGGCTACGATATTGTAACCCTAGTTCTATAAGCACAGGCTGAGCCTTCTCCCAAAGGGTCCTGTCACACCTACGCCGATTGTGTGGTCTGTATGTATTCAGGTATGCACTTCCTGATTGACCAGCTATCCTGATGCAACTTTTATAGTGAGCATATGCATGCTTGTTATTGAAGGAGATTATTACCCAGTAGATCATATTTATTCAGTCTGTAGTTGACAAGGAAGAATGTCAGTCAGAGAATAAACAGGAGACTGACATGTCCACATATTTCAGCAGTGAGTCAGTGCAGATTAAACTTGTTTCCTGGTGATGATACAATCTGACTCAACTGAACATGAAAAGGCTCAAAGGCTGAAAAGACTTTGACCAGAAAGTTACAGATCACAGAATATAAGTGAATTCATTCAGATACAAACAGCAAATATCAGTGCTGAAAGAATTGATCACTGCTCTCATCTACAAGTTTATTACATAACAAATGTCAGCAGAGCTCCTTCATCAGGTGTCTAAAGATACCTGTTAGGCTACTCACCGGTTAAGGTCACATCCAGATGAGGTCAAAGAGACTTTCTACCTTTGTCTGCAGACACTGACAGAGGCAGCCATCGCATCCTCACACCTTCAAATCCAAATCCAGACTCGTCAGTCTGATGTGCAGAAACCCATTCAGGACTGTAGTGCTGCCAGTAAACACCATGTGACAACATGTGTGTCTGTCTGATTGGAGAGTTTTCACAGCAGCCTGAAACACTGACAGAGAGAAGAAATAGAACAACAGATTCATCAATGAATGTGGGAGGAAGAACTATAAACTCATGACAACATCCAGCAGCCACATGGAAGCGCTGGAGACTCACATGTGTGAACCGTGGATGCACAGTCAACTATCAGTGGGTTACTTTAATACTGAAGAAAACTGAACATTAGGATTCTGCCAGGCGGAGTCTTTCACCTTCAAGTGTCCCCCAACGGGACCTTATTTCCAAAAACATATGTACGGTAGTCAACGGCGAGTGACAAATTTACTTTTGATCCAGTTTGAATTGTGCAATAAATAACGCATATGTTTGTCAATTTAAAAAGATAGTTATGCACATCAAGAAAGTAGCAGTTTGTGACTGTGAAAATACATAATTAGAAGACTTCAACACTTCCTATTACTTTATCAACCTTTAGTATAATTAATGATCTAAATATAAATTGATAATGAAAATGTTCCCCTAAAATATTTTTCTTTCACATGCAAGAGCCCCAAATATGGATAATCAGCCGCTGAAGATTGTAAACAATGTGTTCTACGTCATCAGGTGTGTAAATACGCTATAAAACAGGGGCTACTAACAGGCGGACCGTGGTCCGGGTCCGGACCCAGACGCCGTTGTGTCTGGACCCTGTCTCTGGACCGAAAACCGATAGATAATTGAAAATTATTACATTTTCATGGATCACTTCTATTTAACCGGCGCAGCTTTTCTAGCCTTTACGGCACTCGTTCAGCGGTCCAGGAAATGCACCGACCAATCATACGCGTTGTATATCATCTCACGTGATCCTACTCGGCCAATCATATGTTTGTATTCCGATACACGTCGCCCTCGACTCGAGGGCCATATTCACACACGGGAGAGAAGGAGAGACCCGATAGTTGGAAAAAGTCTGTGAGTCATAGAAGTTCTTTCACTTGTCGCTCCAAAGAGAGAAACGTGGACAGCTTCACCAGAGCCTTTAACCAAGAGTGGACAGACTCGTATACGTTTATTATTCCCACAACCAGTTCATAACCAGTGTGTCTTATATGTTCAGAGACCGTGGAGATATTAAAAGCAGCGATGTGAAGCTCCATTAGGTGACAAAGCAGATCTTTGAGTAAACGTACCGACTCACATCCGAAATTAAGGCACAGAAAAATAAACCGAAGAGCCAAATAGGATCAGAATCCTGACACATTAATTAACTCTCCAACAATGATGTTAACGGAGAGAATAGAGAGCTCTGAAACAAGTGATTCAATAACCACAGATAAAGTCCCTAAACAGAAATTTCTCTTTTTAGACAATAATAATACAACATCTTGGCTCTTTTGATTGACATCGCTTGACGCCTGAATAAACTGAATTCAAAGCTGCAGAACAATTCAAAATTAAGTACTTTATTTTAAGAGTCACATTTATCAAAAGCTTTCTGTTGTGTATTTTTTTTATTCCAGCCTTTATTTTACTTGAAATGAGAGAAGATCATTTATTTATTATTAGAGTATGTATTATTTATAATTAATCCATTTCAATTGGGAATCTGTAACAATAAATATTGTTTAGATGTTCTTCTTTATTTAATTTGACAGTCAGTTGTTGACTACATACAGACGTTAATACAACTGTTGGCTACTTCAATACATATGGCACAAAATCATATAGTGCAAATTAGACATTATTGTGATGTTCCAGACCTTTGCATGAGGAAATTCTCTCTAATTGGACTTCGCTCAATTTTAATTGAATACCCCTGCTCTGAAATGTCCAGGTCGACTTTAATGACAGGCCAATAAATTCTCAATATCTGGCCTTGTTTTGGTCTGTTACATTACTGTTGTGTATTTATTATATAATATAATATAAAATAATGAAATAATATATTTTCCATATAAAGCACTTTTTAAATTTGTTTTTAAAGGGCTAAATAAAATGTATTATTATGATTATTATTTAATCATAATAATAAACAACATCTTCTCTTGGTGCTGCTTACTTTTGACCTTGGAAAGAAGGATAAAAAATAAGTTTCATACTTGAGGTTGAGGACAGTAGGTGAGTTTGGGTTACCCTGTAACCCTCTGGGGTCTAAGGGCATTTTCCCGATTTTTACATATTTTCTTAAATTCACCTTTAAAGGTACTTGCATATGATACAAACCCATGTGTTGTAGATCATAATTTGCAGAACAATCTCAGCTATCTATATAATGAGGCACCAATTGTCCTAAGGCACTGTGTAAAGAGATAATTTGGCCCTAAAGCTGAAAAATGTAAGTCAGATTTTTGAAATTCTTCAAATCTCTTGTGAAAACATCTTTACTCATGTGGACGAACTGTTTTGGTGCTTGAAATTGGTTTACTAAAGTCTTAGGTTCACAAAAGTAGTGGAATATATGGATAAAATAGTAGATAATAGATAAATGTATAATAAATGTCTAAAACTTTGTAATATCGTTTTTTGAGTAGAAGTGATGTCTTTCACTCTACTTCCACCAAATGTTAGAGGGAATGAGATCAAATGGGACTGAGTAATTACTTCATACTACAGATCAAGCTTCATGGGATGTGTGCAAATGAAAAATGAACATTACAACCTTTTTTCTTTTCAAACAAAATATTTACTATATCGCTGAAAGTACGTCTCTAACTCTAAACTTTCTCTTCGTACTTCCTCTCTTCTCTCTGAGCTCTCGGATGCCGACTGAATGAAAACTGCAGTGTTTCTGTAGGTGAGGTGGTGGGTAGGTCCTTAGGGATTTACTGAGTGTCCATTGGTTAGTTTCATATGAAATGTAGACGGACACACAAATTCACAAATGACGGTGAGAGGCGGAGCTCGACACCCATGAATCACACGACACGTCGATGCTCCTAACTCGCTGTGTGAGTCACATACGATCTCGTGAGAACAAGGACACGGAAGTGGAGAGTCTACGATTCTGAAAACATCTCAACCATAACTCTGTGCTGTATTATCGCGGAGATAATAATATAAACATCGAGTACACACCGCGTAGACACGCCGGCACGTCCGTCGACCCCAGAGAGTTAAGTTTGAACAAACAGTTATTTTTGTCTAGATACATTAGGTTTTTTGGTCAGGATGATTTTTGGTCAGGATGATTCTTTCTTTTCACACACTGTATTTGTTTTGGTCAAGAAATGTTTTGGTAAAAAGCATGTAAAGCCATTTGGTTTTTTTTGTTTTCAGAGGAAGTTAGCAAGGCCTAGTTTTGTTATATTGATTTTTATTTGTTTGGCATGAACACGTGTCCCATCCTCTCCCACTTTGATTGAGAACCTTTTTGTTTAAATATACCGGAGTTAAAATAAATCCTGTTAAATTGTTACTTCTACTTTTGATTTTTTCACATTCTTTTGTTGTGACCCTGACTATTCTGTTCTGCGGTCTTACATGACCCCAGCCTATCCTTATCTGCAATCTAGGATGACCCCCACCTATCCTGTTCTGCGGTCTGTCGAGGCCCCGCTATCATTTTTGGGAACTTTTAAAATCCCACCATACTTTACTGTGGTATATTTTGACCCGCACTATCCTGTTCTACGGTCTATGAAAAGAAGAGCTTAGTTGACCAATTTCTAATTTCACCAGTCGGAAGATGACCCGGTGTAACAGGTCAAATTAAGCCCCCGCCCAGATTAAACCTGGGTATACTTTGGCCCAGGTCAGAGTATACCCCGGGGATAAACTGTCCTAGGCCAAACTATACCTGGGGGTGTAAAATAGCCTAGGCCAGACTATACCCCTCCAGACAGGGCCGGTCCTTCCTATAGGGATCATAATGTCAGGTAATCTTGATAGTTAGCTAACGTTAGCTAGCCAGTGAAGGGGTGTGACGTTCGTTATTGCCATTCAGTTGAAACTGTCATTAGGCTATTTTTAGCTAAACATAGCCATGTTCAGCTGTACCGCAATTTGCAATTTTCATTTGTTATTATTATTATTTGCTAGCTAAGTTGTCATTTGTTTTGATTCTTTAGTGTGCACTTTGCATTTCTTCTTAGCTCTTGTGATAAATAAAGGTGCAGTACTTTACTGTAGAACTGTTAGGAAGTTTTGAATTTTTCTTTTTTTGGGGGGAGGCGCTAGGGGTGAAGCTTGCATATATAAGCCCCGCTTAATGTAAGCAGAGGAGTAGAGTTTGCTGAGGCGAGGTGGGATAGCTGCTTCCTCTAACACCAAACTCTTTAGTTTACCAATTTTGACAACCATGGAAGACCAACTGTATGACCAGATTTTGAGATTCTACACTGCAACACAACAAAAGTATCCCCAGTGGATCTACGATCTACCTCCAGAGAAACGTGTAAATGCCAAGTCCCAGTTCAGACAAACAGCTAAGCCATATCGAGCAGAAGGAGGGATTCTTTACAATGGGGAAAAGGAGGTTCTCACTAAAAGCCAACTGCCAAATATCCTGAAGGCCTGTCATGACAACCCAACTTCTGGTGGCTATTTTGGCAGAGATAAAACGTTAGCCAAAATCTCTGACCGTTATTACTGGAGGGGAATGAAGAACGACGTTCACCAACATGTCAGAGCTTGTCAAAAATGTTTTGTCATAAATCCCAAAATCAGCAAGGAGGCTCCACCACTCAACAGTATACCAGTGCCTGGAAAGGTATGGAGCCTAGTCGGGATTGATACGATCGGTCCCCTTCAGGAAACATCAAACGGCAACAAATATATAGTTGCTGCCACTGATCATTTCTCCAAGTGGACTGAAGCAACAGGTGTTCCAGATAAGAGTGCCAAGTCAGTAGCAAATTTTTTGTACTCTGTTATTTGCCGCCTTGGCTGTATGGACACTCTGATTAGCGACCAGGGACGAGAGTTTGTGAACTCGATCATCGACAACCTGATGGAGCATTTTCAAACAGATCACCGCATTTCATCTGCCTACCACCCACAAACAAATGGTCAATGGGAACGTGACAATCGAACACTCAAAGAATCTCTTAGTAAGCTTGTCAATGACCAAAGAAACAACTGGGACCAGTTCATCCCTGGTGTTCTGTTTGCCTATCTCACATCTGTGCATGACTCAACCAAGTGCACTCCATTTGAGGTCATGTATGGACGGAAGGCCAAGCTTCCTATTGACCTCAAACCCTCAGAAGATGACACTGTGGACCCCATGCCCCTTGCAGATGATGCCAATCCTGATGTGCTGGATACACTGACAACCATAAGTAAAACTTAAGAACAATAAAACTGACAAGATACTGAGGAACACCTACCATGCCAGCAACCTTAAGATTTACCAGGATGAAGAGGCTTCTCCACCACCCCAGTCCCCTGATGATTCTCCCAGTAACTCTGCCAATGACAGCCCAAAGCAAAAGACACTCAAAAGACCACGTGAAGAACCAGACAATGATGACATCTACATCTCACAGAAACACAAGCAGACCAAGACTTTCAACCCACTTCCAAGTTCAGGAAGGAAGTATCTTAGCACCACTCTTGGCCTTACGTTTGGTAAGGTTGTGTACTGTGGATGCACAAAGGACCTTGGACAATCACGGCGTACATATAAAACCAAAGGTGATGGGAACTGCTACTTCCGGGCCATCAGTTACATCCTGATAGGATCAGAGGACAACCACTCCCTTCTCAGAGATAAAGTTGTCAACCACATGAACACTGACTTGACAAAAAATCTACAGGACTACTTGAACCAAAATGTGAATGAATATGTGAACACCTCTGGCATCTCTCGTGATGGAGTCTGGGCAGCTGATGCAGAGATTATGGCCCCAGCGAATCTGTTGAGTTGCGACATCCACACAAAAGTCAGTGACTCCATGGATTGGTTGACCTATCCCGCAAGCTTCAATCTGCAGTCATCAACAGAACATGCACTTCATCTTGAAAACAAGCATGATCATTTTGATGTTGTTATCAGTGTTTAACTTTGAACATTTATATTGTAGCGAGGACTTGCTAGTTTTGGAAGTTGAAGTTTCAGGATGTTATGACTTATTACATTATGTTACAATTGCATTATGTTTTGGGTACGTGCTTTTATTTTAATGTGTAACACTATTGAGAAATGTGGTAGTAATCTTTGATCTTTGAGGATGTTTTGTGCTGTTATCAGTGTTTTAACTTTGAACATTTATATTGTAGCAAGGACTTGCTAGTCTTAGAAGTTGAAGTTTCAGGACGTAGTAATCTTTGTGGAAGTCGAATATTTTTTCTGTTTTTCTGGTTGAAGTAATAAAAGTCTATGTTTTAGAGTTTTAAGACTTAAGTCAGTTAGCTTTCTCACTTAACTTACCTGACAAAGCTGAACCCCCAATAAAATGTTTAAAAATTAAGTAATTCTTGTGTATATCACTCAACACTACTGATATCATGGGGGTATAATCTGGCCTGAGGGGTATGAATTGGCCTAGGCCAATTTATACCCCGGAGTATAAATTGGCCTAGGCCATAATATACCCGGGGTATAATCTAGCATAGGCCCCTTTAACCCCAGGTATAGTCCGGACTGGGGGTATACTATGGCCTGTTACACCGGTCAAGAGTGACCCAATTTCTCATTTCCCAGTCTGAGCGAACCCGGTCTAGAGTTGTGCTGCGGTTTATGTGACCCAAACTATTCTGTTCTGTGGTGTAACATGACCCCCACTGTTACGTGTCAGGCTGTGGCAAGGCATTTGTGTATGTGCCTTCTCTCTCCCTCCCTTATTTTCTCTTCAGGTGCCAATAACGTGATATGTTTCTACCTTTGCAGGCAAGTCATGCTGCTCCTTGGTTCCCCCAGATTTCAAGCTGGCCAATGAACAGAATGGGGCCCAGCATAAAAGGAGGAAGCCTGAGGAGTTCATTCTCTTTGTTTTGTTCTCTATCATGTTTAAACTGACACTGATGTTGTAAAGGTTTGTGGTGGGAGGTTGAGGACAGTAGGTGAGTATGGGGTACCCTTTACATTTGTACAAACTGTAAAGTAGAGTTGACATCACAGAAGAGCTGCCCTGACTGAAAGGTATATATACTGGACTATAAGATCAGGCCAAGGAACATAGAGCATATTGTTAGATCCAAGAGATAAGCCCATCCCACAGGACTATCTCATTAACCAGCTCTCCATTCAAAGGGTCCGGATCTCCGTAGATGTTTGGAGATCTGTTTAAGCTGGTGGTCGAGGAAACTCTCCTGGCTTTGCTCTTAGCCGAATGCAGCTATCAGTCGCGTCAGTTATGGCAGCTTTCCTCTGATGGACCTGGGCTCTTGGTAAGGTGCCAGGATATGTTTAGCTAGGATTTAAGCTCTAAGGGTCTGTTAGTGGACTAGGAACTAGAATAACCGCTCAGACTATATCGATGTTCGGCACACAGTAGTACTTAACTTTTTACAACCATGAACACACTTCACTACGATAAACTTTCAGGACTACTTGCTTTAAATGTATATTATATATTTATTGCAGGATTATTAGCAGGGGCACAGCAACAGCTCAATTATTCACTTCATTTGATTACATTAATGATTGATCACAACATAAATTTCTTACTGAGCAGAGACTGGATGAAAGTCCTTTTTGTAAAATTAATCCTTTGGAGGGGTAGGAGGAGAGGCCTTAGCCGGGTCCGGTGTAGACACCTGCCTCCTCCTACCAAGGGAAAAGAAGTCCGTCTGCGATGACTCCGTACAAAGTCCCAGAAAACAGAGTCCTCCTTGACCCTATGAAGGCAGGGGGGGATGAGACTCTCCATCAGCCAATCCCTGCCCACGATCAGGGTCCTCTGATCCGTGATTAGAGACAAAGTTCCCCGATGTCCCGGACGATGTTCAATTGTCCTCAGCTGATGCCTGCCGAGGGAAAAGAAGCTCCGTCTGCGATCCACTTGGCTCCCGGACTTTGCTTAATTAATCTGATATGCAACATTATTATATTCGTTCTTGATTTCTTTTCCATCTGCGGTTGCAGCTGCGGTAGTGTTTTTCTCTCAAAACCTGAGGTCCTTAACAGGTTTTAAAGAGCTCATTCTAAAGTAACGAAACATCGATTCTTATCTTTTAGTAATAATGAAAACATACTTATTAATATTATAGTCAATCATCCAAAAGTCTAATTAGTAAAACCCCAGTCTATAAATACTCACAAGTGAAAGTCCTGCATTCAAAATATAAGTAAAAGTACGAAAGTATTAATTTCTGATATTCACCAAGTTTGATATTTGTCCATAAAATATATAAAACTGATTTATTTGTTGATTATATTTGGTGATATTAATCTGAATCTGTTTGTCAGCAGTGTGAGTGTTTACAGAGGAGGAGACTCTCCCTCCTACAGAGATCACAGAGACACTGAGGACCCAAACCCAAACCCAAACCCAGGATAAAGAGGTTCAGTGAATGTGGTGTTGAAGGTGTAGAGGTGGATCAGTGTGTCAGAAGAGACTATGTAGAAGGACAGAGAGCCAGCAGGACAGTCCACATAGACTGCTACTCTACCAGAGTAGGAGGAGATGAATTCATTTTTGTTATCGTGACGGACAGAGTAACCTTTATCAGAGCAGTTCAGTCTCCAGGACTGATCATTCCATCCAAACAAACAGTCTCTACTGTTTCCTCTGATTCTGATTCCTCTGTAGCTCACTGCTATACCAACTCTTCCTCTCCACTCGACCTCCCAGTAACAGCGACCAGTCAGACCAGTGCTACACAGCAGCTGAGGATAGTACTCAAACCTGTCTGGATGATCAGGATATTTCTGCTTCTTCTCAACACGTGTCACCTTCCTGTTGTAGTCAGACAGTTCCAGGTCTGTGTTCACTGTGTTTGTGTCGATTATGAGTTCGCAGGAATCTGACGGAGAGAACGAGACACGAAACAGCAGTTTATCATCGAACACAGCTGATGGGTTTATTTGAGATTTCATGAATCAAAGTGAACACTCACATTTCCTCAGACCAGGTTTCAGCCACTGATCTCCACCAGGTTCAACCCTGGAGGAAGAAACAGTCAGAATAAAGCTTCATCATCAGTGATCTTCATAAACCTTCATTCAGATCCTCCATTCAGACAAACAGCTGCAATTATAAAAGACATTTCATATATATTTTATATATACAAAGCAACAATGAAGAAGATAAAATGTAGATACAAGTCTGACTGAATAGTAAACAAGAATATATGCCTCTTTAAACTATAAAACTATATCATTTATAATGTGTAGCTATGAGGATTGTTTGAACCTCTGAAGTTTGTAAAATGTTCTATAAACACTTTGACACCATATTTGTCAAAAAGAACGTGTGTCGTAGACCTCAATAAAGGATCAACACCAGATCCTGGTCTGATGTTAGTGAGGAGGTCCGTCTCAGTGGGGACAGGGACTCTCAGAACATCAGCTACTGTCTTCACTGTTATCAGACTGTGAACCAACAGACTCTTCATACCTGAGAGTGTCCAGTCTCCAGTGTGGATCCTCCAGTCCAGCAGACAGCAGCTTCACTCCTGAGACTCCTGGATGATTGTAGCTCAGGTCCAGCTCTCTCAGGTGGGAGGGGTTGGATCTCAGAGCTGAAGCCAGAGAAGAAGAGCCTTCCTCTGAGGCCAGACAGCCTGATAGTCTGGAGAATTATTATGAACAATTATATTACATTGACTTTCATCTCCTCTTTCAGTCACATTGTACCTTTAAAAGGAACAGTGTGTAAGATTTAGTGACATCTAGTGGTGAGCTGCAGGTTGCAGCCAGCTAAATACTCATCAGCTCAGTCCTCCCTTTCCTAGTGTGTAGAGCAGCAATTTTCAACCACTGTGCCGCAGCACACCAGTGTGCCGTGGCAAAATGTCCAATTTCACTTAATCGGTCCAAAAAAATATTATTTAGTTGCCTCAAATAATTTGCCATTGTTGAGCGCCTGAGCCTGCAATATAGTGGCTTGCCTAGTAATGAAATACTCTTCCATGCCAGTGGGTGGCAGTAGGTAGCGCAATAATTACCTTGTTAATTTAAAATCGTACAATTAAATGATGCGCGGGAGAGGTTGTGGTGAAGATGGAGAAATATTTCAAAAAGAAAAATGCAGACTCTGAACTACTGGGCCCTGGACAACCGTCTAACCCGGATGAAAAGCCCAGAACGAGTGGTGGGAAAAAAGAAAAGAAAAAACTGTGAGCTCGAGGCAGTACAGTGAAAGTTATCTTTTGTTTGGTTTCACTTTCACCGGGGATCCGACTGCACCGATTCCGTTATGCTTAGTGTGAGGGGGAAAGCTATCAAACAGCGCCGTGGTGCCAACGTCATCTCGAGACGAAACACCGTCACTTAACAACAACAACAACAACAGGGACTGTTGTGTTCGCCTGCGCACACAAACTGAGAAACGGGTAACTTTTATGAGGAAATCCACAAATGTGTCTGAGAAAGCTCTCAAAGCTCTTTAGTAGCTGAACTGGTGGCTGTCGTGTTTTTAAACACACATCAGACATGAGAACAACTGCTCTTCATTGTAACTCTTTATTCCACGTTCCTCTTCACATCTCCCCGATACCGGCTCTGCCGCAGGTTGTCCTTCTCACCTGAATCCCCCCTGGGTCCTAAGTTTCTACATGTACTGTTTCTTACATCCATCAATTAAACATACATGAACATCAATGTACCAAATCAAAAAGCCCACACACTGTAGCAGAAACATTAATACTACCTGCTGCAAAGCCATTGTGAACGAGATGCATTTTGTAACGTTTTTGGTTGTTGGTGTGCCGCGGGATTTTTTTATTGTAAAAAATGTGCCGCAGCTCAAAAAAGGTTGAAAAACACTGGTGTAGAGAACTACGGTGGCCTTTATTACTATCAGGAGCTCCTCTCATAAATATCCTGTTCTTTTTCATAAAGATTATTTCTCGAGCAGCAACAGTTATGTTTACAACAGCAAACTCACGATATAAAGTCACTAAAATATGACTAGGAACAAAAGTAACATGTAAAAAACATACACAACATTCCTGAGTGAAGTTTATAAAGTATAAAGAACACAGACATCAGTCAGTATCAGTCATTCTTCTGTCTCCTGTCCCCTACCCTTCATTAAAAAGTATGAATAAAAAACACCAGCAACGTGGGAGCTTATCAATACTCCGTCTTTTATTATTGTACCCATCCCTTCCTTTAGGTGATGTAACAACTTGAAAGTCTCTCTAGAGCCAGTGTCCATTCTGGACTGCTATAGAAACATGGCGGTGCCAGATGGCGGACTAAACGAAGGAAAACTACTATATTAATTTCAGGTATTAATAAACTAATGAAAACATCTTTATCAATATTATATTCAGCATCTGCCAATAAATCCCCAAAATTTTCTTTTGAAGCAGCATTAATATATTTTTTACCACTCAAGGAAGAACTCAAGTTGTGAAACACAACATTAACATATTAACAACTTATGAAGTTAATATTGCAAATGTCTTGCTAACAGTGGTCTATTTATTTTTTTTCAATTCAGAGCTTGTGTGATAAAAACAGCTGCCTGCTGCTGCTGATGAGCAGTGAGCGTGAATCAGTAGAGCTGATGGTCCTAAAAACAACACCATGAGCTGGAAGGTGATGGGTCTCTCTTGTAATAGACATTAACTTGTATATCAAGCAACATTTAAATGGTTATCAGTGAAACAAGATGAATCCTGACCTGAGAATCTCCAGATGACAGTATTGACTCTCCAGTCCAGCAGACAGCAGCTTCACTCCTGAATCCTGCAGGTCATTGTTACTCAGGTCCAGCTCTCTCAGACTAGAGGATGGGGAGCTGAGGACTGAGGACAGAGCTTCACAGCTTCTCTCTGACAGATTACAGCCACTCAACCTAAAATATGTACAGCACATGTGTGAAAACATTTATATCTACATTTTATATAACTCACAATTATATTTAGGTAGGCAATACTGTCATGAATTAAAAGTGGTAGACTGACTGAAGAAAAATGACAATACACCATATGAAAGTTCTTGTTGATCATATATAGGATTATTAAACCTGACCCGAGGGTTTCCAGTTTACAGTGTGAACCCTCCAGTCCAGCAGACAGCAGCTTCACTCCTGAATCCTGCAGGTGGTTGTTACTCAGGTCCAGCTCTCTCAGACTAGAGGATGGGGAGCTGAGGACTGAGGACAGAGCTCCACAGCTTCTCTCTGACAGATTACATCCACTCAACCTGAAGAAGAGTTGGTGATGAAGACAACGATATTACTGTTGTTTTTTTTCTTCAATATAAAAATCTACATTTCTGAGTTTATACATTAAAGGATTAGAGTCTCAGGTGCTGAGAGGATTTTTGGCTTTTTATTGTGTCTATTACTGGAATCTAAATGGAGCTTAAGCGGTAGTTCAGAAAGGAAGACTCTTTACACTCCTTTTCATTCCTAAATCTCTGTCTATTTCTCCCTGTGATTACTCTATCAGCTGATTGGTGGGCGTCCACTTTGATTAACCAACCAGATGCTGCACAGTTTCCTTCAGCCAATCATATAATTTGTCAAACTTTTAAATGGGTTCTTTGCTCAGCTGCTGTCAGTTGTCATTTCAGCTCGAAATCAGAAGTGACCCTCCTCCACCCTAGGCTCCTCCAATCACCATCAGTCATGCTCCTCATTCATCATCGGATTTCAGCAACTCCCTTCTTCACCACCAGTGTCTGGACTGTAGGGGGATTCTGCCTCATCAGAACTCGGCATCGCGGTGCTTTGATCATCTTATTTCAGGATAGAGTCCAATCGCCAAAGACTTTGCACTATTCAAATGTTAAGTGTATGTAATAAATAATTTTTCAATTCTAAACAAGTCTCTCTTGATTAAACAGCAATTAATGGATGTCAATCCCAAATAAAAAAAAAAAATCTTAAATGAACAACAATGACATTTATTAATTTCATAGCTGTGTTGTGTGGAGTTGCAATGAAACTGAAGAAACAATTTGCATGTTTTTCAACTGTTCAACTAATCAATTACTTTACTGAATGTCACAATAGAAGACTTTCATTAGTTGAAAACTACTCTAGTCGTGTGATGAAGCTATTACCTGCAGTTATCTGGGTACTTACAGAGCTTTGTTGGAGGCTTTGACCACTGGCAGCAGCCTCAGAAGAGCCTCCTCTGAAGCAGAGTATTTCTTCAGGTCAAACACCTCCAGTTCTTCTTCTGATGACAGTAAGATGAAGACCAGCGCTGACCACTGAGAATGAGACAGTTCATCTATGGAGAGACATCCTGAACTCAGGGACTGTTGGATCCCCGCCACCAGAGAACCATCATTCAGTTCATTCAGACAGTGGAACAGATTGATGCTTTTCTCTGGAGACACATTCTCACTGATCTTCTCCTTGATGTACTGGACTGTTTCCTGATTGGTCAGTGAGCTACTTTTCTTTTTCAGTAGGTCTTTTAGATGACTCTGATTGGTCTCCAGTGAAAGACCCAGGAGGAATCGGAGGAACAGGTCCAGGTGTCCGTTTGGACTCTTCAAGGCCTCGTCAATAGCAAACCTGTGGACCTCTGTCGTAGATGTTTTTCTGAAAACCATTTGCACATTGTCGACACAAGTTTGCCCTGGCTCCAACATCCCATTCTTGTTTCTGTTAATGAGTTTCATTCTTACGTAGAACGCTGCCAGAAACTCCTGAACACTCAGATGGACAAAGCTAAACATCTTGTCTTCATTCTTCTTCCCATGTTCCTCTTTGAAGATCTCTGTGAACACTCCTGAGAACACTGAGGCTTCACTGACATCAATGCCACTCTCTTTGAGATCTTTCTCATAGAAGATCAGTTGGCCCTCTTCCAGCTGGTGAAAAGACAGTTTGGCTAATGACTTAATGTACTGATTGATCTTCTTTTGGTCATACTTCTCTTTTGTCTGATGAATCTGAAACACCAAGAATTCTGCATACATCTCAGTCAGGGTCTTGGGCAGCTGTCCTCCCTCTCTGGTCTTCACATCCTTCAGAACTGTAGCAGTGATCCAGCAGAAGACTGGGATGTGGCACATGATGTGGAGGCTTCGTGAGGTCTTGATGTGGGAGATGATCCTACTGGCCTGCTCCTCATCTCTGAATCTCTTCCTGAAGTAGTCCTCCTTCTGTGGGTCAGTGAACCCTCTGACCTCTGTCACCATGCCGACACACTCAGGAGGGATCTGATTGGCTGCTGCAGGTCGTGTGGTTATCCAGAGGCGAGCAGAGGGAAGCAGGTTCCCTCTGATGAGGTTCGTCAGCAGCACATCCACTGGGATCGACTCGGTCACATCAAAGTTAACGGTCGGCTTTTCACTGTCAGAGCAGTCCAGACGAAGGCGGCTCTCATCCAGTCCATCCAAAACAAACAGAAGTTTGAAGTCACTCTTGTCGTAGTTGGTGTTTGCTGATGACTGCAGAGTTGTGAAGATGTCATTAAGAGCTTCTCTCTTGATGTCTTTGGTCTCCTTGATACATTTATGAATGAGATCTGCCAAGCACAACTTTTCTCCCTTCCATAAATTCAGCTGGCGGAAGGTGAAGGGGAAAATGAGATGCACATCTTGATTGGTTTGTTTTTCAGCCCAGTCCCACACAAACTTGCGCACAAGAAATGTTTTTCCAATTCCCGCGATTCCATTGGTCAGTACTGTTCTGATGGCTCTGTATTCTCCAGACGGGGATTTGAACATGTCGCAGGGTTGAATTGGTTTCTCTGTAACTGCTTGCTTCACCATCATCGCCTCAATCTGCCTGACCTCATGCTGAGTGTTGATGTGTGTGTCAGCCCCTGCTGTGATGTACAGCTCTGTGTAGATAGCATCCAGACGTTGCTCATCCTTCTTCTTCAGCCACGCCTCTTGTGCACACATGAACTTATCCTGAAAGTGTGATTGAAGCCTTTGTTGGTGAGATGAGATGGGTACTCCCAGAACCATCACGTCTGTGTTGAACACAAATATGAAAGAAATATATATTAGATTGTTCGTCTACAGTTTCAGGTGCAGAACACAAAAGGTCTTTTTCTTAAGGACTGTCTTCCTCAGATGAATAAAAAATTTGTCCTTGCCTTTTGTCTGGTCTGATTAGAAGAGAAGACATTCATCCAACTTTGGATGGATTAGATGGAGGAATCTGACTGAGGTTATTGGTGGACTTAATCCCTGAAAACCCAGAGTTGAGACCAGGAAGCAGAGTTGAAGTCTTACACACTTACCCATCCAAAACCCCAGAGAGACTGTCTGCCACTTCAAAAATAAAAAGTAAACAGAAGAGGAGCTATACAAATGTGAACATCATGATATGTGGATATCAGATGTTGATTTATTTTCATCTGACTGAAACCTTACTGTGTCAAGAAGAATATGTCAACCTCAATGATTGTCATCATTCACCCATTCATACACTGATGGGAGGCTAAAGGTGCCACCTGCCCATCAGGAGTAACATTCATACACCGTAGGCACAGCTACGGGAGACATTAGGGGTTAAGTGTCTTGCCCAAGGACACATTGACATGGGCTAGCGGAGCCAGGGATCGAACTGCCGATCTTTTGATTGAAGGACGACCCTGCTCACCACTGAACCACAGTCGCCCCTTAATACTGTCTCAATATAACAGAGAACTCCTGTACTAACTTTAGTCTGTCCTCAATATAACAGGTATGAGACTCCGGAGAGCAGGACTGGGGCTCCGGGGAGCGGAAATGGGCATTCGGAGGCCGGGATTGGTGCTCTGGAAGCCGGAAATGAGGCTCCGGATAGCAGGACAGAGCATCTGGCAAACGGGACTGGGGCTCCGGAGCTCTCCGGGGTCCCAGCCGACGCAGGGTCGGCCCATCGACTCAGGAACTGCCGTGGCCAGGACGGTTCGCGAGAATGGTGGGATTGTTGAGGCTGCCAGGGAGGCTGGTGGAACGGCCGAGACCGTCATGGAGGTAAGCGAGGCCGCCGGTACGGTCGAGGCCGTCGCGGGGGTCAGCCAGGCCGCTGCGGAGGTCGAGGCCACCGGGATGCTCGAGACCGCCGGGGGGAGGGGGTCAGCCAGCCCGAGAGGTCAGCCAGGCCGAGCCATGCTGGGCGGCCATGTTCCATGAACCCAATCGTGCCTTGTTCCGGGAATTGACAGAGTCTGTGATTTGCTGTATCTGGATACTCAGGCTGGCCAAAAGGATGTAATTTGCTAGGTTCATGTTGTTGCCAGATCGTACTGTAACGGGGGGGTGGTATGGACCCCGACGCAATACGAAAGACACCCTAACTTGTCGAAGAAGGCTTTATTTATAGGACATGCAACAACACCAAGACAGTCTGGGGTCGGGTTCCAGGGAAAGACCCGCTCGGGGAAACATCAAGCCATCAGGGGAAAAGGCAGACAGAGGCTGGAGGGAGCTGAGGCTAATCCCGTGGTCTAGGGTGGTTTACCGAGGCAGAAGCAAGACGGAGAAGTTCAAACAAGCAGGGTCGGCAATAGGAAATTAGTCCATGGTTATTTCTTGCTGGAGGGTCTGGCATGGATGCAGAGAACGATCTGGCAGTGTATGTGTGTGAAGCAGGGGCTTATCTACCAGAGGGAGTAAGTGTAGCAGAGTGAACAGGTGAGAGTGATAGCGCTGATGAGGTGGGTGTTACTAACAGGTGCACTGAATGAACTGATTAGTGAGTGAGAGAGAGAGTGGCAGGAGCGAATGGAAGCTGAACTGTGACACATCCACTCAAAAAAAGTGAAGAACATTCAGAAGAAAAAAAGAAAAAAAAAAAAGAAAAAGAAAACTCCTCGACGACAGGAAAGCCTTCCTCAAGGAGAAAATAATTATGTTTCAGGTCCTGTTCTTCATTCTCCCACCTCACCAAAGACTGCAAGTGAAATAATTTCAACTGGCAAGGGAACTATGAGGATGCTGGACAGACGGTATTCAATCTAACTGAGCATGACAACAACCTGTCTCCGTCAGTGAAAGACATCATCTTCTTTGAGATAATGAACCCAAACATCTACAGAGACGACGTTTGGGTTGCCCCACTTGACCCCTCAGAATCAAAAACACTTCAACCAGTACAAGTGTGTCCATCACATGTTAGGACTGAGCTTCCTGCTGAAGCTGCAGAAGTGAAAGTGTTTGCTGCAGGTCTGATGATGTTGACTCAAACGCTTCATAATGCAGCATGAAATGAAACGTGTACATTTTAAATAGCTTGTTGGGCTTTTCTTTTAGGGAACTGAATTTAATGCTTTTTTGGAGTCAATGTCTCACACGGAGGGTATTTCTTCAAACAGCTTTACCTTTGCTCTGACAGGAGGATGTTCCTCTGTTCTCTGAAGTCTCTCCAACATCAGCATCTCCTGTGTGAGAGAAGTTACAGTATGTGTTATTTTATCAATTTGACTTATTACCTATTTCTTATCTTCAAGTTAACCAGTAATTGGTAATTAGTTTTTCAATTTTTCAGGTTTAAAACATGTTTCTGTGTTATGTACTGTAGGTTACATAATTTAGTCTGGGACACATGAGTTGGTATAATCATTGTGGGGCATAATTAATATCTCAGTGTCTCAAACCAAGGAGTTAATAAAAGATGAGTAAATCAGGTAGCGCCAGCACCCTGTCCAATAACAATGATACATCACCTGAGCCTTTTCTCATAATTAAGAGATCAGACCTCCATTGTTTTCCTTTGGTGAAGACAATGAGCCTCTCTACAGAGAGCCTGTTCCATTACAAGTATTGTGTTGCACTATTTTCATGAAAATACAAATGACTGACCTTCTGGTCCTGAGATGGTGTCTGGTAGACTCTGCACCAGATCATTCCTGGGTATCTTCTGTAAAACCTTCCTGGTCACCTCCAGAGCTCCATCAGGTTTAAAGGTCTTCACCATCAGATCCACAGTGTCCTGCCTATTTGCCTTCTCCAGATCTGACACTTTGATAGCTTTGTAGGGTTTCATGAAGTCAGGATCCTTCAGATACCAAGTGAATCTCTGAAATTCATCTTCTTTTAAATTATCTAGAGTCTTCAAAAGGTCCACTGATGTCATCGTGGCTCCCTGCTAACATCTGGCTGTTTTGTCACTTGAAGGAAGAACTGAATCAGAACAAAGGTTACGATATCGTAACCCTAGTTCTATAAGCACAGGCTGAGCCTTCTACCAAAGGGTCCTGTCACACCTACGCCGACTGTGTGGTCTGCATGTATTCGGGTATGCACTTCCTGATTGGCCAACTATGCTGATGCAACTTTTATAGTGGGTGTGGTTGAAATTCGTATACTTTCCTTCTGTGAAATCAAAAGTACTTTAAGCTTGTCTGTCTTTAAGTAAGTAAGTAAGTAAATAAATAAATAAATAAATAAATATATATATATATATTTACTTACTTAAAGACAGACAAGCTTAAAGTACTTTTGATTTATTACAGGATAAATATAGGAAATTATCATGAGTGCAAGTCAATCAAAACATGAGCCAACGATTACAAACAGGAGTCATCGTATACTATCCAGCTGGAATAGGGTCAGAGTTCCTTCGGCCGGGAAGGATAAAGGAAGTCTGACCCCGTTCTCGGTGTGGAAGTGGAACTTTTATACAAATCAGAGAGACACACTTTGAAATGAAAATGAAATGGCGTGTTTCTTCCTTGTTTGGTTAGCCAGTACATGTGGAACATGAGCTTTAGATAAGCTGGGAGGAAGAACAGGTGTTTTAGAAATGAAAACCCTTCTGACAACAGGAATAGGTTCAAGCTATAGATGAGTTATGAGTTCACTAAATTATTTTTTCTCCGACAGTGGGTATATGCGTGCTTGTTATTGGAGTAGATCATATATATTCAAGGTGTGGTTGTTAAGGAAGAATGTCAGTCAGAGAATAAACAGGAGACTGACATGTCCACATATTTCAGCAGTGAGTCAGTGCAGATTAAACTTGTTTCCTGGTGATGATACAATCTGACTCAACTGAACATGAAAAGGCTCAAAGGCTGAAAAGACTTTGACCAGAAAGTTACAGATCACAGAATATAAGTGAATTCATTCAGATACAAACAGCAAATATCAGTGCTGAAAGAATTGATCACTGCTCTCATCTACAAGTTTATTACATAACAAATGTCAGCAGAGCTCCTTCATCAGGTGTCTAAAGATACCTGTTAGGCTACTCACCGGTTAAGGTCACATCCAGATGAGGTCAAAGAGACTTTCTACCTTCGTCTGCAGACACTGACAGAGGCAGCCATCGCATCCTCACACCTTCAAATCCAAATCCAGACTCGTCAGTATGATGTGAGAACAGAAACCCATTCAGGACTGTAGTGCTGCCAGTAAACACCATGTGACAACATGTCCATCAGTCTGATTGGAGAGTCTTCACATCAGCCTGAAACACTGACGGAGAGAAGAAGCAGAACAACAGGTTCATCAATGAATGTGGGAGGAAGAACTGTAAACTCATGACAACATGTGACAAACACAAAGAGACAGAAAGGATTGACTGAAACTAACCAACAGATATATGGAACCCATTTACAGGCAAGCTGTCTCTTTAAAATATTCAATAACAGCATCAGTGTGTTGTTATTGAATATTTACCCACATTGACCGCTCACTCACATGGCATGTGCATGTTGAAAACCTTTGCTCTCGGCTACAACAGAGGATGTATTTTTGGAGAAGGCCTAGACTCTATGGTGTTAATAGTGAACTCATGATTCTGTTTCATCAAATGATTCTAGACAGTGTAATTCGATATGGCATACGAGTATGGTAACCTGTCAGTACAGTTAAAGTCTAAACTCGAAAGTCTTACTCAAACAGCTATCCATCTATATATATATATATATATATATATATATATATATATATATATATATATATATATATATATATATATATATATATATATATATTCATCAAACAATACATCCCACCATCAATGACTATAGAAGCACTCCCAATACCAAACAATCATCACAACAAAAGTCTTGTTACAGTACCAGTGGCTTCTTTGGTTGTACCATGAGTTGAATCTTTGCTTGCTTCTCTCTCTGCTGAAATGTTTGCCGAGATATTTGCTGAGAGAGCTCTTCCATTCGCAGGTGTTCCAACTTAAAGTATTGAGCAGCCTGCACTGGCCTGCTGGTGGTGCATTATGGGACTTGCAGTCTTTAAGTCAAGTGAGCTGATCTGATGAGTATCAACGGGTCTTCAGTATCGGTCAGCGCTCTGATTGTTGGGCCTTCAGGTAGGTGCTGTATGATTTAACGGCATTGTGTCCTAAGTCGAACGGTTGTTAGCTAACTTTCCAATAAAATTCCACTTAAAATATTGCTACAAATGATCGTATAACGTTTTCAGCCGATTTAATGGTGTTAAACTAAACTTTAACTTCTTACCTTTCGAGCCAAGTATCGTTTTAATTATTAGAGTTAGCTTTGACTTTACTAGAGCCGGTAAAAGGAAGCTAACGCCGGTAAATTAGCCGTGCGCTGCTATTGTCCTGAGTCGAACGATCTTCTATCCTCGTAGTAAATACCGGGCACTGATGGTTTTTAGGGGATATTAACTTGTTCCAGGGTCACCAACATGACCATCAGGGCTGTCAACACATCCGGGACCGTAGTTCTGTCCTTCACAATAAGATAGCACGCTTCAGCTACTCCAAACTATGCAATAAAAGCTCCGTAATTTCCATTTGAGTGAATATTATAACCTGCTGGATGTTTTGTTAAACTCTTCACATGTCAATCACTTGCAAAACACCAGCTGATTCATGACATTTAACAATCATGCACACATATATTCTATATAACAATTACTATCATAGCACACAGTGCAGAGTAAGAGATATATTACAACTAAAAACACAAGTATTCATGATTGAAAAGCTACATTGTTAAAGCAAAAGACAAACGACTCGTGCAAATCATTGAAAAGATTATACATTTATTTAAATACATACAAAACAAAAACAAAATTAAAGTTAAAAATCAGGACACAAATAACATTTAAAATAGTCATCTTCCTCATCCAGCTCCTCGTCCCAGCCGACACACATGGCATGATACCATGTGTGGCAGCTGTCACACTGGACCCACGACACCAATCCCTCCGTGCTCTCGGGGGGATCAGGTTCTCTGCACCGGCCACACACCCAAACGGTTGCCTCCGTGTCTTAGGGAGTGTGACCTATTAACAGATTATTTTTTTTAGTTTTAATTAAAGAAAATGATCAGAGTTTCATGGGTTGGCATACAAAGAAAGCTAACATTAAGTACACTACCGGTGGATGTCGTGGGTCCAGCAGACGAGGAGCTGGATGACGACGTTCCCATCTCTGCAGGTTTGGAGGCTGTATGAATAACAGAAAAAGCATAACCATGTTTTGTTTAGTCTTCATCACGGCTAATGTCACCATCATGTTATAATATTGCTTGTTTTTTCAGGTTATAAAAAGCATTTACAGTGGGAGGGAGAGGGACGAGTTTGGGACCCATGGAGGCCACATCCCGCTGCCGATGTTGATGGCTCTAAAATAATAATCATATTTTATTATTACAATACTAAAATACATACTCATGATAATGTCTATGCTTCACAATAGTTAATGCATTCAGATTTATACATGAATTCAAATGCAAAATAGGTGTGCACTGACCAGGAGACGGGGGAAGGTGGCAGTGTTCAGCAGGCAGGCTCAGGAGCGATGTTGTGCTGCTACTGGCAGGCAGCCGGGGACTGTGGGAGGCACAAGAGAGGACCGAGCGGAATGAGGGACCGGCGATGGAAAGGCCGGAGCTGGTGGCTAAAGTAGCCCGAGGGACACTGGTCTTCTGCGGCTGGGGCAGGAGCCACCAGACAGGGTAGAGGAAGTGGCTGCCAGGCCGACTCCGGCCCGCTGCTGCTCACGGTCTTTTCTGGCCAGAGCTTGGGCCTCCCTCCTTGCAGCTTGTTGGGAGGGAAGGGCAACATCAGGCGCAGCCCAGGAAGATGCCGATGGGGTTGGCGGAGAAGGTGAGGAGGTCCCACGCCGCAGCCCGGACGGCATGACCCGTGACCAATCAATGGCCATTGGGTCCAGAGGGTAGAGGCCACACCTCCTGAACCCAGCCACCACCACTCTCCGATCCTTCACCCTCTGTTAGGAGTCTCTTAGGACCCTTGAAAACTCCTTCTTAGAAAACCAAGAAGGAGTGGTTCACTGCCGACAGATCTCCTGTAACACCAGAGAAATCTGCCTTCAAGGGTCCGAAGAAACTCACATCCAGAGGCTGAAGGATGTGAGATGTATGTGGTGGCCGGCACAAGAGAATGACCCCCTCCCTCTGTGCCAAACGGACCAGCTCTGGATCCATGGTGGGTCCATCCATGATGAGCAGCAGCGGGCTATAAATGATGAAAGGGGGGACATCCTCCCCAGCCGCGTTCAGGCAGGCCAGGACGGTGATATGTTCCCTGGTTCCCTGGGCCTGCCTGTAAGCGTGTTTAGTCCCCCGGGGCACGATAACATTTCTCCTTGAAGAGTCCAGCTGAAACCCCGTCTCGTCGCAGCTACCTGACGGGGTTTATCCCTCAACCCGTGCTCCTCCAGGGTGGTGGTGAGGAGCCTGAAATACTCCTCAATCGGCCCCCTCTTGGCGCAGGATGCCCTCCCACGGTCGATGATGGCTGGGGTCCGGACAGTTAGGCGATGGTGGTGCCGCTCCCGGAAATTTATCCACCACGTCTGGCCAAGTACAACCTTCGGTTCCTCCAGATGCCGAAGGTTGTAAATGGCCAGAGCGTGGGCCAGGACCTGAGGCTTCGTCAGTGGAAACCCGTGACTGGCAGAGTACAAACAGTACTCCACCAGGGAATCCTCATCTTCAGGGGTGAGGAGAGTCCTCTGACCATGGACACAGTCAGAGGACACCCTTCCACTGACTCGGTCACTCAGGCTGGACTTTGGGACCCCAGACTGCCGGGCTGCCTGCCCTAGACTGAACCTGCCTGCTTTCACCTCCACTAGGGCCTGTGCCATGGCCTCCTGGGTCCACGTCCTCGTCTTCCTCTCCCTCTTCCGGATTTCCCGGATGTTTGGCATCTGCAAATACATATTAATTTTGGTACAGTCAGAAACTAAATTCAAAATTAGTTTTAAAGCCACGTTTCATGTCTTAATAAGGTTGATGAATTCTATAAATTACCAGATTACCATGTATAGACGCATGCATATTTAGTACATGCATAGACATATATGTATATATATTTATATATTTACCTTAAACCATTGCAGATTTACAATTTCTATATCCATCTTTTCTTTTCTTGATCCTCCTGTAAAGTAAAAAAAATCTCAGACACACGTTACCTACCTTTCTTCTCTTTTCTACTTCTTTTCTTCCTTCTGTCTGTCTGTCGTCTCTTTTCTTCTTTCTGTCTGTCGTCTCTTTTCTATTCTTCTTTCTGTCTCTGTCTGTCGTCTCTCTTTTCTTTTCTGCTTCTTTTCTGCTTCTCTCTCTTCCTCTCTTCTCCTCTTCCTTCTCTGTCTCTATTCTCTATCTTTTCAGGCAGGAACATAAACCACACAAGAGAGAAATTGAGTCAAAAACATGACATTTTGGTGAACCTTATATATAACCTATCACTGTATTATATTGGAGAATTATCTACATAAACAATATGTCTAATCATAAGAGCCACTGCTGACTTTCAACAAATGTACAGACAGTCTCTCTCACTCTCTCTCTCTCACACACACACACACACACACACACACACACACACACACACACACACACACACACACACACACACACACACACACACACACATTATTTGCATCACTTATTAGATCATTGTTCATGAATATACTTAACGTAGCCTGGCTTATGAAAAACAAGAAAAAAATGTTTTTTTATTATGTCTGCCTTTGTTTCAGAGCTACAAACAAACAGCTGCTGCCTTTAACTTGCTGCGATTCTCTGATCGGTTTTCCCGTTGTTCAACTTCAGACATCAAACATTTCTGCCCCCTCCCTCCCCTCCCTCGACTACAGATTACGTCACACATGATGCTATATTTTCATTGGCTAGACAAAGTAGTGTAAAGCTAGCTATAAAATACACTCATATGCAAACTCATATTAGCAGTACGATGAAAATACAGAGATACTTTTCAGAGTAAAGATCGTCGCCCGAGTGTTCTTACTGCTTTCTCTCATCAAAGTCACTTTCCTAGAGTATTTAGACACGTAAACGTCCATATATATTCATGAAATTTGACACGTAGATTCTTTGATATGTATAAATGAATACTACTTACTTTGATGACGATCGCCGAAGAAAAATGCCGCGAAAAGACCGGAAAGTGCGTCACGCCGGAAATCGTTCGACTCAGGACAATAGCAGCTAACGCCGTACGAGTCAGGAAACACTGACGTTACATGTTAAATATTAATATTGTTGGTGACTGTCCCTGCCTGATATTTGGAATGGTTGATGGACTTTGGAGCTGTGCTCCTGTAAGATATTAGGTCTTTATACGGGAATCCTTCTGTCTGTATATAGTTCATACTTGAACTTGGCTTTTAAAAACACTTGTTTTTTTAGGCCTCTGCTCGAAAATTGCATACCCAGACTAAAAAGAGTATATCTCTGCAATCACAAGGTCTATTTGAATAATGTTGGTATTATTATAAAGGGAACACTTGTGAGATTTGTTCAGATGTGTAAATATCAGTATATTTGTCACTTGTCACAACCCGGCTCTGAGGCCATGACAAATACGCAAAGGACACAGCGGATACAGTAAATTAAAGGTGTTTATTATGCTCAAGTGAAGAAAATACTATAAGTGTGGAGTGTGTCAATCAGTAACATCAGTAATGTAGATGTGAATGTGAGCATGAAGTGTGGGGTGTTGTCATGGAAACCAAGGAAGACCAAACCAAGTCATGAGCCGTAGAGAGAGAGACAGAGCAATCCTGGAGTCGGGCTTTTATTCCCCAGGCTCCAGGACCAGAGGCTCAGCATCCTGTGATTGGCCATACCCACGTTCCTGTGGCACATTCAGGGACACAGGGACAAGTAACGGCGTTACAGGCAGGGGCCGTCACACACTGCTTAAGAGTAAATGAAGATGGAACACAGCAAAAATGAAAAGGTTACAGGTTCACCTAAAAAAGAAAAGCACTTTCAGGATGATCATCCCTTTGGAATGATGCAGCTGCAGGTTTAAACCTCTACAGAATCATAGCACAATATGTGAACACTCTCTCTGCAAATATTGACTTTGATAAAGTGAAGCAGAACAGAATGAAAGAGTTTTTAGTACAGACAGTTCAGGTGAGGTCTCCAAAATAAGGATTTTGGCACATTTTGGCACAAGCTGTGCCATTTTGAATTTTGTCATGTACCAAACTATATATTTCACTTGTATATCACTAATGGTGTTCAATACATCCAAATACAGCAGTAACATACACAAAGCCAGACCAAGTCAACGCTCTGCCCTCTGCCTGTGATTACAGGCTAGAGCTCTGAGACGGATTGGTCGATTTGAGTGAATGACACCTCATTTGAATCGTTAGAGCCAATAGAATTTGGTTATACCCACCTAAAGGAGATTGAAAGCCCTGTTAGCCAATCAGAATCAGCAAGGCGCACGTCCTGTGGGAAGTGCAGGCTGCTATGCACAGCGAGTCTCCCCCTTACTCCCACGGTCCTCTAACAGCCCAGGAAATAGGTCGAACATATTTCAGTGTGGATTCACCGGTAATAAAAAAAAAAAACTTTCACGGCAAAACAGGTAAGAGAAATGTTACAACTATCGTTTCATGAAGCGACTTCTGTTGTTGGTGTACTTTGCTTTGATGTAGAGGGATTTGATGTATATATGTCCGGAATCTGTGGACTGTCTGCTCTCTTTTTATTTGTATATTCTTTTAGCCCAGGTTGTGCTGTTTAATTTGATGTGCAGCATCACTATATTCTGTTGGGATTAGTGCATTGTTTCACTCTGTGTTTCGTTAAGTCTTCTCCCTGGCTGTGTTTCAGAGGGGAAACAGGAGTTAGTCGCCACAGAGGAGGGTTGGTCCTGAGCCGGGAGACAAGAGGGAGACAACAGACAAGAGAAAGACAAGAGAAAGACAACAGACAAGAGGAAGACAATAGACAAGAGGAAGACGAGAGACAAGACGACGACAACAGACAAGATGAAGACAACAGGAAGACAACAGACAAGAGGAAGACAAGAGGAAGACAATTGGGGGCTTGTCGGGCTCAAAAGGTGAAAACCATGTTGTGGTTAGGCTCAGCTGCAGAGGGGACATAGTGGGGGAGTGGTTCAGGGAACGGGGCCGGGAAGAGGCTTAATCAGCCTCACCTGGAGTCAATTGGCCTCACCTGGCGTCTATCGGGGGATCGTGTCCCATATTAACAGCAGTAGGAACGGGTGGAAGAGGGGAGAGCAGGAGACGCGGGCTGGCAGAGCTACAGAGTGATTTAATAATAAAACGTTATTTGAGTGTGCTGGCTTTATTGTACAGAGAGGAACCCACCGAGGTAACACAAACTTGTTACACTGGCATCCAACGTGAGGCCCAGCACATGGAGAATAACGAGCAGCACCCAGAGATGCCGACCCAACCGATCGTTGACCTGGGGCAGATGCTGGGTTGGATAGCGGCCATGCAGAGGGACCAGGTGGAAGCAAACAGGCAGTTCCTGGGGTCACTCCAGGCCCAGACAGAGAGGTAGGCCTGCGCCCTAGAACTGCTCGTAACACGGACGGCGGCAACTCCGCCGGTGCTGGCCCCCTCAACGCTGGCAGGGGTGGTCCTGCACAAGATGACCACAGTAGATGACCTACAGTCATTTTTGGACATGTTCAAGGCAGTGGCGGAGGCGTGCGGACAGACAGCGGCCCTGGGGCTGCCACCGGCAGCCAGGCATAGTTACACGGATGTGCGTAAAGCTGTCATGGATCGCCTGGGCCTGTCGCCGGAGGACCACCGACGGAGGTTCCGCGAGGCTAGGCTGGGGCCCATTGACCGGCCCTTCGACTATGCACAGCGGCTGAAAGACGCTGCAACTAGGTGGCTACAACCCGGGAGCCAAGGAGCGGCGCAGGAAGTGGTGGAGAAGATGGTCCTGGAGCAATTTGTGGAGGGGGCCCGAACATCCGCATGGGTCCGCTGCCACCACCCTACGGCACTGGAGACCGACATCACCCTGGCAGAGGACCACCTGGCGGTTCATCCCAGCGGTCAGGGGGACAGTGGGCGCACGCTGGCCTCAGGCCGGCCGACGCCTGCCCCTCGGAGGAAGCTACCTCCGGAGTTCCTGGCGCGGCCCATAGCAGCTCTGGGGTCGACACCCCTCCTCCAGTTCCCCGACCCCAGCAAACCCCGGTGCTCTTCCCAACCTACAGGTGGCCCCTCAAACATCAGGGCAGGAGTGTTGGAGGTGCGGGCAACCCGGACACTTCCGGAGGGGGTGTGCGTGGAAGCTCAGTCGTTAGCCACAGTAGTTAGCCTGCCCACTCCCATAGTCGGTGCGGGCCAACCAGCCGTAGCTTCAGCTAGCTGTTCCCCGGCAGCCCCCGAGCAGCAGGGAGGCTGGGTAACTGTCCGAAGGAAGCAGAAGTCAAAGCAGAAGCACACGGTGCACCACCAACCTCTTCACGTTTCTAACCGGTTCTCCCCACTCGGCGAGACACCCGCTGAGGAACCGACTCTGGTTATAGGTAGCTCCATAGTCAGAAAAGTGAAGATAGCGAAGCCAGGGGCCACAGTCACATGCATTCCGGGGGCCAGAGCGGGCGACGTTGAGTCCTATTTAAAACTGCTGGCTAAGGATAAACGTAAATACAGTAAGATTGTAATACACGTCGGCGGTAATGACTCCCGAATCCGACACTCGGAGGTCACTAAAATTAATGTGGCATCGGTGTGTTCATACGATGAATTTCTATCTGATTTTTCAGAGTTTTTATCAAGTTTAGTTCTTGAAACAGATAAAGTTATTATTGTAGGTGACTTTAATATTCATGTGGATGTTGATAATGATAGCCTTAGTACTGCGTTTATCTCATTATTAGATTCAATCGGGTTTTGTCAGAGTGTACAGAAACCCACTCACTGTTTTAACCACACCCTCGACCTTGTTCATGCATATGGCATTAAAATAGAACACTTAATAGTTTTTCCACAGAACCCTCTTTTATCAGACCATTACCTAATAACTTTCGAGTTTATACTACCAGAGTGTACACCGTTAGGCAAACGTTTCTACACCAGATGTCTATCTGACAGTGCTGTAGCTAAATTTAAAGAAGCGATTCCATCTGTATTTAATTCAATGCCATGTCTCAATATAACGGAGGACTCCTGTACTAACTTTAGTCCGTCCCAGATTGATCATCTCGTCGATAGTGCTACAGGCTCACTGAGATTGACACTAGACTCTATAGCCCCTCTAAAAAAGAAGATAATAAAGCAGAGGAGGCTCGCTCCATGGTATAACCCTCAAACCCGCAAAATAAAACAAACATTGAGAAAGCTTGAAAGGATATGGCGTTCCACCAATTTAGAAGAATCTCGGTTAGTTTGGCGAGATAGTCTTAAAACATATAAGAAGGCCCTCCGTAATGCCAGAGCAGCCTATTACTCACTAATAATAGAGAAAAATAAGAACAACCCCAGATTTCTCTTCAGCACTGTAGCCAGGCTGACAGAGAGTCACAGCTCTGTTGAGCCGTGTATTCCTATAGACCTTAGTAGTAATGACTTCATGAGCTTCTTCAATGATAAGATTCTTACTATTAGAGACAAGATTAATGGTCTCTTGCCCTCAACCAGTGCCGATCTATCCTTGGAGGCAGCTATAAGCCCTGATATATGTATGGATGGCTTCTCTCTCATCGACTTTAAAAAATTGTCTTCAACAATTTCCTCTTCTAAATCTTCTACCTGTCTCTTGGACCCCGTCCCGACGAGGATGCTTAAAGAAGTTTTACCTTTGATTGGCACCTGTTTGCTGGATATTGTCAATCTGTCTTTACAAACAGGCCATGTACCACAGTCTTTTAAAGTAGCTGTGATCAAGCCTCTTCTCAAGAAGCACACTCTTGATCCAGAGGTGTTGGCTAACTGTAGACCGATCTCTAACCTTCCCTTCCTCTCTAAGATCCTTGAGAAAGTAGTTGCAAATCAGTTATGTGACTTTCTACAGAACAATAGTTTATTTGAGGATTTTCAGTCAGGATTTAGAAAACACCACACCACAGCACAGAGACAGCACTGGTGAAAATTACTAATGACCTCCTAATTGCATCAGATAAAGGACTTGTCTCTGTCCTAGTCTTGTTGGACCTTAGTGCTGCATTCGACACCATTGACCATCACATCTATTACAGAGATTAGAACATTTGATTGGCATTAAAGGCGCCGCACTAGGCTGGTTTGAGTCCTATTTATCGGATCGATCTCAATTTGTATATGTAAACGATGAATCCTCGATGACCACCAACGTCAGTCACGGAGTTCCACAAGGTTCTGTGCTTGGACCAATCTTATTCACCTTATATATGCTTCCTTTGGGCAATATTATCAGAAGACACTCCATAGACTTTCATTGTTATGCTGATGATACTCAATTATATATATCTATCAAGCCAGACGAAAGCAACCAGCTTGCTAAACTTCAAGCATGTCTCAAAGATATAAAAACATGGATGACCTGCAACTTCCTGATGTTAAACTCAGACAAAACTGAAGTTATTTTACTGGCCCAGAACACCTCCTGAATCAACTATCTAATGATGTGGTTTGTCTAGATGGCATTGCCCTGGCATCCAGCACCACCATAAAGAATCTCGGAGTTGTCTTTGATCAGGACTTGTCCTTTAACTCTCACGTAAAACAAATCTCAAGGACTGCATTTTTTCACCTACGTAACATTTAAAAAATTAGACGCATCCTGTCTCAAAGCGATGCACAAAAATTAGTTCACGCATTTGTTACTTCTAGACTGGACTACTGTAACTCCTTATTATCAGGCTGCTCTAATAAGTCTCTTAAATCTCTCCAGTTGATCCAGAATGCTGCAGCTCGTGTACTAACAAAAACTAAGAGAAGAGATCATATTACTCCTGTATTAGCTTCTCTTCACTGACTCCCTGTAAAATCCAGAGTCGAATTTAAAATCCTTCTCCTCACCTACAAAGCCTTAATTGGTGAAGCACCATCATATCTTAAGGATCTCATCGTACCATATTTCCCCACTAGAGAGCTGCGCTCACTGAATGCGTGGCTGCTTGTGGTTCCTAGAGTCTTAAAAAGTAGGATGGGAGCCAGAGCCTTCAGTTATCAAGCTCCTCTTCTATGGAACCGGCAGACACAGTGACCACATTTAAGAGTAGACTTAAGACTTTCCTCTTTGATAGCGCTTATAGTTAGGGCTGGCTCAGGTTTGCCCTGGTCCATTCTTTCCAGCCCTTGATATGCTGCTATAGGCCTAGACTGCTGGGGGGCAACTTAGGATACACTGAGCTCCTCTATCCTTTTCTCTCTCTCTCCTTCTGTATGAATTCATGTTCTATAAATGCACATTACTAACTCTACTTCTTCCCTCGGAGTCTTTGTGCTTTCTCGCCTCGCAGGTTTCCACGAATCGTGGTTGCATCTGGACCCTGGTCCTGCCTCCTGGTTCCTTCCGTGGGAACTGCTGACGCACATTCTTTTCTATTTTATGTGAATTCAACGTGTTGTAACTCCGTTATGCTGTTCATTCTGTACACATGACATCTATTTTCGTACTCTGTCCATCCTGGGAGAGGGATCCTCCTCTGCTGCTCTCCTGAAGGTTTCTTCCATTTTTCTCCCTGTTGATAGGGTTTTTTGGGGGAGTTTTTCCTGAGTCGATGAGAGGTTCTGGGACAGAGGATGTCAGTGTGTACAGATTGTAAAGCCCTCTGAGGAGAATTTGTAATTTGTGATTTTGGGCTATACAAAAATAAATTGAATTGAATTGCGCTGATGGAAGTGGGCCAGGTGATTCGGGTTGCCGGCTCTCCAACACCCTCCCCCGGTCCAGGAGCGACGTACCGCGTTCCGGTAAGAATCCAGGGGGTACACATCAGGCGACGGTGGATTCGGGCTGTACACAGTCTATAATTCACCAGAGTCTGGTTCGACCCGGGGCATTGGTGGCGGCATTGTGGGTGAAAATTAGGTGTGTGCATGGGGATGTTCACGAGTATCCCATAGTGTCAGTGGAGATTAGATCCATGGGGAAAAAGCATAGTGTAAAGGTCGCGGTTAGTTCCTGCCTTACGCACCCCCTAATCTTGGGAACCGATTGGCCGGGGTTTGAGAAGTTAATGGGGCAGGCTGCGGGGTGCGTTCACGACGGACAGGGTCATGCGGTATGTGTGCTGTGCTCAGCAGCGACGCGAGATTGTCGAACGGGAAGGGGGAACCGGCGGAGTTCCCGTGGAGACTCCGTTGGCTCCACTCCATGGAAGATTTTCCACTCGAGCAGTCTCGGGATGATCAGCCTTCGATCAAGTGATACGAATTGATGGTCAGTTGGTGCCCCCTCACGCAGCGCAGTCATACCTGCACTTTTCATTGATTAGGGACAGGCTGTATAGAGTGATTCATGACACTCAGAAAGGTCAGGAAAACACCCAGTTGCTGGTGCCAAAAAGCCGTCAGGAAATTATTCTCCAGGTGGCTCACTATAACCCGATGGCTGGTCACATGGGATATGAAAAAACGCTAGACCGGATAATGACCTGAATTTATTGGCCGGGCATCCGGGGGTATGTGCGCCGTGGGTGTGCGTCCTGCCTGGAGTGTCAATTGGTAAACATCCTGGCCATTCCGAGGGCGCCTTTGCGTCCTCTGCCACTAATGGAGGTGCCGTTCGAACGAATCGGCATGGACCTCATCGGGCCATTTCACCGGAGCGCAAGCGGATATTGCTTTGTGTTAGTCCTGGTGGATTACGCTACACAATATCCGGAGGCAGTGCCATTCCGCAACGTTTCTGCAGAGAGTGTCGCGCAGGCTCTGTTTCAGGTCATCTCCCGAGTCGGAATCCCGAAAGAGATTCTGACTGACCAGGGCACCTCGTTCATGTCACGAACACTGAGGGAACTTTATGGGTTGCTGGGCATCAAGTCTATTCGGACCAGTGTGTACCACCCACAGACCGACGGTCTGGTGGAGCGTCTAAATAAGACTTTGAAGGCCATGATCCATAAATTTATTAATGAAGATGAACGTAATTGGGATAAATGGCTTGATTCTGTTTGCAGTGCGGGAGGTCCCCCAGGCCTCCATGGGATTTTCTCCTTTTGAACTGCTGTTCGGCAGGACACCACGGGGGGTGCTCGACCTGATTAAGGAAAACTGGGAGGAAGGTCCGAGCACCAGTAAAAGTGAAATCCAGTACGTCCTGGACCTGCGAGCAAAACTCCACACATTGGGTCGGATGTCACACGAGAATTTGCTCCAGACCCAGGAGCGTCAAAAACGGCTGTACAACAGAGGAGCCAGACTGAGACAATTCACACCGGGAGAAAAGGTACTTGTATTGCTTCCTTCTTCCAGCTCAAAACTCCTCGCCAAGTGGCAAGGGCCCTTTGTGGTCACACGGCGGGTGGGGGATGTCGACTATGAGGTGGTGAGTTCTAACAGGGGTGGAGCTACACAGATTTACCACCTCAACCTCTTAAAATCATGGAGAGAGGCGGAGTCTGTTTCTCTGGTGTCCGTGGTAGCTGAGAGAGTGGAGCTGGGGCCTGAGGTTCCAAAATCCACCAATCCAGTGTGGTGGCTGAATTTCTTCCGTTTATTGCGTATTCTGCTCGATGATGGCTAACTTCCTTAAAACCTAATTCTGTATAAACTTCACAACTATTTCCTATCTGACTGCTAGTGAGGCGCCACGAGAACTCCCTTACGTGACCTCAGTAATTGACCACCCACAGAATACCAGAGAGATTGGATCAAAGTTCAATACACGTAGATTTATTTGCAATGCACAGATTATAAATAACTCGAGTTGGGGTCCGGAAGTACAACTCACGAACATTCAGATTGGCATAGTACTTATAATGCAACATTCTGATTCAGGTGCAGCCCCCCGGGTCCCACCCCTTAACCCCGCCCCTGCGGCCATTTTGACCTCGTATCAGGTGACCTCATACCTCACGCACGCCATTTTACCCAGTTGACGCCGTCTCAATACAGAAACAGATTATTTCACTGTCTGCCTCATGTTTATTTTCCCGCGCCATAATATTCCCCTGCTACTAGTCATAATATCCACAAAACCTGAGCCTAAGGCGTCAGCTCATCGTGACCTTGTCGTCTTCTGCCTTCGCTGGGTTCTCTTTTCTGTACCTTATCTCCTGAGTCTGTCTACCCCCCCCACCCTCCTCCTCCAATTTCTATGGGCCTGCTTACAGATATACATGAATGTAACTTGTGTCAGTGATTAACAGATACATATAACTATGAATATTGTGCTCTTAATAACCCGGATATATGTGTTGATGTAGCTTCATAGTTTTCCTAAGTGTAAGACATTTATTAAGCATACACATAAAATATTTTCCTTCCACACCGGCCTCGCTCCTTTGTGAAGCCCATCTCTCCGGGAACCATAGAACAGACGTTGCCCGGTTGCAAGAGCAGTTTGCTGACGTGTTCTCCCTCCTGCCAGGTCGTACGAACCTCATAGAGCACCGAATTGAGACTCCCCCGGGTGTGGCGGTGCGGTCGCGTCCCTACAGGTTACCTGAACACAAAAGAAAAGTGGTTCAGAGGGAATTGGCTGCCATGCTGGAGATGGGGGTAATAGAAGAGTCCAACAGTGCCTGGTGTATTTCCATCCTTCTTTTAGTGAAGAAGGATGGGTATATACCACAGGTGTCAAACTCAAGGCCCGCGGGCCGAATCCGGCCCGCCACGTCATTTTATGTGGCCCGTGAGAGCTCCAAAGGAATATGACTGTCTTAAAATTAAAGTCTATGCTGCTTTACAATGTACAGTGACCACAAACTACATCTCCAACAATGCATGTTGATTTTGTGACCCGCGAATGAAAGGCTTCCTGCCACTAGAAAGCAGTGTTTCCATATCGGCGTTTAAGTAAAGCGATTTGAGCTGAAAAAGATCGACAAATAATCCCAAAATGTCCAAGAAGAGAAAGATTGATGCAGAGGGAAAGAGATTACATGGTTGTGCTTCAAGGAGAAAAAAAACGGTCTGTCTTCTGTGTTATGAGGCAGCGTCGGTGATGAAGGAAGACAATGTACGTTGGCATTTTGACGCCAAACACGGAGCCATGTATGTTACATTTAGCCTCCAAGAAAAACAAAGTTGTCCAAGAATTCGCGCTAGATGCGCCGCAGAGGGGGCGTGGCTTATCTCCGTGGAAATAGTTCATTTCCACCGTGGAAGAAATAACCACTATTTCTGCTTTGTACATATTGTGGAAGTCCCACAAATGTCAGAACGTCAAACGCCCTTGTGTGTGTGTGTGTGTGTATGTGTGTGTGTATGTATATATATGTATATATGTATATATATATATATATATATATGTATATATGTATATATGTATATATATGTATATATGTATATATATATATATATATATATATATATATATATATATATATATATATATATATATATATATATATATATATATATATATATATATATATATATATATATATATATATATATATATATATATATATATATATTTATTTAAAAAGAAATATATATATATATATTTTATTTATTTAAAAAAAAAAAAAAATATATATATATATATATATATATATATATATATATTTATTTAAAAAAAAAAAAAAAATCTGTAGCCACACAGAGCTTCTCCAGGAGCTGCTGATTCAACAACGGCAGGACATCAGTGATGACGGGCGGCGCTTCTCAACGCTGATTGGCTTTTGCAATACAACGTCACGCGAATTGTTCTCTCCACGTCATTCTTGCTGCCCGGCGAAAATTTACGTTATTCGCGTCTGAGCATTGATTTTGTTTGTAGTCTACCCCAGCGAAAAATTCGCAACACGTTTGGTGTGAACGAAGCATAAAGGTATGTGAGCAGGTAAGCCATGTAAAGGTGTGTGAGCAGGTAAGCCATGTAAAGGTGTGTGAGCAGGTGAGCCGTGTAAAGGTGTGTGTGAGCAGGTTTGCCGTGTGAGCCGTGTAAAGGTGTGTGAGCAGGTTTGCCGTGTAAAGGTGTGTGAGCAGGTGAGCCGTGTAAAGGTATGTGAGCAGGTGAGCAATGTAAAGGTGTGTGAGCAGGTGAGCCGTGTAAAGGTGTGTGAACAGGTTGGCTGTGTAAAGGTGTGTGAGCAGGTGAGCCGTGTAAAGGTGTGTGAGCAGGTGAGCCGTGTAAAGGTATGTGAGCAGGTGAGCCATGTAAAGGTGTGTGAGCAGGTGAGCCGTGTAAAGGTGTGTGAACAGGTTGGCCGTGTAAAGGTGTGTGAGCAGGTGAGCCGTGTAAAGGTGTGTGAGCAGGTGAGCCGTGTAAAGGTGTGTGAGCAGGTGAGCCGTGTAAAGGTGTGTGTGTGTGTGAGCAGGTTGGCCCCAGACCACATCTGTCACACATATTTTTAGCAGCTCACAATTATTTGTTGTAGAGTTATGTCCCTCTCAACTTTGACAAAAAAGCTTTGAACAAAGTTAATGTAATGTTGTCTTTGTTATTTTCTTTAAAAGTTTGATTTTTGATAGAGTAATGTGGGTTTCTTAACACTAAATTAAAAGGATTTGTTATAATAGAAGAGAAATTTGCTTACATAAAGTTTTACATTTATATAAATGCATGTACTATATTTTTACACTTGATTGAATAAACAATCAAATGCAGAGACAGTCATTTAACAATATGTAGTAACATATAGTGTGCTGGCTTTATTGTACAGAGAGGAACCCACCGAGGTAACATGAACTTGTTACACATGTATTTCAAAATTTAACCAAACTTGGTGATTTTTACTTAAAATTTGTTTTAACTGAAGTATTAAGTGATCCTTTAATGTGGTGGACCATATGTGTCACTTAAATAATGATCAAGCATTTGATTTGATATCTAATTGGACAAAGAAAAGCAACATGAAAATGGAAAAGCAATTGTCAGATTGAAATATGTACTGTTAATTTCTTAACTTTTTTTTATTAATATCATTTGATTGTACAATTAGATAATAGTCTGGATGAATTAGCTGACGTTATCCACTCAAGACTGTTTTTCTACGTCAGCTCCACGCTGTTGGTGCTGAAGAGAGGCTCGGCACTCAGTAGCAAACAACAAACGTTGGACTTTACATAGAAATCAGTCCACTGGTTTTTATAGACGACCAAGGAAGTCGGAGAAGGTCTTAATTTTTTAATTACGTTACAATCTGTCCACACATTGTGCATAATACATGTAAATTGTAACATAGTACCTTTTTTAAGGGTTGAAAATATTCTCTTTCCTCTTATGTGAAATAGATTATTTTTTTTACAATTTTTTATTTTAGACCCTCTGAATATTCTTAAAAAGGCACCGCCACGACACAGAAAACGTTTATGAACTTGTATCTAACTTGACATCTTTGAGACATGGTTTTCCAAGACACTGAAGCTAAATGACCCCCAGAAGCTTATTAATCTCATGCGCTCTCCTAATTAATTCCCCCATCTCCTTCACCTGCTCAGTGATTAAAGATGCCGGTGCAACAACTGCTCTTGAAGTCTCTGGAGGACCTGAGCGGCCGAGATTTCAATACATTTAAATGGTTTCTTGGCCTAAAGATCTTGGAAAGCTGTCAACACATGGCCAGGAGCCAGCTGGAGAGCCCTCACCAGCACCACACTGTGGGTAAGATGATAGACAGCTATTGGGAAGACATGGCTGTGAACGTGACTTGCCATCCTGAGGATAATGAAACACAACAACGCTGCAGAGGAGTTAAACGAGGCATACACAGGTACAGTAGTTATTGGGTTTATAGGGAGTGTTTGGTATTTGCTGAATTGTGTGTCTTACTGATTCTGTGTCTTGGTCTTTAATTCTCAGAGGGACGAGCCGCTCAGGAAAAACTCTCTCATCCACTTGACTCCTCATCATCTGCTTTTGATCTTCCAACTGAAAAATCTCTGCGGATGGTGCTGCTGGTGGCATCGCTCGTAGGGCCATAGATACCGGGAATGGGAGGGAGATTATCAGTGGTAATGTTGGCCACAATGGTAAGATGATCATCAGTGGTAATGGTAAATGGACCTGTACTTGTATAGCGCTTTTCTAGTCTTCCGACCACTCAAAGCGCTTTAACACTACATGACATCATTCACCCAGGCTGCGGTCGAATAGTCAAAAGAATTACCTCCTAACGTCCTTTCCTAACCACTTTTCCTTGACCTCTGTGGAAAACGTCACGGGGTGATGGAAAGGGGAATTCGTGAGGAGTTAGGAAAAGACAACCGCGGTGTTTAGAGGATCCGACTCCACTTTCACTGAGCTATGTAGTTCTGATGCGACGGGAGACGCATGTTAGTGATATCAGGCTGCAGCGGTGAAACTACAATGTTCAGAAGACGGACTACAAAGAAGAGCTTCTTAGAGACTTTGTCCGTGTGTTCTTACAGTGTTGCGTCACAACGACATAAACAACCTGGTTCAAAGTATTACTTTATTAACAAGGTTGCAATATAAGTGAAAGAATGAATATAAAAGTGAAACCAAGGGATTGTCACAGAGAACAAAGCTAATAAACTGTCTCATTGTTCAGTTTCAAACATGCTGAATTAAATACGTTCCCCACTAACAATGTCTCATATCCCTCTTTGTTGTTGTGGTTAATATGCAGATCATAATCTGATCATAAGAATATGCAGACAATAGTTTATAAACTCAGTGTGACCTAGAAGTGTTGACTTGATAGTGTTTTATTCTAATGTTGATTGAAAAGATGATAATTAAAAACATGAGTCAGACTGAAGAGCTCGTCCAGTTTAACCTTTTATCAAAGCTTCTGGAACTGAAGTCAGATAAAAGAATGAGGGCTGATGCTGCAGTGAACACCAGAGAGCAGATCAATATGTCACTTTGATCAGTTTACAGCAGTCTGATCACTTTACAGCAGTTTATTGCAACAGCAATATAACACTCGTAGTTTGTCAGCAGGTTTAACAGATTGGAGGTGATGTTGGAGGTGATGTTGGTGGTGATATTGACAGATGTTCATAGTTTTGTTGACGTTACTGCTGATGTTGGCAGTAGTGCTGGCTATAATGTTGTCGGTGATGTTAACAGTGTTGTGCAAAACATGTTTGACCAGTTACAAGAAGCCACAGCAGTTTACCATCACTACTACTCCTATAGAAAGTAAGCAGAGGACAGTCACTCTGTAAGAAGTGTTCCTGGAGACCGATCCATCAGTTTCCTTGTTGTACATTTAGTGTTCCATTCCATTATCCTAACAGCTTATCCTATTCAGGATCCCGATCCCAGCTGACATTGGGTGAAGGCAGAGTTCATCTGGACAGGTGTCCAGTTTATCTCAGGGCTCATCGAGAGACAGACAACCATTCACACCTACGGGCAGTTTAGAGTCTCCAGTTAACCTGAGCTGCACGTCTCTGACTGGGAGGAACCGGAGAGGAGACTGCGCAACACCCCAGAACGACTGCCCGGGATCGAACCCCGGCCCCTCTTGCTGTGAGGTGACGCCACTACACCACCGTGCAGCCCGCATTCAGTGTTTACATGAGACCTTCTATGAATCATGATATGAGGTTATTACATTTTAGCAAATGTTCCAGCTATACTTACAGAGTATTGGCTTCTATAACTTCACTGTGGCAACAACAAGCATGTCCCAACTGTGTTTGTCTCTTTTTAGTATATTTGTATCTGCATATGATTTCCTCAGTCGCAGTGCGTTGAGCTCTCTGGGCCACCGTTATGTTTGTTTGTTTTTTTTCCACGAAGAGGACTTTGTAAATTTACTTGTTTTTAAACGAGTAAATAAAGTTTATTATGATTATTATTTTTGTAATAAAATTACCATCATCTATTAAAGGGCCAGTTCACCCGACTCATAAACAACATTTTCTGTTGTTACTGCTTATTTTTGACCTTGGAAACAAGGACAAAAAATAGGTTTCATACTTAGTTCACATGAACTGTTATTGGTGCAAACTTAATTCGCCGTGGTTGAAAGCTTTAGTAAAAGCTCGTAAGAGGACCCTTAATTGAGATTCATTTGGCAGGAGGTTTTTCATGTAGATAGTTTTGGTTGTATTTACTGCTTTTATTTTTGAAATATCAGAATTTTTAAAGTGTGTTTTATTGCAATGAACATCCATCCACCACTACTGTATTAAAGCTGAAATGAAGCTCGTGTCATTCTCTCCTCCACTATTGTTTTGCTTAACTCATTTTCTACAAATATTTTTTCAAAAACAAAATCCTTTTCTATTCTATATATATTTAATATTTATAAGCTCATCATGCTATTTGTTTGGAAATTCAATAAATGAAGTATAGGAAAATAAATTACATATGACACTACATATTTGTTACATGTTTTTTTTTAATTTATCCTAAAATTGAAATACTGCTCTAATGTTGTCTTCTCCTGGCGTTACAGTTATAATTTCATTCTGAATGAGCAATAATAAATGCCTCCTCGTAACATGCCTTCAACAGACTTAATAGCTGGGGAAAAGAATCTGCACTTGTAAGAGGACAGTTAAAACATCCATCTGTTACCATTTCACTTATCTGGGGCCGGTGCGGGCCCAGCAGGGGTTCTAGACGTACCATCTTCCAGATTGGTAGATTGTTCTACCCTCTGTTCTCCTACGAGTTGGACAGTCCAGGTAACCTCTGAAGGCAGACGTTCAGGAGCTCTTCTCCGAGCTCCCTTTCAACTGTGAGACAGTTGAAAGCTTAAGTTGAGATTGTCAATATATAATGAGGCGATATAAAAAATGAATTAGTAGTTTATTACTATGGTCTTCTGAGAGGAATGTCGAGAGTAAGGAAGTCCTCAGCCAGAGTCACTTGAGCTCTCCCTCTTCACCACAGCGGTCCGGTACGACCCTCACTGGTGAACGAGACCCTGTGATACTTATTAAACTCCCGCTCTGGGGTCAGTGACTCAATTCCACACTGGACGGTGCAATCCAACTCTTTCTGGCGGAGCACCGTGACCTCGGACGTGGAGTTTCTGACTCATCCTGCTTCACACTGCAGGCTTACGGTTGCGTTCTGAAGAAGCCAACAGAACCACATCATCTGCAAAAGAGCAGAGACGCAATTTTGAGGTCCCCAAAACAGACACTCTGCACCCCCGGCTGCGCCTTAAAGAAATCCATTAAATCAAAAACAGAATCGTGGCAGGGACAACCCCGGCAGAGGCCAACACCCATCGGAGACCCGTTGAGTTTGTGCCGACTATACGGACACGACTCTCACCTTGGTTATACATGGACCCAATGTCTCGTTCCCCCGAGCCTTGTTGCGTTGGTCGGGTTCAGAATATCCTCAGTGTGCTCTTTCTACTGCTCAACATCATCCCTGGGATGTTCTGTTACTACGTACACTAATGGACCGCCAAATGCTCCAACATGGTGTTTGTTATGGTTAATCCATGAGTCCAACAACAAGCAGCTCTTGGGTTCAGATCAGGTTATCGTTCCTCCCAACACACCCCTCCAGAATTCTCTATTGTTACCTACTTGAGCGTTGAAGTCCCCTATTACAGCTGTGATCCGTCCACAGAGACTCTGAAGGCCAGGTACTAAGAGCTGCGAGTTTGAAGAATCAGAGCTATGCGCGGAGATGAGCCCAACTATATCTAGTTGTTACCGCTCCACCTCCCTCGCCAGGTTTGTTTTCTTCACAGCCGAGGAGGAAACGTTCCACGTCCCTGGAGCAAGTCTGCGATGTCAGGGGTGGCCACGCCCTGTGTGCAGCCTTCGCCTGCAGCCCGGCTCACAATGCATCCGCCTCCAATGCCTATCCCTGCGAGTGGTGGGCTCACAGGGTAGCAGCTCCATGTAGATTCGTCAGGATGTGCTCAGGCCCGACGAGCTCCGCTTCCAGGTCCGTCTACAGAAGGGAGCACGGTTCCCATTTTCTGAGGTACCACAACTCTTTTCTGGACGCTTCATAAAGGGTCACTGACAACGCTCTAAAATATCACACAGATTGAATTGTATAATGGTCATAGAAATATCACAAAGATGTCGTTGTCCATAAAATGTCGGAGTCTCATATGTAGAGAAAAAGTAATGAAAAAGTCAAAGAATGGTATTGTGAAAAATACAATGATAAAGAAATAGTATAAAAAACAGGCAAAACGCTTGTCCCCGTACATCAGGACTCAGACTAACGGCACGGTGTCTGAAACAAAGGCCTCAGCATCGTGTCCCCCACAGAGGACAAAGACGAATAACCGGGTCTGAGGAGGACGGGTATAAGAGTGCTATTGATCTTAACTTTGGGCCACAAAGGCCAATGAGAGTATTGTGGAATCATTCCTCCACTGCTGCTCCTCGGGACGCTGGAGGAGCTTCACAAAGACGGTTGGAAAAGCTCCCGTGGTTTCCTCTCCGTGGTTTCCTCTCCGTGGTTTCCTCTCCGTGGTTTCCTCTCCGTGGACGCTGCCGGGCCGTCACAGAGCAGACGGACGAGTCGGAGAAGAGTCTCTGGATTCTCAGCATCTCATCTGCATTGGGGGGCCTCCTCTGCTGTGGCACCTCCTTCCACAACGCCGGCTCTCCGGGGCATCGCTCCCATTGTGGAACAAGAGACCGGCATCAGGGAGCCACGTTGCACTTTTTTATTATTTTTATTCAATGTTATTATTTAGTTATTTTATCCATGAGTTGTATTGTTTAATTATTCCAGATGTTTGCTTATTTTGGGTAGATTTTTGATAGATTTGAATATCTTTCTCTTTTTTTAGTTATTTAGTTTAATTAGATATTTTCTTGTTTAGTATATTTAGTTTTTTGGTTTGTTTTTATTCTAAATGAACAACAAAACAAGCAGTGTTTGTAAAACGCTGCTTTAGCTGTTTGTTAAATGTGTGTGTACAGAGAGACGGGTATGAATTGATATAGCCATCAAACATGCGTTTTGATATAATGAATGTGTTTATCATTTAGCAGCTTTAAAGTGGTTTTCTGTTTGTACAACACGTTGCAGAGTTGGTCCTGAGCTTTACCTGCGTGCAGCTGCTCTTCATCGCCACCTGGTGTCACAGCAGGTTCCTGCAGGCGAGTGGAACCACCGAGATGACGTTACTAGTAATCCAGAGGTTAAGATTGTTTCTTTTTCTTTTCCTGTGGAATTTATGTGGCGTCATATGATCCTTAAAATATTCCTATCAAATGTGAAACTGAATGTTTGGCATTTCATTTCCTCTCTCTCTCTCTCTCTCTCTCTCTCTTTCTCTCTCTCTCTCTCTATCTATCGATCTATCTATCTATCTATATCTATATATATAGATAGATAGATAGCTATATATATATCTATAGATATAGATCTATAGATCTATATATCTATATATAGATATAGAAATAGATCTATATATATATATATAGATCTATAGATCTATATCTATAGATCTATAGATCTATATATAGATATAGATATAGATATATATCTATATCTATATATATATGTCAGTTTTTGTCTGATGTTTCTATTGTTTCAGTACCTGATGACTCGTTATCTTTTCTTTATTCCTCCAGCTCATATGTCGACTTTTATTTATTTTATTTTTATTCTTTATTTTTGGAATACAAAACCAACATCAGCTCAGGGGGCAATATTCTTTCTTCTGCCATCCCACATTCTTCACAATTGGGTAACGTTGTACATTTTGGGAGAGGTAGAGTGTTTACACATAAACAATGAAAACCTGTCGGGGGCTTGAGAGAGAATAGAATAGAGAACGATGAGGTGCTAAGCTAAAGCTAGCTCACAAGGTTCAGGAAGCAGCCAGCGCCTTGTGAGCGCTTTTTAACAAGCGGTTATTAAAATGTATTCATCTGGACTCTTTGCTTGGAATTATTTCTTCTTTCTTCCTCCTGTGCTTTTTTAAATAAAAAGATATGAATATTTATACATATTTTATCTAATATTTTCACATGTAGAATTTCCCCAATTTTCCAAATAAAAAAAAATCTAATATATTTGTCTATAAGAATATATTTGTGTTGTGACCATATATATATATATATATATATATATATATATATATATATATATATATATATATATATATATATATATATATATATCTATATGGAGGTGTGACGTGGAGGGTCACCACCACGTGAACACTTTAGCCGGAAGCTCAGTGTCAAAAAAGACGGAAGCACGTGACCGACTCAAGGCCATTTAAACAAGGTGCCGTCAAGTGAGCGCGGGAGGAGAAACTCTGTAGTTTGACAGATAGATAACACGTTAATATATACAGAGAGCTTTACACCACGTGTTCCTGCTTTCGTAGATGTATTTATACACGGTACCGCCTTCTGACTCCTTTTTACGGCCGTGTACCGGATGTACCGGATGTGACGCCTTTGTCCTGTCCTTGTTTAATGTTGTGCTCTGGACTCGAGACCAGGAAGTCAGGCTAGCTGCTACTTTACGGATGAAAAGCACAGAAAGAACCGCAAAACGAGCCATTAATGGTTCTTATTAGATCATAAACGACATAATCAGAGGCCCGACGCTCTCAAGTCACAGATTGACGTCATCGTAACGCGCCTCGTGAGCCGCTGAGACCGCGAGCTAGCTTGTTATTTAGCCATCTGGCATCTCGTCGCTCGCTAACGTTAGTTAGCAGCTGGTGAGCGCGATGGGTCCGGCGGGTCCGGCTCGGACTGTCGTGGCTGCGTGTTTCCTGCTGCTGTTGGCTGAGTGCGGAGCGAGGATCCACAAGCTCACCCTGAAGGTGAGCCTCAGACTACAGGTGTACCCAGGTGTGCTAGCGAGGAAGCTAACGGAGAGGAGAAGTTAGCTAGGCTGGTTAGTTAGTGTTACATTAGCTAGTTAGGCTGGTTAGTTAGTGTTACATTAGCTAGTTAGACTGGTTAGTTAGTGTCACATTAGCTAGTTAGGCTGGTTAGTTAGTGTTACATTAGCTAGTTAGGCTGGTTAGTTAGTATCACATTAGCTAGTTAGGCTGGTTAGTTAGTGTCACATTAGCTAGTTAGGCTGGTTAGTTAGTGTTACATTAGCTATTTAAGCTGGTTAGTTAGTGTTACATTAGCTAGTTAGGCTGGTTGGTTAGTGTTTATATTGGCTAGTTAAGCTGTTAGACTCCTCCAGACGGGTTAGTTAACTGGTTAGTGTTTCATTAGTTGGTTAGTTAGTTAGCTGGGTGGACTCCTCCAGATGGGTTAGTTAGCTAGTTAGTTAGTTGGTTAGTGTTTCATTAGCTTTGACTGATTCGTGTTTTTGTTTAATCAAAAGCTTGTGAATAAAAGTAATAAACGTATTCGGACGAGAATCAGCTAAAGGAGTTTATATAATAATAATCATAATAAAGTAACGTTACTGCATTAAAGTACACCTTTTGAGGTACTTGTACTTTACCTGAGTATTTTTTATTTTATGCTACTTCATACTTTTAACATTAAATCTTGAATTCCTTAGATTCAGATTATTAATTAAAAAAATAATAAACTAATACATGATGATACATTATTATAGATTAAACTACCAGCAGTATTTAAAGGCATTGAAATTTGCTGCATATATTACTTATTATTCATTTATTTTTAATTAATTAATGCGTGTTTAATCAATAAGCTCATTGTGTAGAAGACTCTGATCATTCTTTATGTAAAGATCAGGCGACACGTTAAAAACTGCTTTACTAACTTTGTAAAACAACAAATAAATACAAAGATATAAATCTACGGAATTGTTATTTATTATTCAAATGGTAAATAATACAACAGTAATTATGAATTACAATTCAAGTGTAAAAACGTTACAATGCAGCGTGTCGTCCCTTTATGTATTATTACACCCTCGCTTTATGTATTATTACACCCTCGCTTTATGTATTATTACTTAGTATTTCTACTCTGTGGTAAAACTTCTTGACTGAAGTATCAGATCTGAGTAGCTGCTGTATTTGTTGAAGACTTCCTCTAACCGCTCCCACTTTTCTTCTTCTTCTTCTTCTTCTTCTTCTTCTTTCTCCTTCTTCTTCTTTCTCCTCCTCCTCTTTCTTCTTCTCCTCCTCTTTCTTCTTCTCCTCCTCTTTTTTCTTCTCCTCCTCCTCTTTCTTCTTCTTTCTTCTTCTCCTTCCCCTCCTCCTCTTTCTTCTCCTCCTCCTCCTCCTCCTTTCTTCTTCTCCTCCTCCTCTTTTTTCTTCTCCTTCCCCTCCTCCTCTTTCTTCTCCTCCTCCTCCTCCTCTTTCTTCTCCTCCTCCTCTTTCTTCTCCTTCTCCTTCTTCTTCTTCCCAGAATGAAACTCGGTTTGCCGTCGACCTCAACAACTTTGGTTTCTATGCCAACGGGACTCTGGACGTCAACATGCTGTCTCTGCGCCTCCCGGAGCAGCTGGTGAACTACAGCGCTTACCCTGTAAGTCTGCCTCCACCCACTGGAGCTCCGTGTCCTCTCCATGTTCTCTCCATGTTCTCTCCACGTCCTCTCCATGTCCTCTCCGTGTCCTCCATGTTCTCTCCATGTTCTCTCCGTGTCCTCCATGTTCTCTCCACGTCCTCTCCGTGTCCTCTCCGTGTCCTCCACGTTCTCTCCACGTTCTCTCCACGTCCTCTCCGTGTCCTCCACGTTCTCTCCACGTTCTCTCCACGTCCTCTCCGCGTCCTCTCCGCGTCCTCTCCGTGTCCTCCACGTTCTCTCCACGTTCTCTCCACGTCCTCTCCACGTCCTCTCCGCGTCCTCTCCGTGTCCTCTCCACGTCCTCCACGTTCTCTCCGTGTCCTCCATGTTCTCTCCGTGTCCTCTCCACGTCCTCCACGTTCTCTCCGTGTCCTCCATGTTCTCTCCGTGTTCTCTCCGTGTCCTCTCCACGTCCTCTCCATGTCCTCTCCGTGTCCTCCATGTCCTCTCCGTGTCCATGTTCTCTCCGTGTCCTCCATGTTCTCTCCGTGTCCTCCATGTTCTCTCCGTGTCCTCTCCGTGTCCTCTCCATGTTCTCTCCATGTCCTCTCCATGTCCTCTCCATGTCCTCTCCACGTCCTCTCCACGTCCTCTCCGTGTCCTCTCCGTGTCCTCTCCATGTTCTGAGTATGTGGAGCGGAGACATGTTGGAGAACTCCTCTCAGCTAATAGTCTTACTGTCATTTAATCCGTGAAGAGACTCAAAGTGTTTCCTGTGTCGTGGAAGTTGAGACTAAAGCTGAGCTTAAACTCCACCCAGTGAGTCCAGACGTTCTATAACCACTCGGCACGACGGATAAACTGATGAAACTTTATTTACATGTCTGAGGATTTTACAAAGAAGAATAATTAGTTTTTAGAAGCTTTAGAAACAGGAAGTGTTAAAAATCTCCATGTGAGTCAATATTTATCAGCCATGTTTCTTTATAACACATTTAATGCTTGTTTCTTTACAGGTTTGTTTAAAGGTAATAAAGTAGTTTATGAATATGAGTTTATAGATAATAATAATCCTCTAGTGGAGGTTAGTTTATGAGTTTATAGATAATAATAATCCTCTAGTGGAGGTTAGTTTATGAATTTATAGATAATAATAATAAGGTTAGGTTATAGAGGTCTTCTTGGTTCTTCTCCCTTCATTTAGCTTCTTGGAGGTTGAGAGAATAAAAGCAGCAGCTGTTGTGTCTCTGATGCTCTTTGCTCAGACTGTTTACAGGAAGTGGACGTAGTCGTCATGACGTCGCCCGTTGGTTTGTGGTTATTAACATTTTGGAGCTCCGACTTCGGCATTCAAAAAAATAAAAAATGTCGGCCTTTGCAAAATCCCCAGAAACGTAGACGTGTTTTCATCAGTGAATTATTTATCAGATCCAAAAGTCCACCAGGCCGCTTCCATTCCTCCTGGACCTCTTCCTCCTGGACCTCTTCCTCCTGGACCTGAACCTCTTCCTCCTGAACCTGAACCTCTTCCTCCTGAACCTGAACCTCTTCCTCCTGAACCTGAACCTCTTCCTCCTGAACCTGGACCTCTTCCTCCTGGACCTCTTCCTCCTGGACCTCTTCCTCCTGGACCTGAACCTCTTCCTCCTGGACCTGAACCTCTTCCTCCTGGACCTGAACCTCTTCCTCCTGAACCTGAACCTCTTCCTCCTGAACCTGAACCTCTTCCTCCTGGACCTCTTCCTCCTGGACCTGAACCTCTTCCTCCTGAACCTGAACCTCTTCCTCCTGAACCTGAACCTCTTCCTCCTGAACCTGAACCTCTTCCTCCTGAACCTGAACCTCTTCCCCCTGAACCTGAACCTCTTCCCCCTGAACCTGAACCTCTTCCTCCTGAACCTGAACCTGGACCTCTTCCTCCTGAACCTGAACCTCTTCCCCCTGAACCTGAACCTCTTCCCCCTGAACCTGAACATCTTCCCCCTGAACCTGAACCTCTTCCTCCTGAACCTGAACCTCTTCCTCCTGAACCTGAACCTCTTCCTCCTGAACCTCTTCCTCCTGAACCTGAACCTCTTCCTCCTGAACCTGAACCTGACCTCTTCCTCCTGAACCTGGACCTCTTCCTCCTGAACCTGAACCTCTTCCTCCTGGACCTGAACCTCTTCCTCCTGAACCTCTTCCTCCTGAACCTGAACCTCTTCCTCCTGAACCTGAACCTCTTCCTCCTGAACCTCTTCCTCCTGAACCTGAACCTCTTCCTCCTGAACCTCTTCCTCCTGGACCTGGACCTCTTCCTCCTGAACCTGAACCTCTTCCTCCTGAACCTGAACCTCTTCCTCCTGAACCTGAACCTCTTCCCCCTGAACCTGAACCTCTTCCCCCTGAACTGAACCCTTCCCCTGAACCTGAACCTCTTCCTCCTGAACCTGAACCTGGACCTCTTCCCCCTGAACCTGAACCTCTTCCCCCTGAACCTGAACCTCTTCCCTGAACCTGAACCTCTTCCCCCTGAACCTGAACCTCTTCCTCCTGGACCTAACCTCTTCCTCTGAACCTGAACCTCTCCCCAACCTTTCCTCCTGAACCTGAACCTCTTCCTCCTGAACCTGAACCTGAACCTCTTCCTCCTGAACCTGGACCTCTTCCTCCTGAACCTGAACCTCTTCCTCCTGAACCTGAACCTCTTCCTCCTGAACCTCTTCCCTCCTGAACCTGAACCTCTTCCTCCTGAACCTCTTCCTCCTGAACCTGGACCTCTTCCTCCTGAACCTCTTCCTCCTGGACCTGGACCTCTTCCTCCTGAACCTCTTCCTCCTCGTTCCATGAAACCAGCTGACGACCAACAGACCAAATGGAAAAGATGAACGTGGACATTTCAATAAGCAAACAACCTGTTTTCCGTGTGGACCGCGTTGGGCTGGCATTCCCAGCAGCGACTAAACTTAGGCTGGTTCCCCCTGACCCCTGACCCCTCCGTCAGGTGTCTAACTGGCTGAATGTTCTCTCTCTCTCCAGGTGGGGTTCACCCTCTCACGCTCCCGTGTGAACGGAGTCTTGTCCTACACGGTGAGTCCATCCATCTTTCATATTCCTCTGAGTCGCGTCTGGATGTTTCTGATGTTTCTGATGTTTCTGATGTTACTGATGTTTCTGATGTTACTGATGTTTCTGATGTTACTGATGTTACTGATGTTACTGATGTTACTGATGTTACTGATGTTTCTGATGTTACTGATGTTTCTGATGTTACTGATGTTTCTGATGTTTCTGATGTTACTGATGTTTCTGATGTTTCTGATGTTTCTGATGTTTCTGATGTTACTGATGTTACTGATGTTTCTGATGTTTCTGATGTTACTGATGTTTCTGATGTTACTGATGTTACTGATGTTTCTGATGTTTCTGATGTTTCTGACTCCTCTTGCCTCCTGCAGGCGGAGGAGACGGAGACGTGCCCGCTCGCGCTCACAAAGTTCACCAGCAGCGAGCCTCTCATTCTGTTCCTCATCGACGTCAACACGCTCAGGTGCGTATGCCGCGACCTCCATCGGGTGTATTGCGTTGCCGTGGCAGCCTCATGTGGAGGATGACCGTGTGCTGTGTGTTTTGTGTAGCGTCAGTGTGAGAGCGATGGGCGACCAGGACAACCTGCTGATAGCGAAGCCGAAGGCTGAAGCGCCTAAAGGTCAGTACTCACCACGTCAGTCAGGAGTGAGGCTGTGTGAGGTACTTCTGTGTATTACTACTACAGAAGGTGTACAGGAGTGTGGCTGTGTAAGGTACTTCTGTGTATTACTACTACAGAAGGTACCTCTCTGACAGTAATACACAGAAGTACCTCACACAGCCACACTTCTACACACCTTCTGTAGTAGTAATACACAGAAGTACCTCACACAGCCTCACTCCTACAGCGTACTGTAGTAGTAATACACAGAAGTACCTCACACAGCCTCACTCCTACACAGCGTACTGTAGTAGTAATACACAGAAGTACCTCACACAGCCACACTCCTACAGTGTACTGTAGTAGTAATACACAGAAGTACCTCACACAGCCACACTCCTACACAGCGTACTGTCCCTTTAAGAGCAGAGTGAATGATGGAATGGTTTTAAGCCAACTGAACTTTGTAATATAGTAGGTAGCTTGTACCTGTATTGGTTTCCTGCAGGTCTGAGGAAGACCAGGGGTGTTCCTGCTGCGACTCCAGACCCACCACGTAAACCATCAACCAACGGGGGAACCGGGGGAACCGGTGCTCAGGACCCAGACAGCCAGGTGACTCAGAAGGACCAGGATGCTGCGTCTGTGAGTCCAGAAAATCAGCCAGAGCCAGCTGCAGACGCTACCAAAGAGGGGAATGAATTCCAGGTAAGAGGCGTTTGTGTGCCGCTTCTTGTGACCTTCTTTATGGAATCAATTTCTAATCTGTCTTTGCTTCCAGCTGGAGAAGCTCAAACAAGTGACTTTAGCTCTGGACAAAGTCGACGGCGCCTACAACTTCAGCGTAAGCTCACCTTTCTCCTCCATTCTACGTGATGTGATGTGGTCTGCGATGCATGACGCTCTGTGCCGCTCCCCCACAGTTCCACATGGTGGTCGGCCTGCTGGCGGAGGGGCTGTACAGCCTCAAGTTCCACTACTGTCGGAACCGGGTGCCTGGACCCAAACTCCCCTACTCGTTCGCCGTGAGTAGAGAGAGCGTGTGCGTGTGTGCGTGTGTGCGTGTGTGCGTGTGTGCGTGTGTGTGTGTGTGTGTGTGTGCGTGTGTGCGTGTGTGCGTGTGTGCGTGTGTGCGTGTGTGCGTGTGTGTGTGTGTGTGTGTGTGTGTGTGTGTGTGTGTGTGTGTGTGTGTGTGTGTTAACCCTAGGCGTATCCTCCGCAGGTGGAAGTGACGGAGAAGAACCCGGACGGCTACCTGTCTGCTGCAGAGATACCTCTGTCTCGTCTTTACGTCGGTATGGCCGGAGTCTTCTTCACTGCTGCCATGGTCTGGGTGTACACGCTCATGAAGCACAGGTATGCTGGCACGTGAAGACAGACAGTGTTGTGACCGCACTGACCCCCTCACGGTTCAGCACGCTTTAATTACAGTTTACGGTTCTACTGACGATGGTTCTCCTCCAGTATCCAGTAGAACATGTGATCAGGACATCATGATGTGTCTCTGGTCTCTGATCTCTGATCATGTGACTTTGTAAACAACCAATCTGTGTTTAAAGCAACAGGAGGAGAGCTAGTAACGTTAGCAGCCCCGCTAACGGAGAACCAGCAGGAGGAGAGCTAGTAACGTTAGCGGCACTGCTAACGGAGAACCAACAGGAGGAGAGCTAGTAACGTTAGCGGCACTGCTAACAGAGAACCAACAGGAGGAGAGCTAGTAACGTTAGCGGCACTGCTAACGGAGAACCAACAGGAGGAGAGCTAGTAACGTTAGTAGCACCGCTAACGGAGAACCAACAGGAGGAGAGCTAGTAACGTTAGCGGCACTGCTAACGGAGAACCAACAGGAGGAGAGCTAGTAACGTTAGCGGCACTGCTAACGGAGAACCAACAGGAGGAGAGCTAGTAATGTTATATACTACTATACTCTACATACTATTTATATACTAATATACTGTTTTCCATGGTCAAAATAAATAAATAGTCATAAGCCATAATTCCACATGAAAAACTCCCCAGCCCGTCTCTGCTGTGAGTTGTAACGGTTTTGATTTGTTAATACACAACACAGTTGGACCTGAAAACAAAGGACCATTGTGAAACCCGTCGTGGTGATTCCCTCATGTGCCCAATATTCAAACATCTTGGTCTTGTTTTACAGGTACAGTGTGTTTAAGATCCACTGGCTGATGGCAGCACTGGCCTTCACCAAGTCCACGTCATTGGTCTTCCATAGTGTAAGTACACCAGGGAATGGGCACCAATATTATCTCCATAGGATTTATATTGATGTCTATAATCCACACAATATATATTTAATAGTGCTCAATTTACAGTTAGTTTCTTTTATACCAAATGTTTATTGCTTTACCTTTTTTACCCCCTTTGCATTCATTATGGAGGAGACATTACATATAAAAATATAATTACTGAAATATAATTTTGATATTGCATAACACATGTACAGCTATCACTAAGGTAGCTAGTGCCGTAGTAGGGACTACGTAGAGAGACCCTCTTTTGACGCAGTCTCTCTCTCCCTCTCTCCCTCTCTCTCTCCCTGTCTCTCTCTCTCTCTCTCTCTCTCTCTCTCTCTCTCTCTCTCTCTCTCTCTCTCTCTCTCTCTCTCTCTCTCTCTCTCTCTCTCTCTCTCTCAGATCAACTATCACTTCATCAACACTGAAGGGCATCCTATTGAAGGCTGGGCCGTCATGTATTATATCACACACCTGTAGGTACAAGTTCTCCAGGATATGAAGTGTGAAGGTATCCAACACTATTAATGGGTTCGTTTGCATCGCTGTGCTCTCCAGGCTCAAGGGGGCGCTCCTGTTCATCACTCTGGCTCTGATCGGCACCGGCTGGGCTTTCGTTAAATACATCCTGTCTGACAAGGAGAAGAAGATCTTCATGATCGTCATCCCTCTGCAGGTGTGTGTGTGCATAAGAAACGGTACTTGTGTGGGATTATTTTATTTGTTTTGGTGACCCGCTCACCTGTCATCCTCCAGGTCCTGGCTAATGTGGCCTTCATCATCATCGAGTCTACGGAGGAAGGCTCCAGTGAATACTATCTATGGAAGGAGATCCTCTTTCTGGTCGACCTCATCTGCTGCGGAGCCATCCTTTTCCCTGTTGTCTGGTCAGTGTGTGTGTGGTCTGTAGGTAGCCCCGCCCCTAAAGCATCCCCTCTTTATGGTCTGTTTGACTCTAAATGGACCATAATTTACTAAATGAACATCATGCTGTATTGAAGAAGACTTGAAACTAGAGATTGAGACATAAACTCATGTTTACAATGTTTACTGAGGGAATAAATCAAGAGAGAAGTAGAGTCATTTTCTATAGACTTCTATACAACCAGAGGAGTCGCCCCCTGGTGGTCAGGAGAGAATGCAGCTTTAACACATGAAGCTTTGACTTCTATACAACCAGAGGAGTCGCCCCCTGGTGGTCAGGAGAGAGAATGCAGCTTTAACACATGAAGCTTTGACTTCTATACAACCAGAGGAGTCGCCCCCTGGTGGTCAGGAGAGAGAATGCAGCTTTAGCACATGAAGCTTTGACTTCTATACAACCAGAGGAGTCGCCCCCTGGTGGTCAGGAGAGATAATGCAGCTTTAACACATGAAGCTTTGACTTCTATACAACCAGAGGAGTCGCCCCCTGGTGGTCAGGAGAGAGAATGCAGCTTTAACACATGAAGCTTTGACTTCTATACAACCAGAGTCGCCCCCTGGTGGTCAGGAGAGAGAATGCAGCTTTAACACATGAAGCTTTGACTTGGTTGAGATGAGAGGATCTTTATGGCTGCATTGAGAATCCTACAGCATCCAAAGAGCCTCACTTTAAGCACATTTTATAGAATAAATAATACAATTAACTTCCTGATAGCAGCAGGAAACAGGTACGGTTGTGCTGGGTAGAAGGTGTGATGAGCTTAGTTGAGCTATGGTGTAGATTCCCTCTTCTCAGCCAACCCACATACAATCTCCAGCTACAAAACAGTCAATGTTTTCATTTTTGGGGTTTTTGGAACATGAACAGTGCTACATGGATCATGCATGTTAATCCACAACCCTAAAATCCGTTCTGCGTCCATGTGCAGATGTATTTGTAGTTCATCAACATCCCTTTTTTTTCAGGTCCATCCGTCATCTACAGGAAGCTTCCAGCACCGACGGCAAAGGTGAGAGTCCTGATCCTCTCCAGCAGAGAGTCCAGGGAGGTTGTGGAGATGCTAACTTCTCTCTCTGTCTCTTCCAGCTGCCATGAACCTGGAGAAGCTCAAACTCTTCCGGCATTATTACGTGATGGTAAGAAGAAGTTTCGCTCTGCAGTATTTTTCTTCTGCCCTCAACCGGGACTCCGTTAACGAGTCATTTTAATATATTTTTAAAACGTCTGTTCTTCCTTTTTTAGATCGTGTGTTATATCTACTTCACAAGGATCATAGCCATTCTGCTCAAGGTCACCATGCCCTTCCAGTGGCAGTGGTGCTATGAGGTAAGACGGCCCAAACACAAGCCAGCACATATTCATTATGGTTTCAGCTGCTAGCTAGAAGCTAATGCTAGCTGCTGCGAGCTAGCAGCTAATGCTAGCTGTGAGCTACAGTGTTCCTGTTGGTCTCAGTAAAAGCCTCCTGTCATTAAACAGTTTCTGGTGGAGGTTTCCACTCTGATCTTCTTCGTGTTGACGGGCTACAAGTTCCGCCCCGCGTCCAACAACCCCTACCTGCAGCTGCCCCAGGACGAGGAGGACGTGGAGATGGACGAGGTGTAAGTTCTCACTCGCTGTTCATCAGAGACGTCTACCCCTCCATCCATCTACCTCTCTCTCCATCTACCTCTCTCTCCATCTACCCCTCTCTCCATCTACCCCTCTCTCCATCTACCCCTCTCTCCATCTACCTCTCTCTCCATCTACCCCTCTCTCCATCTACCCCTCTCTCCATCTACCTCTCTCTCCATCTACCTCTCTCTCCATCTACCTCTCTCTCCATCTACCTCTCTCTCCATCTACCCCTCTCTCCATCTACCCCTCTCTCCATCTACCCCTCTCTCCATCTAACCCTCTCTCCATCTACCTCTCTCCATCTACCTCTCTCTCCATCTACCCCTCCCTCCATCTACCCCTCTCTCCATCTACCCCTCCATCCATCTACCCCTCCATCCATCTACCTCTCTCCCCCCCCCCATCAGTGTTTAATGGTCTCCCCCCCCCCCTCATCAGTGTTTAATGGTCTCCCCCATCAGTGTTTAATGGTCTCTCCCCCCCCCCCTCATCAGTGTTTAATGGTCTCCCCCCGCCCCCATCAGTGTTTAATGGTCTCCCCCCCCATCAGTGTTTAATGGTCTCCCCCCCTCTTCCCGTCCCCAGAGTGACTGAATCAGGAGCTCTGGAGGGAATTTCCAAAGTCAAGAAAACGTGTAACGGACGTGATCGCCAGAAAGAGTCCACCTTGTGAGCAAGAAGCTGCATCTTTTGTTGGGGGGGGTGGGGAGAGCCCACTAAACACCCCCAGGTCAGCTGGTACAAATGGGGGCAGTCGGACCAAGGCTCCCCCCCCCCCCATTTCCACCCCTCCCCCACCCCCATGAACTCTTGGAGTGGTTGCAGTGGGCGTGTCCACTGTCTGGCTATGCAACAAACAGACTCCGCCCACAAAGAGACGCTCCAAAGATGCTCATCATTCTAGAGACGATCTTTCAGGTGTTTATATCGGCTATTTAAAACTTCTGCCTCTTCCTCCTTTTGTGTGACGAGTACACGTGGTTCTTTTTCCTCCTCTCTGGAGACAGCGGCCCCTTCTCAGGAAAAAGGCTAAAAAATATATATATATATATATATATATCTCTATCTCTATCTCAAATTTCAAATTTTGCCGTGTCGTCCCTCCTCCCAGCTGTTCGGGCTCAGTAGTGCCCCATCGGTCCTACAGCCTCATCACCACCACTGTTCTAGTCCTGGGGTCTCGGTCTCAAGGTTTCCGTAACGGACAAAAAAGGACTCTGGATTTTAATTCAAGACCACCGTCTGCTTCATTTAACATCTTAGAGGGGCTAAGCCCCGCCCCTTCCCGTGTCCCCCCCCATGGGACCTTATTTTGGAAAACAAATATCCACACACGATGTTTATCCGTTTTAAAAGATGATGGTTCAAGTCAAAGAGTCTCGGTTGGCCGTCTGTTCTACAGGATGCGGTTCCATGGTGGGCCACAGGAAGGGGCGGGGCTTAGCTCATCTAATACTGCTCTAATACTTCAAATGCAACCAAGAACCTGACTCATGTCTGGTCAATGAAGTGAAGGTGGGACTACTGGTCCTCGTACTGGTCCTCGTACTGGTCCTCGTACTGGTCCTCGTACGGGTCTCCTCGTATGGGTCCTTGTCTCGTACGGGTCTGGTCTCTGTCCAGGTGGTCTTTCTTTACCCCCTGTCTGTCGGTGTATTGACGGACATGGAAGATGTTGTGTGTGTTTCAATATGTTCACTTGCGTATTGAAATGTTCTGTTCCAGTTTTCCCTCCCAGTCCGTCTCCCGGACCGCTGCTGTAATCTAGTGCTTTAGTGGTTGTGGTTGGGCCCCGGTGCCCCCCCCCCCTCCCATGGGGACCCACCTGATCATTTCCTCTTCGGCTTTTGGTTTTTACCTTCATGCTCTTTTGATGTGAAGCTTATTTTATTACTTCTTGATGACCTGTTGGTGAGCGATCATAAATCCATTTTGTAAATACTTGAGAGGCTGAGGTTTCCTTAGAGAGGGGGGGTCGGGAGGGGGGGGTCGATGTGTGTGTGAACCGTCACAATAAAGCTGCTGTTCTGGAAAAGCTCTCGTGTTTGAGTCTGAAAAGCAGTTTTTAATAATTTAACGCATTTGTGTCCACGATGTAAATGTTTCTTTCTTTTGTTCTCTCGTCTGTATCATATTTAGTTTTTGGGCTCATTAGGTTTGTTTTTCTTTCTCTTGACTTATTTTTTTTAGGAATGTGCCCAAAGACTAAATATAGTATGGAAGTAAATGTTTGGAAACAATCGAGTGTTTATCTATGAACTCACAACAAGTTTATCATCAAGCACATGCCGTGTACAAATATTATACGTGATGACATTTAATAAAAACTACTTAATTTTCCTCATTTTTTCAGAAATCCAGACTTTGACTCTTGATGAAGTGTTTTTTATTATAAACTCGTCTCTTTCCAGATTTTCAACCAGTTAATGTCAACGTTGAACTGAATAGGTCGTGGAAGTCAAAGGTCACTGACCTCCACGAAACACGATTTTTGGCCAATTAATATGCTCATCAACCATTTCACTCAAACGTCAAGCAGGATAAAACGATGCCGTGAAGACGTTCTGGTGGAGCGACACCACCGAGACCCTCGTCTTCTCTTTTAGCATGTTATTGTAGTTATAGCATGTTATTATAGAATATTAATTGTGAGTCACTTGATGAGACCAGACGTCTGATTTCACAGCCCAATATCGTAAACCCCAGCTCTGAGGGCTTTACGGTCCGTCTCGTTAACAACTCTCATAGTGAAGGCGTGTCCAGCCCAAAGCACGGAGATGGACTGTATTCAAGAAATGATTTGACCAATTTTATATAACAAAGTCAAAAACAACATTATTTTGTACATATGAAATACAATAATACATTTGAGCGCGTCAGGGGCGCTGGCAGGATGCCGGCTCGCCCAGCCGAGAACATTCGCCCGTCAGTAAGACGTTTTCTTTCCTGCGTTGAGTTCGTGACGCAGGACGTTACGCTTTGCAAATACTTCACCAGTTCCTGTATCCGCTGTGTGGCGCTAGACGACACGTTCAACAACATGCATCATGTCTCTCTGTGAACTGTAGACTACGTCATGTAAATCTGATGCCGTTTGTCACGTAACGCTGATTGCCCTTCGCCAGCCGGTGGCGCTTTGACTTTCAGTGAAAATAGGCTCATCGATATCCTCAGGCCCTGACTGTTATCAAGCATGACAAGTTTGGGGCCGATTCGATGAAGTCCAGTTGAGTTACATGAGCTTGTCTAATGAGGATTCAGGTAAAATGGCCGTCACGCTGATCCGTGAAACGTAAAGCGTTTGATAACTTTTATACACAAGGGTCTTTAGATCACACTGACCAAATTTGAAGTGGATCTGATGAACTCCTTAGGAGGAGTTCGTAAAGTAAAGCGCTTAGAAAAGGGGCAAAAAATAATGACAATCACACACAAATACAAATGGCCGACTTCCGGTACGGTTTAGAGCATGGTGCTAGGAGACTTCTTTTAAGTATCCATGTGATACATGTGCTTATCAAATTTCATATATGTAGGGGTAACGTAGTTCTGGGTCTGCTCGTTTGAACATTTATAGGGGGCGCTTTTCATTTTTAACGGTCAAGCCAAAAATCCATATGAATTATTTATTTCCATCACCTATGACACGTGTAAAGTTGCATGAGTTTTTGAGCATCCCAAGTCACTTAATCAGCTTCATTTTACGTGGCAATGATGCGTCCACACGGGAACGGAGTTTCACAAAAACTCACAATATTCATGATAATGCATCAGCAATTTATTAAGGGTTTCCATACAATATTTCAGGTAATTCTGGTCAACTGGCTCTGAGAAATACATCAAAGTATAAAACATGTCATTTACTTTTACAGTAGGTGGCACTATGACATTGTGAATATTTCTTCATGGAAATGTGCTCAAGCCTGGACTGGCATCATGCGTGAGACATTTTGGGGGGATTAGATGATGTACCTTGGAGTTACAATATTTTTCTCTAACATAGCAAACCGCACAAAATAGGTGTGAAATGGAAGCCACGCCACATCAAGGCCATTGAGAAAAAACTGACGATTTTAATAATTGTTCATCACAAAGGTCTAAAGAGCATCCTGAGCAAATTTGAAGTCGATCGCATTAATTCTGTAGGAGGAGTTCGCAAAAGTACAAAGGCTGAGAATGGCGAAAAATGACAAAACAGCTCAAATTGGTCAAATTACTGTAGCGCCCCCTAGTGTCCAAATGGCATAAACATTTCAGGGTATGTTACAGGATGCAATGTGCACATATGCTGCAAATCCTGTGACACTAAGTCCAATGGTTCTGAAGTTATAAGTATTGATGTACAAGCCACGCCCCTAAGAAGTTCATTGGTCCCTATCTTATGAATGCAATGAGATATCAACAAGCTTTTGATCAATTTTGATGATATAGCTCCAATAATGATGCACAGCAAATGTGGTATGAATCGGACCCAGCGTTTTGGAGGAGTTTGCAAGAATGTGTTTTTCACAAAATAAAAAATGGTGGAGAATTTAAGGAGGCGGAGCTTAGGGGTCTGAGAGGCTTTTTGTAGAACAGGTGGAGATGGACTTGTGTGTCAAATTTCAAGTCAATCGAACAAACTGGCTGAGGGGCGTCGCCTGTCCAACTTCTAGGGGGCGCTAGAGAGCCATTTTTTAATACACAAATATGACACCTATCACACATCTATTTTCACCAAGCCTGACAAGAGTTCCAAATTTGGTGAGTTTTCGAGCATGACAAGTACCCCAATATGCGCCCAATTGCGTCCTTAGAATTTCAATAGGATCCTCCCGGGAGGACCCTAAATATGGAAGTTACACTACTGTACTGTTAATTGAAAAAGGGTTAAAAAATTACTGGATTCTTGTTCATGATTAGCTACTATGTCCATGTCAGAACTCATGAGATTTTACTGGACAGTTTCTGAAAAATGTTAAGGAAAAGTCAGCTCACATGGCATTCATATTCATAATTTCCTTATATTTGGACTTTGATTACAGGAATTCCTCAAAAGGTTATATTAAACTGTCACTGGATTCTTGTTCATGACATGGAACAAGGACATGTTTATTACAGATCAAAGATTATTATTTGGTAAATATGGTATTTTGGTCATTTTCTAACCCTTTTTCAGTACAGTACTGTAACTTCAGATTTTATTATCACATCTCACAGGCTCATGTGACGGTCGAGGGTCGACATGGACTCAGATGTGTTCTGGTGTTTGGTCTGAAGAAGTCTTGATGACGTGTGTGTGTATGTATATGTATATATGTGTATGTGTGTATATACATACATATAAACATATGCATCTAAAAAGGGGGAAGGGCAAAGACTAGGAGAGGAAAAAAGAAGACTGAAGTGTGCATCTCCTGTTAGAACTCAAAAAATTAACAAGCAAATAGACTGCAGAGCTTCAACAGCCATCAGAGCAGACTTCATACTTCATGATGCAGACTTCATACTTCATGATGCAGACTTCATGATGTATACTTCATACTTCATGATGTAGACTTCATACTTCATGATGTAGACTTCATACTTCATGATGCAGACTTCATACTTCATGATGTAGACTTCATACTTCATGATGCAGACTTCATACTTCATGATGCAGACTTCATACTTCATGATGCAGACTTCATACTTCATGATGCAGACTTCATGATGTATACTTCATACTTCATGATGTAGACTTCATACTTCATGATGTAGACTTCATACTTCATGATGCAGACTTCATACTTCATGATGTAGACTTCATACTTCATGATGCAGACTTCATACTTCATGATGCAGACTTCATACTTCATGATGCAGACTTCATACTTCATGATGCAGACTTCATGATGTATACTTCATACTTCATGATGTAGACTTCATACTTCATGATGTAGACTTCATACTTCATGATGCAGACTTCATACTTCATGATGTAGACTTCATACTTCATGATGCAGACTTCATACTTCATGATGCAGACTTCATACTTCATGATGCAGACTTCATACTTCATGATGCAGACTTCATGATGTATACTTCATACTTCATGATGTAGACTTCATACTTCATGATGTAGACTTCATACTTCATGATGCAGACTTCATACTTCATGATGTAGACTTCATACTTCATGATGCAGACTTCATACTTCATGATGCAGACTTCATACTTCATGATGCAGACTTCATGCTTCATGATGCAGACTTCATGATGCAGACTTCATACTTCATGATGCAGACTTCATGATGCAGACTTCATACTTCATGATGCAGACTTCATACTTCATGATGCAGACTTCATACTTCATGATGCAAACTTCATGATGCAGACTTCATACTTCATGATGCAGACTTCATACTTCATGATGCAGACTTCATGATGCAGACTTCATACTTCATGATGCAGACTTCATTTTCATGATGCAGACTTCATGATGCAGACTTCATGATGGTTGTGGTTTTGTGTTTTTGTGGTTGTGGTTGTGTGTGATGCAGACTTCATGATGGCATTTGTGTACTTCATGATGCATACTTCATGATGCAGATGATGCAGACTTGATTAACTTGATTAAGCAGACTTCATACTTTATATGCAAACTTCACAGAGTTCATGCATACTTCATGATGCAGATTGCATGATGCAGACTTCATGATGCAGACTTCATGATGACTTCATGATGCAGACTTTATTTCATGATGCAGACTTCAGATGCAGATCATACTTCATGATGCAGACTCATACTTCGATGACTTATATTTCCCCATGCAGACCATTTCATGATGTAGACTTCATGATGCAGACTTCATACTTCATGATGCAGACTTCATACTTCATGATGCAGACTTCATGCTTCATGATGCAGACTTCATGATGCAGACTTCATACTTCATGATGCAGACTTCATGATGCAGACTTCATGATGCAGACTTCATATTATGATGCAGACTTATACTTATGATGACTTATGATTAGATTATATTATGTGATGCAGACTTCATACTTCATGATAGACTTCATTCATATAGACTTATGCTTCATGATGCAGACTTATGATGCAGACTTCATGATGTGCAGACTTCAGTGGACTTCATGATGCAGACTTCATACTTCATGATGCAGACTTCATACTTCATGATGCAGACTTCATGCTTCATGATGCAGACTTCATACTTCATGATGCAGACTTCATGATGCAGACTTCATACTTCATGATGCAGACTTCATACTTCATGATGCAGACTTCATACTTCATGATGCAGACTTCATGCTTCATGATGCAGACTTCATACTTCATGATGCAGACTTCATGATGCAGACTTCATACTTCATGATGCAGACTTCATACTTCATGATGCAGACTTCATACTTCATGATGCAGACTTCATGCTTCATGATGCAGACTTCATGATGCAGACTTCATACTTCATGATGCAGACTTCATGATGCAGACTTCATGATGCAGACTTCATAAGTTCATGATGCATACTTCATGATGCAGACTTCATAACTTCATGATGCAGACTTCATGATGCAGACTTCATAACTTCATGATGCAGAATTTATGATGCAGACTTCATGATGCAGACTACTTGATGCATACTTCATGATGCATACTTCATGATGCAGACTACATGATGCAGACGTCATGATGCAGACTTCATAACTTGATTAAGCAGACTTCATACTTTATGATGCAAACTTCATGATGCAGAGTTCATGATGCATACTTCATGATGCAGACTACACGATGCAGACTTCATGATGCAGACTTCATGATGCAGACTTCATGATGCAGACTTCATGATGCAGACTTTATTTCATGATGCAGACTTCATGATGCAGACTTCATACTTCATGATGCAGACTTCATACTTCATGATGCAGACTTCATACTTCATGATGCAGACTTCATACTTCATGATGTAGACTTCATGATGCAGACTTCATACTTCATGATGCAGACTTCATACTTCATGATGCAGACTTCATGCTTCATGATGCAGACTTCATGATGCAGACTTCATACTTCATGATGCAGACTTCATGATGCAGACTTCATACTTCATGATGCAGACTTCATACTTCATGATGCAGACTTCATACTTCATGATGCAAACTTCATGATGCAGACTTCATACTTCATGATGCAGACTTCATACTTCATGATGCAAACTTCATGATGCAGACTTCATACTTCATGATGCAGACTTCATACTTCATGATGCAGACTTCATGCTTCATGATGCAGACTTCATGATGCAGACTTCATGCTTCATGAGGCAGACTTCATGATGCAGACTTCATGATGCAGACTTCATACTTCATGATGCAGACTTCATACTTCATGATGCAGACTTCATGCTTCATGATGCAGACTTCATACTTCATGATGTAGACTTCATACTTCATGATGCAGACTTCATACTTCATGATGTAGACTTCATGATGCAGACTTCATACTTCATGATGCAGACTTCATGCTTCAGATGCAGACTTCATGATGCAGACTTCATGCTTCATGATGCAGACTTCATACTTCATGATGCAGACTTCATACTTCATGATGTAGACTTCATGATGCAGACTTCATACTTCATGATACAGACTTCATGCTTCACGATGCAGACTTCATGATGCAGACTTCATACTTCATGATGCAGACTTCATGATGCAGACTTCATACTTCATGATGCAGACTTCATGCTTCATGATGCAGACTTCATGATGTAGACTTCATGCTTCATGATGCAGACTTCATGATGCAGACTTCATACTTCATGATGCAGACTTCATGATGCAACTTCATGATGCAGACTTCATAATTCATGATGCATACTTCATGATGCAGACTTCATACTTCATGATGCAGACTTCATGATGCAGACTTCATACTTCATGATGCAGACTTCATGATGCAGACTTCATGATGCAGACTACTGATGCAGACGTCATGATGCAGACTTCATAACTTGATTAAGCAGACTTCATACTTTATGATGCAAACTTCATGATGCAGAGTTCATGATGCATACTTCATGATGCAGACTACACGATGCAGACTTCATGATGCAGACTTCATGATGCAGACTTCATGATGCAGACTTTATTTCATGATGCAGACTTCATGATGCAGACTTCATACTTCATGATGCAGACTTCATACTTCATGATGCAGACTTCATACTTCATGATGCAGACTTCATACTTCATGATGTAGACTTCATGATGCAGACTTCATACTTCATGATGCAGACTTCATACTTCATGATGCAGACTTCATGCTTCATGATGCAGACTTCATGATGCAGACTTCATACTTCATGATGCAGACTTCATACTTCATGATGCAGACTTCATACTTCATGATGCAAACTTCATGATGCAGACTTCATACTTCATGATGCAGACTTCATACTTCATGATGCAAACTTCATGATGCAGACTTCATACTTCATGATGCAGACTTCATACTTCATGATGCAGACTTCATGCTTCATGATGCAGACTTCATGATGCAGACTTCATGGATCATCTTCATGAGCAGACTTCATGATGCAGACTTCATACTTCATGATGCAGACTTCATACTTCATGATGCAGACTTCATGCTTCATGATGCAGACTTCATACTTCATGATGTAGACTTCATACTTCATGATGCAGACTTCATACTTCATGATGCAGACTTCATGATGCAGACTTCATACTTCATGATGCAGACTTCATGCTTCAGATGCAGACTTCATGATGCAGACTTCATACTTCATGATGCAGACTTCATACTTCATGATGCAGACTTCATACTTCATGATGTAGACTTCATGATGCAGACTTCATACTTCATGATCAGACTTCATGCTTCATGCAGACTTCATGATGCAGACTTCATACTTCATGATGCAGACTTCATGATGCAGACTTCATACTTCATGATGCAGACTTCATGCTTCATGATGCAGACTTCATGATGTAGACTTCATGCTTCATGATGCAGACTTCATGCTTCATGATGCAGACTTCATGCTTCATGATGCAGACTTCATACTTCATGATGCAGACTTCATGATGCAGACTTCATACTTCATGATGCAGACTTCATGATGACTTCTGTGCAGACTTCATACTTCATGATGCAGACTTCATGCTTCATGATGCAGACTTCATGATGCAGACTTCATACTTCATGATGCAGACTTCATGATGCAGACTACCTGATGCAGACTTCATAATGCAGACTTCATAACTTCATGATGCAGACTACATGATGCAGACTTCATGATGCAGACTTCATGATGCAGACTTCATGATGGAGACTTCATGATGCATACTTCATAACTTCATGATGCAGACTTCATGATGCATACTTCATAACTTCATGATGCAGACTACATGATGCAGACGTCATGATGCAGACTTCATAACTTGATTAAGCAGACTTCATACTTTATGATGCAAACTTCATGATGCAGACTTCATGATGCAGACTACACGATGCAGACTTCATGATGCAGACTTCATGATGCAGACTTCATGATGCAGACTTCATGACTTTATGATGCAAACTGAGGGAGTCATGATGCAGACTTCCTGATGAGACTGCTGCAGCCAGCACTCCCCCCCCCCCTCGCCCACACTCGCCCCCTCCCTCCAACCCCTCCCTCCCTCCCCTCCCCGCCCTCCCCTCCAGGTCCTCACTGCAGTCCGTCAGAGTGCAGCAGACTGCAGACTCTCTCCTTCATCACACTCCTCCTCACACGCGGTTCCGGGACAATGTGAGTACCAGCCCTCATTTATTGTACTTATAATAATAATAGCTCATGCATCTAATAAATATCACAAGGGCGACAATGTTTCACCTCAGCTGATGTTGACGTCGGCGACTTTTCTGCAGCGTCACGTGCGGTAAAGTTGAGTTTTAAACGTGAGCATTTTAACGGCTGTGACGTGACACTGGACTCGAGTCCGGTCTTTAAATGACCTCATTGTTTAGTCCAGAACCAGAAGGTAGACTAAACGGTCAGGGCATGATGAAGAGGATGTCGGGTATGATGAAGAGGATGTCGGGTATGATGAAGAGGATGTCGGGTATGATGAAGAGGATGTCGGGTATGATGAAGAGGATGTCGGGTATGATGAAGAGGGTGTCGGGCATGATGAAGAGGATGTCGGGCATGAGGAAGAGGGTGTCGGGCATGAGGAAGAGGGTGTCGGGCATGAGGAAGAGGGTGTCGGGCATGAGGAAGAGGGTGTCGGGCATGAGGAAGAGGGTGTCGGGCATGAGGAAGAGGGTGTCGGGCATGAGGAAGAGGGTGTCGGGCATGAGGAAGACGATGATGAAGAGGATGTCCGTGACCTCAAAACGCCTTTGATGTTGAGAAGCAGAGGATGATGATGAAGATGAAGATGATGATGATGATGCAGCAGATCTCTCTCTCTCTCCTCTTTGCTTCCTCTGAGCAGCAGAGCGTGTCTCATTTCATCTCTGCAGTGCACGCGCACACACACGCGTGCACGCACACACGCAAAGATCTTTTTTTAAAATCCATCGAAATTGTTCCTCTGAGATTTTCATGATTTTTTAAAAGTTGATAAAGACTGACATCGTGCTTGTCTGTTTCTCTTACTGCTCTCTGAGTGCAGGAAGTACTTAAGTAGTAATACCACGATACGAATAGTCCTGAGTACTAAAGTATTAGCAGAATTATAAACTTTAAGCAGCAAAAGTAAAAGTAGTCATAATCTATATGTTATTGATGCATTCATGTGTTCATCTCTTTAATGTTGCGGCTCATTTGAGTGCCTTTATGTTTCATCTCTAATAATAATGCGTGGCCCTCAGGCTCCTCCTCTCAGGTCTGCTGGTGGTCGGGGGCTTCCTGCTCTCTGAAGGCCGTGTTGGGTGAGTTGATGTGATGGTGAATGTACACGAGTCCATCTGCAAACCTCTCAGGGCACAGACGTACTTTAGTGTACTTTAGTGTACTTTAGTGTACTTTAGTGTACTTCTACAATAGGAACAGACAGGAGTATTTGAGACACATCAAAGAATATCAGTTATATTTAGAATGTTTCCACCTCTTTACCTTTCTGAAGCTGTTATCTGTACCAGACTCCATCAAACCGCTGAGTCAACATCTCACAACTCAGAGTTGCCTCATCGGTTAGTTAGCTAGTTAGTCAGTTAGCTAGTTAGTCAGTTAGCTGGTTAGTCAGTTAGCTAGTTAGTCAATTAGCTGGTTAGTCAGTTAGTCAGTTAGCTGGTTAGTCAGTTAGTTAGTTAGCCAGTTAGTTAGTTAGATAGCTAGTTAGTTAGCTAGTTAGTTAGATAGCTAGTTAGTTAGATCGCTAGTTAGATAGCTAGTTAGTTAGACAGTTATACAGTTAGTTAGTTCGCTAGTTAGTTAGATAGCTAGTTAGTTAGATCGCTAGTTAGTTAGCTAGTTAGTTAGATAGCTAGTTAGTTAGATCGCTAGTTAGTTAGCTAGTTAGTTAGATCGCTAGTTAGTTAGATAGCTAGTTAGTTAGCTAGTTAGTTAGATAGCTAGTTAGTTAGACAGTTAGACAGTTATACAGTTAGTTAGGTAGACAGTTAGTTAGTTAGATAGTTAGTTATACAGTTAGTTAGTTAGTTAGTTAGATAGTTAGTTAGTTAGTTAGTTAGACAGTTATACAGTTAGATAGTTAGCTAGTTAGTTAGTTAGATAGTTAGTTAGTTAGTTAGACAGTTATACAGTTAGTTAGTTAGTTAGATAGTTAGTTAGTTAGACAGTTATACAGTTAGTTAGTTAGTTAGATAGTTAGTTAGTTATACAGTTATACAGTTAGTTAGTTAGTTAGATAGTTAGTTAGTTATACAGTTATACAGTTAGTTAGTTAGTTAGATAGTTAGTTAGTTAGTTAGACAGTTATACAGTTAGTTAGATAGATAGTTAGTTAGTTAGATAGTTAGTTAGTTAGTTAGACAGTTAGACAGTTAGCTAGTTAGATAGTTAGTTAGTTAGTTAGACAGTTAGACAGTTAGCTAGTTAGATAGTTAGTTAGTTAGTTAGATAGTTAGATAGTTACTTAGTTCGTTAGACAGTTATACAGTTAGATAGTTAGATAGTTAGTTAGTTAGATAGTTAGCTAGTTAGCTAGTTAGTTCGTGTGGTGTTTTTGATCACACTCACCAAAGTCACGCAGCAACAGGCCGTCCCTTCTGCTCTGAGGAGCGTTATGTGACTTTGCCTCCGATGGCTGTTGGCTGGAGGATGAGCTCAGAGCTTCTTCCTCACTGGGGGAAATCCTCTCACCATGAAAAGCAGACGTAAAAGTAAAAAAGGCCGTCACATAAACCAAACGGTAAAATGAGTTTTCTCTGACAGGCCGAGCACCAACACCAGCTTCTGCACCGAGTCAAAGGAATGTCTGGAATATCAGCTGGTCTGCAAAACAGACGAATACGAGGTGAGTGAACCTCCAGTCAGACAGCAGGACTCCTTCACCAGCGCACCTCTGACTCCGTGTGTGTGTGTGTGTGTGTGTGTGTGTGTGTGTGTGTGTGTGTGTTGTTCAGGTGCGACACTACAGCCCCACCCGCTGGGTGTCCACAGATGCTGAGGCCTACTTCATGGGCGTGGGGGCAGCCATGGCCTTCAGGAGACTTTTCCAGTACATCACTGGAGCCAACGAGGGAGGTGAGGACACGACGAAGGCCGGAGGTCGGAGGCCAGCGCTCACACAGGAGTGTGTTCATTCTCTGTGTGTGTGTGTGTGTGTGTGTGTGTGTGTGTGTGTGTGTGTGTGTGTGTGTGTGTGTGTGTGTGTGTGTGTGTGCAGGCTTCCAGATGGAGATGACCGCCCCTGTCCTGGTCAGGATCCCAGAGGAGACCAAGATGTGGGAGCCGGCCGTGTACTCGCTCAGCTTCCCGCTGCCGGCGGCCTATCAGGAGAAGCCGCCGGCGGCCACCAGCGACAAGGTGAGCGGGGGCGAGGCTCGGCGTCGGGGTGTGATCCCATCGAGTCTTCTCTGATAATATCCACGGATATTAAGTGAAAGAATGACCTGTATCAGATGATAGCAGTGTATCTGTTAGAGTTTAATGATTTCTGCCTTTTTATTACACATTTAGAGTCACACAAGTATGAACTCTGTGATTATCACAAATGACAAGACAAAGCCACTTCTTCATTCTCCCCATAAAAGAATAATCATATTTAGGTTTTTCGGTTCTTTTCTGACTTAATGTGGTTTACTTCAGTGTTATGAAGCCACAATAAACAGATTTTATTGGGATTTAAATGCAACAAACGGATAAAAAAACTTCATAATGCTGCCGATTTCGTATTGGTCTGAATTCATGTTTTTTGAATGGCGTTTGGCTTGATCCATGCTAGGCTATGCTAACATTGTAGCTGCTCCCTTAACACTCAAAACATGGGGATAGTTATTGTTTATACACATAAATATATCTACTGACTGTGACTTAAAAATATATAAAAACTGGCATTTAAGAAGTTTACAACATTGACATCGACGTCACGACGTGGAGAAGAATCTCACTCTGAGGTTCTTTACGCTATTAGCTGCTATTAGCTGCCATTAGCTGCTATTAGCTGCCATTAGCTGCTATTAGCTGCCATTAGCTGCTATTAGCTGTCATTAGCTGCTATTAGCTGCCATTAGCTGCCATTAGCTGCTATTAGCTGCTATTAGCTGCCATTAGCTGCTATTAGCTGTTATTAGCTGCCATTAGCTGCTATTAGCTGCTATTAGCTGCTGTTAGCTGCTATTAGCTGCCATTATCTGCCATTAGCTGTTATTAGCTGCTATTAGATGCTATTAGCTGCCATTAGCTGCCATTAGCTGTTATTAGCTGCCATTAGCTGCTATTAGCTGCTATTAGCTGCCATTATCTGCCATTAGCTGTTATTAGCTGCCATTAGCTGCCATTAGCTGCTATTAGCTGCTGTTAGCTGCTATTAGCTGCCATTATCTGCCATTAGCTGTTATTAGCTGTTATTAGCTGCTATTAGCTGCTATTAGTTGCTATTAGCTGTTATTAGCTGCTATTAGCTGCTATTAGTTGCTATTAGCTGCTTGGAGTAGTACTTTCTGCTGCCTTGCATCCTCTCTGCAGTATCTAGTACTTGGAGTAGTACTTCCTCTCTCAGTATTCCTGTGCCGTGTCTCCAGCTGTACTTCACTGAGATGCCGGGGATGGACGTGTACGTGCGGGGCTACGGGGGCTGGATGCTGTCCGTGACCTCCAGGCTTCACGCCCATCTGCTGACCAAAGAGCTGGGCCGAGTCGGAGCCTCCTACAACCACAGCTTCCACTACGGCGTCGGCTACGACAGGTAACACCGTACCTTTAGGATGCAGCAGAAACCTACTCATAACCAGTTCATAGCACTGTGTAGTTACATATCGCTTTATAACTCATAATTATAATACATTATCTTCACTGTTATGATGCATTATAATGTGATAGTGTAATTACCGCGCTGCGGGCAGATATAATACATTACAAGCTGCTTATAAGTCACTATAACTTGTTTACTTTAAGTCAAGGGAACGACATCATTAAACCGTTCATAAATATGTTAATAACACATTATATTTGTGTGTGTGTGTGTGTGTATGTGTGTGTGTGTGTGTGTGTGTGTGTGTGTGTGTGTGTGTGTGTAGTCCCTTGAAGCTTCTGAACCGGCACAATGAGGTCTGGTATGTGGCCGAGGGGGAGCTGGTCTGCACAGACCCTCAGGAGCCGACCCCTGCACACACACCCAGGCCAACTCTCACCAACTCCCCCCCCGACTCCCCGTCTGAGCCCCTCCCACACACACTCTCACCCTCCTTCCCCCCCTCCAACCTCTCCTCATACGGAGCATCCAACTCCTCTTCACAAACACCCTCCGACACCCCTGCCCCCCCCCCATCCAACGCCCCCCCCAACGCCCCATCCAACGCCCCCCCCAACGCCCCATCCAATGCCCCATCCAACGCCCCATCCAACGCCCCATCCAACGCCCCCCCCAACGCCCCATCCAATGCCCCACCCAGTCCTTCATCCAACCTGCCCGCCGACGCCGCGTTCAGCCACCCCCCCACCGCCGCCCAGGTCCTGCTGGACCTGACGACCGACTCTTTGGACCCCGCCTCGGCGAGCCCGTCCCTGGAGCCCCAGGTTGGCGGCGCCCTGTGGAACAGCACGGTCCCCGGCTCCCCGGGTTCCCCCGTCTCCCCGGGTTCCTCCGGCTCCCCGGGTTCCCCTGTCTCCCCCGGTTCCCCCGTCTCCCCGGGTTCCACCGTCTCCCCGGGTTCCACCGTCTCCCCGGGTTCCTCCGGCTCCCCGGGTTCCCCTGTCTCCCCCGTCTCCCCCGGTTCCCCCGTCTCCCCGGGTTCCCCCATCTCCCCGGGTTCCCCCGGCTCCCCGGGTTCCTCCGGCTCCCCGGGTTCCCCCATCTCCCCGGGTTCCCCCGGCTCCCCGGGTTCCGCCATCTCCCCAGGTTCCTCCGGCTCCCCGGCCTCCAGCGAGCCTGGGGCTAAGCCGGGCGACGCTCAGTAGCCAGGAGCCGTGTGATTGAAGCAGCTGCTCCAGGAAGACGACCACAGAGAGGAGCGTGTGTTCCTCTGACTCCTCCTCATGCACCACACTATATGTTCTGTCTCAGCTTTGCAGCCTGCTCACCACACAGCCGCCTCCTAGAGTTACATACGACGTGTTTATTAGTTAGAATTCAAAGTCACTGAGCCGATCGACCCGGCTAAAGCTGAACTGACTTAGCAACTATTAAGGCTCCACTGGACATGTGTGTAGTTAGCGAGTCCCGTGTGAGCGCAGCAGTCACAACGTCTGCTCTTCATCCTCGGGAAGGTTGATGCTGTGATTCGTGATTCTTCTCTGTCTCCGTGTCGCTTCATGTCCGTTGATTCCACTGGAGATGGATGACGATCAGTGTGCTCGTTCTTTGGGATCTTTGGTGCAGCCGTAAAGCTCCAGCACTGTCCGGCTCTATATCTCATATCTATAATAATCATCACATCGATTATTATATCAATGTGATGATATTTGACCTGTTTTCTTAGCATTAGTGCGCTAAAGAGCCTGCACAAATTTTGGCCTTGCAAAATGGCGGTCGTCATGGAGATGTAGCCCCCACCCTCCGGTTCCCCTTCAGGGAGACGCCGCTAGCTCGGTCAGCCACCGCCATGTTGAGAGCCGTGTGGAGACAACTCCTCAGTCCTAGACATGCTCTGAATTCAGCTTCGAGACCCTGGAACACAAACGGGTTCCTCACAGGTTTACTTCAACCTAGGCTTTGCACACTGCACTCAAATGACTAATTTGCCTGGAAAATCAGTTGCAAAAAGTCCCCAATCTGCTGGAAAGCCCCAAAGATCCCAGAGGTCACTCCTCATCGCCAACGCACATGTCTGTTCTGAGGAAGGTGCAATAAAGTCCCATGAAACCCACTGGTCCGCTCCTCGTGTTATTGTGTCTTTGGACCAGATTAAGTGAGAAGATGAAGCTCTATGATGATTGTTTTCATGTTTTGATGTGAATACTCCACGAGGGGAGGATCAGCACTACCCGGTGGTAGTCAGCATGAGCTCCAGAACCAGGACTTGTTCGGGTCAGAACTCTGGGAACACGTCTGTACAGATATGAGAGGGTGATAGCTTCTTGTGACGCCCACAGATGGAAAACAAGGAATTATCGTATTCCCTGAACTCAGCATTGCAAAATAGATAATTGAAACAAAATTATAATTATTCATAGTATATTGTTGCAACTGCTGCTACCGTCAGTCTTATAGATATATACAGTTGGTGTCTCCAGAATAAATACATATATACATACATATATGTATATATATATACATATATATATATATATATATATATATACATATATATATATACGTATATATATATATATATATATATACGTATATATATATGTATACGTATATATATATATACGTATATATATATGTATACGTATATATATATATATATATATATATATACGTATATATATATGTATACATATATATATATATATGTATATATGTATATACATATATATATATATATATATATATATACGTATATATATATATATATATATATATATATATATATATATATATATATGTATATATATATATATATATACATATATATATGTATACATATATATATATGTATATATATATATATATATATATATATTTTTTTTTTTTTTTTTTTTTTTTTTTTTTTTGTTTTGTATATTGTGTTTTATATATATATATATATATATATGTATATATATATATATATTACATATATATATGTATAATATATATATATGTATATATATATGTACATATATATATATATATATATGTATACATATATATATATATATATATGTATATATATATATATATATATATATATATATATATATATATGCTATATATAGCTGATATCCAGTAAATCTCATGAAATCCCACATGAACATATACGAGTTCATCATGAACAAGAATCCAGTGGAAACTTTATCTAAACAATGAAGGACTTGTTTTTATTACAGATCAAAGATTATTATTTGGTAATATTATAATTTTCCAACCCTTTTTCAATTAAAAACAGTACAGTAGTGTAACTTCAGATTTTATTATAATTGTATTTCATATAATGTCCAAAATAATGTTGTTTTTGACTTGTATGGAACAAATCATTTAACTAGTCCAAACCGTGAAGCCACCACTAGAGGAGCACCACATCCCAGGTCTCCTCACGGCACCCCGGCATCGTCGGGAGGTGACCCTTGACCTTTTTGGAACATTTTCTGTTAATTAACAGTGTTTCCTCAGTAAAACGATCGAACGTTGTACCTAGAGTAAAGAAACAGGTCATTTTCTGTTCTTTCATTTTAATGTCATAGCTGTGGGGTTAAACAGGGGAAATAATAACAATTACATTTTATCATTCAGCAAATATCAACCGAAACAAGAATGTCTCTACATGCATGATGCACTTCAGTTCGTTGTTGTTCTGCTTCACAGAATACAGTAGAAAACCGTTATCAGTTATCAAAATGCTTCATTTGGATGGACGGTAGATCCATAATTAAGCCGGTGTCTTAAGACGCAAATATAGTTTTTGTTTTGTTGACTTTGGGAGGTTTAAGTTAAGGTGGTTCACCATGTCCGGGAAGTGTAAATGTAAAAGAGAAGAGGGATTGTGGGTAAGAGGCTCGATGAGGGATTCGTTGGCCGCGGAGCTTAAAGGGACAGTTATGTTAGCGATGTTAGGAGCGTTTCTACGAGGTACTTCTCCATAGTTAGTGTATTAATACAGCAGAGGGAGTCATTTCACCCCACAGACCAGAAGAGCTTAAGCATAAGAGCAGCTAGCAGTTGAGACCTGAGGCGACACCCACCTGTCACTCAAAGAGGCCACGCCCTCAATTATGCCTAACTTCCAGCCTCGATATACTTCAAACTGTTGACTTCTAAAGACATTCACCTCATTACAGTTGTCATGAACAAGGAGATTAGCTAAAGAGACCAAAAGCATTTGTGTACCCGGCAGTTAACATGTTTATTTCTGCTGTAAAGTTTGGCATTTAAACATAGAGCTCTATGGGGAGCTGGCCTCAAGTGGCCATTTGAGGAACTGCAGTTTTTGGCACTCCAGCGTTGGCTTCATTTCTCAGCACTGCTTGATCTGACCTAACCCTTTAAAACACTCAACGCTAACTAACTAACTAACTAACTGAATAACTAACTAACTAACTAACAGACGAACTAACAGACTAACTAGCTAACTAACAGACTAACTAACTAGCTAACTAACCAGCAGACTAACTAACTAACTAACTAGCAGACTAACTAACAGACTAACTAACTAGCAGACTAACTAACAGACTAACTAATGGACTAACTAGCTAGCAGACTAACTAATAGACTAACTAACTAGCAGACTAACTAACTAACTAGCAGACTAACTAACTAGCAGACTAACTAACTAACTAGCAGACTAACTAACTAGCAGACTAACTAACTAACCGATGAGGCAGCAGCTGGCCACTAGCTGTTCTGAGAGGTTAACTAGTTAACTGGTCAGTGAATGGAGTCTGGAGTCTCTGAACACAGATACCAGCTTCATTGTGTCAGAGAGGTGAAGATATTCTAAATACAGAATACTTAAACTGATAGAGATTAGGAGTCTAAAATACTACACACCTTCTGTAGTAGTAATACACAGAAGTACCTCACACAGCCTCACTCCTACACACCTTCTGTAGTAGTAATACACAGAAGTACCTCACACAGCCTCACTCCTACACACCTTCTGTAGTAGTAATACACAGAAGTACCTCACACAGCCTCACTTCTACACACCTTCTGTAGTAGTAATACACAGAAGTACCTCACACAGCTTCACTCCTACACACCTTCTGTAGTAGTAATACACAGAAGTACCTCACACAGCCTCACTCCTACACACCTTCTGTAGTAGTAATACACAGAAGTACCTCACACAACCACACTTCTACGCATCGTACTGTCCCTTTAAGGGGATCTGGAGCTTCACCAACTTGGAACCAGCTATCAGAACCCATCCCGGACCGAGAGCCCAACACTGCAGGTACTTCTAAAGGTATGGCATAACAACACATCATCATCATCATCATCATCATCGTCATCGTCATCGTCATCGTCATCACCATCATCATCATCATCATTCCTTTACCCATTATCAACCCTGTGGTATTATTTTGAAATAAGCTTAAACCACATGCAGTAAATCATCATTTCTTCTGTAATCATCTCCTCAATTATGGCTATTTTTCATTTTGCAACCTAAATGTCAGCTGACAGCTTGGTCAGTTGGTGGGTTTAAACTGAAGAGTCCTACACAGTGAAAGTGGCTCTGAGACGAGGAGGCGTTGAGTCTCTTGTTGACGTAGAAAACAGACGGACCGTTGGTCTTATTGAGTTTGTACTTCAAATAAATTAAAAGTAATGAGACTTTTTAAAAGTACCTCTTTCTTGCGCAATTAACTTAACATTTTACAAAACGTTCCTCTGAACTCTGATGATGTGTTTCTGTGCTCTTAACATTTTAAACATGTTGTGTTTCTGGTGAACCCGATGGCCAGAGAGGTAAGCACACACATGGCTAAAGGCTAATCTGTGTCACATTTCTTCATATTCGACTACAGTTTGCACAATATAGTTACAGTGTGATTCTAGTGTTTACGTCTCTCACTTAGAAATGACTGCCTTCTTAGTGATGCTCGCCCTCCGGCTTCCTCCTCCTCCTGCTCCTCCTGCTGCACCTCCTGCTGCACCTCCTCCGTACCAAAGATGGCCGGGGATGGTGAAGGCGTCCACGCTCACGCCCATGGTTTTGGAGGGGATGGCACTGAACTGCTTCCTGTCTGAGCTGTATTTGTAGATGGACTCTACGTGGGCGGAGCCAATCGTTCGCGGCCCGACGCCAGCCAATCGCACGAGCTCCTGGGAGTCGGAGTTCATGGTGTAGACACCCCGGAACTGACAGCTGGAATCACGGAAGAGGATGAGGAAGTGGTGGGCGGGACTCTTCTCCATCTCCTGAGGAAGAGAAGGAAGAGGAGGAAGAGGAGGAAGAGAAGGAAGAGTAAGGAAGAGGAAGGAAGAGGAGGAAGAGGAAGGCAGAGGAAGGAAGAGGAGGAAGAGGAGGAAGAGGAGGAAGAGAAGGAAGAGGAAGGAAGAGGAAGGAAGAGGAAGGAAGAGGAGGAAGAGGAGGAAGAGAAAGAATCATGTTGGCTGTGTGTTCTGTTCTCTTCAAACAAGCATGCAGTGGTGGTAAGTAAATACATTCATTCAAGTACTGTACTTAAGTACTATTTGGAGGTACTCATACTTTACTTGAGTATTTCCATTTAAAGGGCCAGCGTGTGGGATCTGGCACCATCTAGCGGTGAGGATCCAGATTGCAACCAACTGAAACTTCTCTCATCTGCCGAAGCAAGAAGCATGGCGGCCTCCGGGAAGAGGACCCGCTCTGGGCGTAGATACCAACGGCTCATTCTAAGGCATCGAAAACACAATGATTCTGATCTTCTGGTCTTACGGACGCACAAAGGGACTGAAAGAGGCAAACGCCACTTCCCACTAAAGGTTGTGATCCATGAAAACAAAGTTGACAGGAAACACATTATAGAGACGAGGGTGAGGGGGGAAGCGGCATCATTATACGTATCATAATTCCTCTCACACATTTAATTTAACTCTGTATCTCACCTTACTTATAGATCCATTCTACACAGGCGTTCACACCAGCAGTGTTCTAGCCATAACTACTTGTAACTACTAAAATATGAGGTTTCTTCCATGTTTTTCTGCCCGTTAAAGTATTTTTTGGGGAGTTTGTACTTTTGCGATGAGAGGGTCCAAAGACAGAGGATGCTCTACGCTGAGAGTGTAAAGCCCTCTGAGGCAGATTTGTGATATTGGGCTAAAAGAAAAATTTAATTGAATTGAATCTCAAATCAAATTCGGCTCAATATTTCATGAGCTGTGGAGCAGCTGATGGAATGATCATCATCAGTTGTAGAAATCCAAAATAACGTCAAACAGCATTAAAGAATTGCAGATCAGAGCATTCCTGGTTTTTAATAATATCTTTTAATACTGTGCATATATCACCAAGCGTGATCTAAAATTACTCTTGAATTTTACTGAAGACGGACCAAAGTGGCTCATGGTAACATAAAATGATTCGTACCTCCACTATCTTGTTCTTCTGGCTCTCGTTGACCTTCCCAGCGAGGCAGCAGCGGGACAGAGCGTTGTGGATGATGAATTTGTTGGACTTAAAGCTCGGTTCTTTGAAGAGTTTTGGACCTTTAAACACAAACACAGATACCCTTGTTTATGCCAACCTGTCAGTACAACTGGAAGCTGTTAGGTGCAATACCACGTATGTGCATTACCTGTGTATTCTGGGGCGGGCGAGGTTCCATTGGAACCGGTCTCCCAGTCTTTATCTCCGTTCTGAGTCGCCAGTCTACTTGGTGTCACACATCCTGAAGGAGAACCAGGACGGCTGCAGGAGAAACGTCAGTCAATGAACCAAAAGGCTGTCACGTCATATCTGTTTGAGAACTAGCAGCAGAATTCACCATGCTGTTATGCTAACGCCCATCGCTGTGTTAGCATTATGTTAACATGTGTACAGTTACCCTAACACCATACTAACCACTAAAATGGTATTGTAATATGATAATATTTCATATTTATTTTAGCATTAGCACTTCATTTATCCTGCTATGATCTTCGGTGCTGCACAAGTGGAAATATTGACATGTTGGTAATGATAACAAAAAGTCTGGGGATCGGAAAAATCATTTGGATGCATCCATGAAGGACGATGGATTTCTGTACCAAATTCCGTACCAATCCGTCCAATAGTTGGTGAGATATTTCCCTCTGGAAGAAACGATTGGGCTAAAGAGACTCAATCATTACTGCCTTCTCCCAAGCCGTGACTAGACCTGTGTAGATGAGAGAGTACCTGTTGGGTTTCTTAAGGAGGTCACCACATCTCTTTCCCGGCTCATCCGTTGCTGCCAGGTTGAGGGAGGAGTTAGAGTAGACTTTGGTCAACTTAGAGCCTGAAGAAACATAAATATTAGTACATTAAAAGAGTTTTGAAATCATCTGAAAACACTTAATTTGTTCGTAACTTTTCACGAAAGACTTTACCAGCTGTTCCCTTGGCTGGACTCAGAGACAGCTGTGTTTCCTCCCTCGTCATGCTGCGAGGACGTGAGCGGGTCTTCTTGGCGGTGGATCGCCCTTGATTAGTTGGTTTCTGCCGAAGCACTTTGTCCAAGTCCTCCATGATCCTGAGTTGATGCCGCCGGGCATACTCCACTCGCGTGAAATTCCCCCGCCGGCCTGGTGTAGCAGGAGGTGTCGGGGAAGGTGAGGTCATGCCTGCAGGAGGTGTATTGGAGGGAGATGCTGGTCTGAAACCAAGAGGAAGAGGTTACATCATGGATGCATCTCAGCGTTGGACTTGTAAGCATTCATAAATGTGTTTTACCTTTCTTGCTCATTCCACTGTCTCCTCTTCTTCAACTCCTCAGATCTCTTCTGCTGTTTTTCCAACAGCAAAGCTTTACGCTGGGCCATCTCCCCTTCACTATGCACCTCCCCCTACAACCACACAAACACAAGATCAAATACCCAACTCTCGTGACAGAATTAAAGTGCACAGATGCAAACTTTCTCTTCCATTTGTTTTTTCCAAGCAGCACTTACCTGAAAGAACAATCCGATTCCTCCTCTTACCCCGGGCTCACTCTGCTCTCCACTCGGTTCCAGAGGTTCGGTCTGTCTCGTCTCTTCTCTTTCGGTTTGTTGTTCTGGCAAATTGCCGGCTCCTGTTGCCAGATCCAGCTGCTCTATAGGGTCTAAAGGGTCTAAAGGTTCTGCAGCGAGTCCTCTAGCAGGTTCCACCACAGATTCTGTGTGGTCGCTCATGGAATCAGAGGAAAACTCCTGCCCTTCATCAGTTGGTACATCGCTGCCCCCCTCTGGCCCTCCAAGAGAAGACAGTGAGGCCTCAATCAGGCTGCAGCACTTCCCTCCACCTCCACCTCTCCCGTCTTCACCTCCTGCGCTGAACGCAGCAGAAAGAGACAAAGTCTCGCTCCCAAACGAGCACTCGGACGGAGCCCCGGAGCTGCTCCCCCCAGCCTTCTGTGGGAAGACTGGCAGCCCTCCGACGGCCTCCATGTCCTCCAGCTCCAGCTCCAAGCTGAACTGAGTCGGTGTCTCGCTCGACGCTGTGTCCGAGGTGTTCTCATCAGGCTGGGGCTGCTGGGTAGTCTGAGGACGCTCTTGAGGAGTCCGAGGCCCACCGATAAGAAATGAGGAAGAAGTCTGAACCTGACACTTGCTGGGGGACACGCGGCGTAAGTGGGGGAGGGTGTCCACGTTGTGGGTCGGGGCCAAGGCGCGGTTGAGTGGGGGGAACTTGAGCTCGGAAGGCCGTGGGTGAGGCGGATGTTGGGCACGCGGGTGGTGCTTGGGGCTGTGGGGAGTGGAGGAGGAGGAGTGGATCTTTGTGCGAGGAGCCGGGCAGGAAGAGGAGATGATAGTCTTTGGGGAGGTTGAAGAAGAATGAAGGTGCGGACGTCGTGACGGGGACAAGGCAGCGGGGCCACTGGGACCAGGAATCCCCAAAGCTTTACTGGTACTCCTCGTGGAAGTCTTGGTCGGGGTTCTTGGTGGGGTCTTTGTTGGGGTGTGAGGAGGCGTCCTGGCAGCACCTCTTGGTGTTGGTTTAGGAGTGGTTTGGGGTGTATTTATGGGTCTTTGATCACTCATGAGCTGCTGTTGCTGTTCGGTAAGTTTCTGCATGTCCTTTTGTAGCGACTGCAGAGCGTCACTCAGCTTCTGAACCACTTCATTGTACTCCACAAAGACAGCTTCACCTACTTTCTCTTTCTCTGCCCCTTTCTTACTTTCGATAGAGAAAGTGACCTGCTTCTCTAACCGAGGGGGAACAGGAGCAGATGGCTTCTCTTTCTCCTTCTCTCCATCCTTTTCTTTCTCCTTCTCTTCCTTCTCCTCCTCCTGTTTCAGTTGCTCCTCCATGCAAGTGAGGCGTTCCTCCAGGCTGAGATTATCCCCCTCTGCTCCCTCCCCTCCTCCCTCTCCTCGCTCTCTTTTCAGTTGAAGGAAAGCAGTTTTTCCGAGCCTCTGTCTGTGTTTGGTGAAGATGGCTTCAATGCGTCTTTTTTGGGCTTCAATGCTTTTGCGTTTTTCCTCCAGGCGAGCCCCCAACTCCGATGCCTCGGAGCCTGGTTCAGGGCCTCCGGGACCGGGGCCAGGAGCCCCTGCTGGGGTGGAGGGTGTATGTGGGGTTCCTGGGGTTCCTGGGGTTCCTGGGGTTCCTGGGGTCGGAGCAGAGGCCGACTCCTCCCCGGGAGCGGCGGGATGTCTTCTTCTGTTGTCTCGTCGCTCAGCGAAAGTCGTCATTCGTGGACTGTTGCTGGTGCTGTGGTTTCCCTGGTGACCGTTACTGGGACGAATATTACCAGGCGCGTTTCTCGGGTTATCGTCCGATGCTTCGGAGGAGTCGACGCTGCCATCTCGTAGGACAGAGTCGTCGTCACGCGACATATCGGAGGTGCGTCCCGATCTCTCCCTCCTCTCTCCCTTTCCTTGCCCTTCAGTGTCACCCACTTCCCCACCAACCGGCCGGTGGAGGACTCCCGAGCGACAGGGAGCAGAGCTACTGAGATGGGATTTATCCTCCTCGGGGCAGTGGAGGAAGAAACCAGCAGGGGCTCCTTCCGGACATAACCTGGGCTCTGGCCTTCCTCCCAACACTCCTCTTCCACCTTTCTCTGCTATCCTCCCCTTCCTCCGATCTCTGCTGCTCGGAGTATGAACCACCTGTAGCGCCTCCTCGATGGTCGGCAGCTCTCCCAGTGGTGTGGCGTGAGCGTGAGGACCCCAGGAGGAGCGCTGCGACGGGGCCGAAGCCACCCGGTGGCTGAGCTCCTCCGGAGGGCGGTACGGGACGCAGGTCATCCCGGCCGACGTCACCGAGGAAGTCATTGCCGGGAGGCCGTTGGTGAGGCTGTCGGTGCTGACGGAGCGAAAGACAGAATCTATTGTGTTTCCCATGACAACGTCAACATCACTGTCCAGCCCGAATGGGATGCTGAAAGTCACGGCGGACAGAGGACGGCTGCAGAGAGGTGGGTGGCGATGGAAGGATGGACACATGGATGGGTTGTGCCAACAAGGATGGTAAAGCAGAGACCACGGAAGCAAAAGAAAGAAGATTTTAAAAAATTAAAAAATGAATGCAACACGACATTTAAATCACGTGATGCTTCGAAGTATAAATACCTGATTTGTTTCTTTGTCCAACTCTTGTTTTCTGGAAAGGCAGAAAAAAAAGGTCTAAAGTCAAAAAGTCTATTAAAGGTCTTTTTTGGGGTTGAATGAAAACATTCTGTTTCCTACCTGGTGACACCGGGGAGCAGATGGGCACAAAGGGTTGTTTGAAGATGAAGGAAGGAGAACCGCTGAAGCAGAAAAATACAGTAAAACGCTGCATTAGTTTTTTAGCCTGAACCCGGTCCTGGTTCTCTACATTTCTCCGGTTTAGTT